>CM051626.1:1427500-1432500 GCA_028020825.1 Podargus strigoides
GCCCAGCATAAATGCTTTAGAGATCTTAATTATTGATGAAAAATCTGCTGTGCTTCTAAATTTAAAGATACGACGATTTTATAGGAATTTTAATCACCTCCTACATTAGGAATTTTCAAGGTTCGTTTTTTTACGAGGATGAGGTGTATTTCAGCCTTCTGAAGAGAGTTGTCACTTATCACGTCGAAATGCCAGGAGACTTTGGGTGCAGACCGCGCTCGGCTGGGCGAGGAGGTGGGTGTGAGGCTCTTCCTCTCCAGACGTGTTCTGCAAACCTGTCGAGGGCACCGTTTGCTGCGAGCAAATGGCAGCGAGCGCGGGAGGGAAGCACGGAGGGGAGAGAGCTCCGCGAGAGCCACACTCCTCTGAGCCACTCCAGGGGTGCTTTAAATCCCCTGTATTTACGCTCGCTCGAGCCGGGCGTTCAGAGTTCGTTACCTAAATTTGTTGTCGGTGTTGAATTTCGGGTTTGTGTTTCCTCTTGAGCATTCCAGAACAACGTTTCTCCATCAAATTCGTGGGTCAATTTACAGTTTCCCATCAGGAGTGCTCCCGCTTGGTTCGCTGGCTGGAGCATAGACTCCTGCACAATATGCTTCACCAGATCCTTTTGTCCTTTGGATACATTTAGCAGCTTTTGACCAGATAAGGCATATTTGTCCTCAGGATATGAACCAATAATTCAATCCTGAATTGAGATCTATGGCCACCCATTTGCTCCAGCCCACACTAGGAGTCTCTGTGATAGTCAGAATTGTTTATCACACTGGGGGGGGGGGGGGAGAAAAAGAAGGGAAAAAAACCCCACCCCTTATGCACCCCAGGAATAATAATTTGTTAGCAATTAAGATATTTTAAATAAACTCATGTAATTATACGTGCACATCCTGCGGTGGGCTTTGAATGTAAAAACCAAACCAGAGGCCTTGGCAGCGGTTCCGTGCGTCGCACGCCTCCGCGACCTTTTAATTCGCGGAGGATTTTTATTTACGCCGCCTGGACGTTTCTCACGGAGCACGGCCGAGTGTGCGCACTTTTATCGCTGTACACATTTGAGTGTCTGCTGGCGTATCGGGGCTGTTCGTGCGGCACAGTCACTCACGTAGGGAAGAACCAGCCCCTCGTAAATTGCAGAGCAGTCAGTAAAAAGATGCCACAAGAAAAAGTGTCCCTGGGAAATTAGATTGACCCAAAGAAAAGCAAATAAAAGAAAGGAAAAGGCCCATATTTTCTTTGCGGTGTTGCTGAAAAGGATGGGAGTATCATTTTCATAGTGGAATAATGTTTTCTGGGAAAACACAAAAGCAGATGTTCCTCATTAGGAACACCCATTGTCTACATATCACAACTATGAACAGATAAATCTCTCCTATTTCACCCATACATTCCAAGGGCTGTAAATGATTACAGGATGCCGCTGTAACTGCTAAACCAAAACCACACTCTGCGCGAAAATAATTCCTCCGTGCCACCATCCTGTATTTCATGAGGAGGTCTGGAGAGCCCTGCGCTGGCCCAGCCTCTTGTCACTTCCTTCCCTCCCCGGGCTCCGGCGGGTGCCCAACTGTTGCGGAGGGCGCGGAGGGCTGGCGGGTCCCTCCGACCCTGGCGTGGCCGCTCGGGATGCGCTCGCAGCGCATCGCCGCCCGCCTGCTCTGCAGCGGGTTTCCAGATGGTACCATCAGAGCCCTACTGCTAGCTGGCATCTCCGTGGGTAGTAAATACCCCCCTCCCCAATAAATCTCTCATTATTCTGTAGAGTTTAGGAGACTTATCATTCCGAGTGTGTCCTACTTTCCTGTATGGAAGCCAGACATCTGTTTATCCCATTTCTTTCATAGGGAGTTTGGAATAGCTTTAGTTTGGGGGAATAAAAAGTTTTGTCATATTTAACAGCTGTTACAAAATTTCAATCCCGTAGGCTCTTAAAATACTTTTGAGCTGACCTCAGATTTTGCAGATAATTGACATTGCTGGTAGCCACCCCCCTTAACCTTTCCCTGGCTGTAATTGCAGATTATTTTCCCTAAACCATTGACTGTTCGCTCCGGTTCTGTTTCTCATTGTATTTATTTTATTTCTGGCTCGCCGGCGCAGCGCTTTAATTCCTCCCTGCTCCAGGTTTGCACCTTCGGCAGGGCTGGGGCGTGCGGCTGGAGGGCGATGGGGTTTTTTTTCGTCAGCAGCGTTTCCTTTCACTTCCCGTCACAAAGGTGAGAGCCGCTGACCTTTGCTGGCAGTCCCGGCCGCTGAATTATTCATGTGATTGACTTTTTGTCAGTGCACACAGTTGTGCTCTGGGACATTTTATTCATTTACCTCATTTAAAGCGCCTTTCTGCACCTGTTCAAGTATTAATATCATGTAATTTGGGCCTAATGCCGATTTTGCTGAACACTCATTATATTTTTTATTAGCTATATTTCCAAACGATTATGTATGATTATTACCAAGCCTTACAAACAGCAATGGGTTATTCCCTAGACCTTTACATCTTCTTGTCAGGTTGTTTTCAGAAGCAAGGAGGATAAACATTTGACCAGTCCCAATGTTTTTATTCCTACTCCATATCCAACCAGAGAACTTAAAGCTTTTTCCCTTATGGCTTTGCGAAAGCATGATTAAATCCAACTCTGCAGAAGCTGTACAAATGCCAGCATTTATAAGGTCAACGCTTTTGTTAAAAATGCTATGTAAATGAGGATCTGCAAAAAGGGACATTAAATAAAATTAAATTCATTGTCTTCTTTAATGTCATTTACATTTTGGCTAAGCCCTGGCCTGTCAAGGAGGATTTTTTAAATAATTTTAATTACACATCATTTAGGGATCCAAGGTTTTCTATTCAGTAGCATTTGGATAACCTGCAAAATGGTGACTGTTTATTAACTTCTTAAATGACAACTTGTCAGTTCATCTGCATAACGCAATGAAAACAGACCCGTTTGGTGTCATTTTAAAAAAAAATCTTCTTTTTCTTTAAGATGTGCACCCAACTACTGGAAGAATAGACCTTAAAATAGCTCAGCTGCTCTTTTGCTTTCATTGTCCTATCGGTGCTACCAAGTTCAGAGGATATTAAATAATTATGACTTTCTGGGGTAACCGATTCTATCAGAAACCAGTTTCTATCAGAAACTCCATGCTGATTTTTTTTTATTATTATTTCCCTAAGTGTGTGGTGCACTGTAGAATAGTGGGTATAGCTTCCAGGGGTATATCTGCAGGCAGGGGCAGTGGGACTGGTGCTTGAGGTGCACAGGTATGAACACCTCTGGGCCGGGGAAGGCGAGGACACGGTGCAGAGCCCACCTTGGCTTTTCAAACAGACGTAGGTGTAGAATAGAATGTGGCAAATCGAAGCCACCCCTGTAATTCAGCAACACTGAGATCACTGACGCCCCAGAAACAGGACTTTGCACTCCCTTCCTTCTCTCTTTTTCTTTCTTCTCCTTGGGTCACTGAAGTCACAGCGTTTACATCGTCCCCTCTTAATCCCTGCTCTTACTCGGCGCGTGGTCAGTGGAAATGTGGCAGTACCTGGGCTGCTGGTGGAGGAATGCGCTCACGTGCGCCCTCAACACCATTGTTCTCCAGCAAATCCCAAATGTGCTGGATGAGGCTCCTGCACCACATTTTTTTTCCTCCTGTTTAATACTTCTGATTATTTGTCTGAAGCCCAAAGCATCGCAGGGCTGTAGGAGGAGGAGGGAATAATAAACTCGCGTGCTTTTGTGAGAAAGGAAAAGAGGGGGAAGGGATTTAAGCAAAGCTGTCAAAAACTATACTACAGGAGGGACCCTGATACAAACCATCCCGGGCTTCTGTTGCAGCCTTATCAGGTGAAAAGCAAAGATACTGCCAGAGCCTGTAATTTTGTTAGGATGCCTTTGATGAATTGGATTAGGTTATGGAAAAATCTTTCAAACTCAGAGTTCTGGTACGTGAGCTTCCAGGAAGTAAATAATTACTCTCAGACAGCAGATAATTAAAAAAAACAACCTGTGAAGCACAAAGTGGTAGAAATGGGTTTAATAAGGCTCTTTTTCTCTCGTACAGATATTTTGGGGGACCGGGGGCAGGAGCAGCTCTGGTGCAGCAGTGTTGGGTTACTCCTAGGGCCGGGGGAGTGCTTTGCAGGGCTGGAGGAGGTGGAAATTCCAAGCTGGGAGGATGGAAATTGTCACCGGGGATGCCAGGGGTTGATTGACACACGGGGCGAGGGGAAGGGGACGCGGGAGCTCAACCTGCGCTTGGCAGCCCCGCCGCAGCTCGCGCTCCAGGAAAATGAAACCCATTCAGTGGGGTGAGGCTGCCAGCGGACAAGCTCCTCTTGTTTGTTTATCTTAACAGCAAATCTCACAAAAATGTTTGTGGTCAAAACCGTACAGAATACGAGGTTATACTGGCATTATTAATACCCCATTAAAATAAAGATGTAACTGCACCTTCGAAAAAAACCTGAAGCTGGGGAATTTTACAGGCTGAGGGGTACTCTGGGTTTTACGAGATGCAGTGATTTGCCTTTTCTGTTAACTGTTTTGGTTCGTTACCATTTTAAGCTGAAGAAAACTCACTAGTTCCTTGGTATATCAGCTCAGTTGAAACAGAATATGGCTGGCTCAGTTCTAGGTTTTATTTTGTTATTGAATCTACTCTCCTTGTTTCTCAAAGATGGAAAAAATCCTGAGTGCAAATAGCATTTGTTAGGTAGAAAGGGAAGGTATTTGTTCTGCAGGGTTTGGAGGTCCTGGTATGTCCAGGCTGGAGGCAAATTAAAACAACAACAACAACAAACCCAACAAAAGAATAAAAAAAAGAATAAAAAAAAAAAATCTGTGATACTTTCAGCAAAAGTTTCACAGCCAGAAAATTATACAGAGCCCATCATCACATGGTGGCAGTGCCAGAAGTGCAGAGAGTAAACTGCAGCATCTGAACGCTGCGGTGAGGATAGTGTTGTGTTTTCCCAATAATTCACTAGGAAATGAGTTTAACAT
>CM051626.1:1437500-1442500 GCA_028020825.1 Podargus strigoides
GGGGGACACGAGGGTGGGCAAGGTGCTCTGCTCTGTGGCTTGGCTGAACCCAGCCCACTCACTCTGACCCTGCTGAGCCCACACCATAAAAAACCCAAAAAGAGCCCAAACCTTAAAAATAAATACATAAACCCATAGAATTCACTAAAATGTGATACGTACTGAGGAAGGGAAAATGAAGCATGATATCAGGAAAATCCGTGTTGCCGCTTCTCTTACAAGGACTCTGAGCTAACAGCAAATTTTGCTTGGCGTTGAACTAAGTTAAATTAAATATTCTTTAGCCTAATTGCAAGGCAGTTAAATAAAAGGCTGAATGGAAAGTGTTAAGTAACTAGGAAAAAATTATTCAATCGAAAACTTGTTACGCCTTTTCTAGCATTTTGTCTTGTTTCTAACCCTTGCTGGTTACTCCTGGCAACTAATTGGTTCTCATCCATAGCATCCAAGTATTGTGGAGGCCAGGCCATCTGAAAGAAATTATCCAATCTTTAACATCCAGAAGTTTACAGTTATATAATGATGGAGAAAACCACAAACCCCGTGGGATGGCAAATTTTAGAGATACTTTTAAAATGAAATTATCCAGCCAAACCTACAAGACAACTCTCTTGTACTTAAGACAATAGCGGCAATCTGGAATTAATTTTTTTGTGATAGGGCAAATCCAATTTGCTTCTTTAACTGTTGATTAAGGAATCAGTTCTACAAGGCTGTCCCCCATAAGTATTTGCTGTTTATTTGTCTGTGGAAAGCTGCTGGAATCCCCTCCAACTGGGAGTGCTGGGTCAGCCGTGGCTGTAATGAAGAGCAGTCTGGCAACGTTCGGTTCCTCTGACTGGGCTTGTTTGTGTTGAAGAAATAGTTTGCTTTTTTAGCAGCAAGCTGAGTCTACCAAATCACTGCTCGTGATTCAGGCAGTGCAGTTTAAGGCAAGGAGGTAGAAACTTGTCTTATTTACCCAGGGTCCCTCTCAGTATACAGGCAGAAAACACAAGATATAACTATTAATTAAATAAGACTTTAAATAAGGTAGAATTGAACTCACTTTGAAAGCCCAGAGACTATTCCAGTGAGAGAATAAGTGTAAGAAAATTCCATAAGTAAACACTGAGATATCCCCACAACTCCTATGGTAAGAGTAACGCAATCTTCATGGAAAATGGAGCTGTTGGCCCCTCCAGTTGCCCGAACTGAGGCAGGACTTCCAAACCAGATGAAAAATAAAATGAGAGCAGATGACAGGAGAGACACGCAGACTTTAATGTGTTGGAGCATGTCATTAAGATTTCTTAACTGAAGCTGCGGTCGCTGCAGTAACTCCGGTAGGAGCAGTGGAGCTCCGTGGAGGTTTTGGTTTGCTGTGCTTTGGCTGCTTGGGTGTGAAGGCGTCGTGGAGCAGCAGCTCCGAGGTGGTTTATGTGACAGTCAGTGACAATCTGAAACGCGAGTGATGTCATTCGTTATGCATAAGAGTCATATTTGCTTATGGAAATCCGGCTTACAAGACCAGATTTCTACGACAGATAGAAAAATAAGTGCAACTGTGAAGACTGTAGTCTTTCTACTGTTCTTATTAATTTTTTAAAGCTGAGGATACAAAATCATGGCCATGTAAACAACTTTACTTGACCAGAGCCCAGAAGGAGTTCAGGTATTGGAGATGTCACACACTTAATTGCTCTTCTGTCTCATTGCCTGCTATTTTGCTTTTGTGTATGCAAGTTTTCTGCTGTCTGGGAAGTGATCTAAGCATGGCTTCCACTGTTCCTGCCTGTGGAGGTCTATAGGGTGCTTCAGGCTGCTGTGCTGGTGCATGTTTCCCTGCTGTCCTTCCTATGCAGATCAGCTCCCTGGCATGCCAAAATGTGGGCTAAAAAGTAAAATTCATTACCTCACGTAGAGCCTCTTGTAGCTTTTCAACCACGATGCCTTACATGATCTAGGGATAGTGCACTGCTCCCCCCATCACTGTGAAATTTCATGTTCTCCTCAGTCACTTCTAAGTATTCATTATCAAATCATAGACTCATAGGATGGTTTGGGTTGGAAGGGACCTTTAAAGGTCATCTAGTCCAACTCCCTGCAATAAGCAGGGACATCTTCAACCTGATCAGGTTGCTCATAGCCCCATACAACCTAAACTTGAATGTTTCTATGGATGGGGCATCTACCACCTCTCTGGGCAACTTGGGACAGCGTTCCACTACCCTCCTTGTAAAAAATTTTATCCTTATATCTAGTCTGAATCTGCCCTCTTTATTTTAAAACCATCACCCCTTGTCCTATCACTACAGGCCCTGCTAAAAAGTCTGTCCTCAGCTTCATTGGGTTGAAGTGCCCAGAACTGACTTTCCTGCAGGGGCAAAGAGGGTTTTGGTGGCTGTAATGGAGAGCTCATCTTTTCTGTATCACATGCTGAGCTCATCAAGGGTGCCTGGGAGCACGGGTAGGTCTTCAGCCTGGTGGGACACAAAGTGTTTCCTGGGAGAAGGGAGCTGTGCCATGCTGTGGACGTGGGAGGAGACCCCGACAGGGGCACAGCACTGGAGGTAGCTCTGGGCAGGACGGTGGGCAGTGCTGGGGTGGTCTGCCCTCGCAAGCTGGCCAGGTTGACTGTCCCCAACTGATGAGGAAGAGGAACTTACAGACACCCATGGTATGGGCTCCTACATGTGGCATGCACAATCAGTCCTGCATCTGGTTATCACGTGGGCCTTCACAAATGGATCTCTGGTCAGGCAATAGAGCAATTTTAATTTACATTAATGTAACCCTTGGAGGTGTCACTTGGTGTCTTCTCTGGTGGTGGTTGCTGAATATTGTTGGTCAAGCTAGAATCATAGACTCAGTTTGGTTGGAAAAGACTCTTAAGATCAGTGGGTTCAACCACAAAAAAAACTTAGCTTGGGCTTTGGCAGAAGGTCTGCTCAGAGAGGAGCTGTGCTTTTAGGAGGGTGTGGAGAGGCCACCAGCAGACCCCAAGGGACCTGGATGTCCCACCAGCCCTCCCTTTGCCCTCCTGTGGCCCTGAGCTGCTGGTTGCCCACTGGGCCCCTGGGAGATGTGTGTCCCCATGGTGAACGTTGGATTTCCTCCCCGCCAAACAGCCCGTGTAACCCCCAAGTGCTCCGCGGTGGCTGTAGTGAAGGCGTGCGAGTCTCCCGTTGCTGTGGCTCTCTGTACTGGATTAGGCCCAAAGTCAGTAAAACTAAAATTACAAACATAAAATAACTACTTACTGGCACAGCATGCATGTTTTCACACATTCCCTCCTATTCCGCGAGCTTTTCTAGAGACAGTAATGTAACAGAATATGCTTGAACATATGGTAGAATTAACAATTGATCCAGCTTCTGACGGTAATATAACATTTTATTTTGTGTGCTAGCATGTCTGTGTGGGTCATTCAATGTATGTGTGTTTACTGAAATGAAGTGCAGTCATTTGGGGTTTTTTTCCAATATAATTTACCCTAAGTAATATCTATGCCCAACAAGCATTAAAATACCCCCTTTTATATATCAGTTGAACTTCAGAATAACTGTGACTTATGAAATGGGAAATAGTCATTGCCTCCTCGTTATCTTTCTACCACAACTCTTTGCACATTGTGCCATGATGCTCCATTGGCTCAACCTTATGATTTTCATCATATTTTTCTACAATTTCAGAAGAGCTTCTAGTCAGCAAAAATATCTCTGCCCTAATTTGCCCTGTTGTGATAAACAAGCCTACTGATTACCCATGATTCCTGCAGTATAATTTTCAGATTACTCGACTCTCCTGAGTTCTGATTGTGGAAAGATGCTTCTATTGTGGCATGACATCATTTGAGCTCCCAAAGAATCACAGCCTTAATTTACTGCAGGTATAAATTCCATGTGTACCTGTGTATTCCTCCAGATGACAGCACAATGTACACATGTACACAAGAATAGAGACAGCCCAGTTTGTATTTAAGAAAGACAAAGTAGGTGATACAAAAATAGATGAATAAATGTAAGGGCAAGTCATGTTGTCTGTTAATTGCTGCAGTAAGAGCAGCCTTGGAGAAGTGTTGCTTTTTAGTAAGGGGATGAAACTTCTTCCCTTGCAAAAACTATTTATTCCTGAACAAAATGTTTTTAAAATATTTATATATATATTATATATATATTTATATATATATATATAAATATATATATATTTATATTTATCTATCTATCTATATAAATTCTAGCAGCAAAGTAGATGTCTTTGTCCAAAATAAAAGTACTATTTAATAAAAAAAAAAAGAGCAGCTGGACTGACATTTGCTGCATAACAGCAAACAGTGTCACTTTCATGTTAAATACTCTAGCAGAGTTTTTCCTGGCCTCATGTATTCCTATTGACTGAGTAAGAAGAGTTTTAGTACGTAACAGTGTATTTTAATTACTTTCACCATTCAACTTCTTTCAGATGAAAAAATACCACATTTAACAATAATACACTGGATTGATTTAAGTATGGTTGTTGTAGACCTTAAAGAAATACACAAGTTGGCAACTGTTCCGCAAGTCCTTTGTTGTTTCAGAGTTTAGCAGTTAAGAACAACACAAATACATTTTGTTTGTGGTGGGTCAGAGGTTCAAAGAGACTTTGAAAAAATAGACTGGGGATAATTGGGTTATCAGATGCAGACACTGCAGGGAATTGAGCATTATCTCTCCTTAGTGTTGGGACTACTGGGTCACTTCCGTAACTCCCCAGCTCCTGCTCTGTCAGCCTGACAGAAGCCAGATGACTGAAACGGGCTTTTACTGGTTACCACCCCAAAGTTCTCCCTTTCTCCATCCTTCAACAGGTTGATTTTATGAGCCATGGCCACACTAAATAACATCTCGCCTTGCTTTCTCCCCCATTGATTCAACAGTCTCTAATTGCTTGGAACGCAAGCCAGATCCTTGGATTCAAGTGGGTCTTCCCTCACCTTCAGCTGCTGCTCCTCATTTCTGTTAGACAACATCTGACTAAGA
>CM051626.1:1445000-1455000 GCA_028020825.1 Podargus strigoides
AAGCCTAAGTACACTGCAATTAGAAATCTCAATATTCAGTCCTCAAATCATATTTTGCTGCATTACGTGGTTATATGTATCATAAGAGATTACATTGCTAATAGTAGGATAACTGCAGTGATGCTGGAGGGAAAAAAGTGATCTTAGCAATGTCTGCCCAGGCCTGTTCCTCTTAGTCCTGGAGCCAAGGGTTCTCTCTATTTATTTATTCCTTACATTTGTCTGCTTGTGCTTACTGTTTCTTCCATTCATTCTGTTGTACCATATTCCCTCTTTTCTTCCCAATCCTTTCTTAACATTTTTAAGGCACTTTTAAAAAGCTCTTATAAAGAGCCCACCAGCTCCAGAGGCCTCTGCTCCACATGTGGCTCTGGCTGACTTTGTCCACATTTCCTCAGTCTCTTCTCCTCAGCACAGCCACCTGTCATCTCCCAGTATTTTGCCATCCATTCTCCTCCTTCACTCTTGATTTTGTTGTCTTTGTTCCACTCTTAACATTTTAACAGCATTTTCACATTGTACCACCATGGTCATCCAACTTATTTTCACTTCTGTTCTGGTCAGTCATACGCTTCTTCCTCTGATCTTTTCCTTCCTTAGTCTTTGTCACTTTGTCTCCCATGCTGTGCTAACTCTTCTCCTTTGTCTTCCTCTCTGTTCATAAAGCTTGGTTTGGGTTTAGTCCCGTTTCTCCTTTTCATATGTGGTCTCCTTCGCCCAAAGAGCTGCAGCTATCAGCTTGTGAGGTGATTTACAAGTCTGTCACTCATCTCCTGACTTGTTTTTCTCTGCAGACCTACACCTCAGTCCCTCTGTTGAATGTCTCTTTCAGAAGGTTTGCACTAAACTTGAACTAAGTGTGAGCAAAAGCTAACATCACCTTCAAAAGTTTTGGATGTTATTGCTGAAGCTGTATCTGGTCTCTGTCACTTGTGTCACAGTGGTGGAGCTGTCTTTGAATGCATCACTTAAAGCTACAGACAAATTCTTCTCCCATTGTTATATTTCTTTTCTTTCATTAAAGTGAGGAATTCTTATCCTGGGACTCAGGCTTTCAGGAATCTCCCTTCTTTATCCTTCTCACCATTTTCCTCTTCTGCCTCAAGAGGCAGTGGGAGCCTTCTCTCCCATCTTGTTCTGACCACAGGAGCTATCACAGGCTCTACCTTACCCTTGGATTAAATACAAATGGTTTGCCTTGCATTCACAGCCTTCACAATTTGCTCTTCATATTTAATATTACACAGTGTTTACCTTACTTTTTTCTTTGGCACATCAGCTGTACTAGTGATGCCAACAGTCATCATCAGCTGGTGTACATTTTAAGGGGAGACTCCTGAACTGTTCCTCTTGTACAAGATGTGAAAATCCCTTGACCTGGATGTAAACTCAAAAAACATGAATTTATTCTCTTTCAGTTGTCTCTCCTTATTCATATCACTGTGTTTAGAGCAAGATGCAGATCAATGCCAAAAGGAGAAGAAGCCAAGAAAGAATGCTGGCTTCCTTGTTATTCCTACGGTGTGCAGAAGAATAATTTGATCTGCAAGCAGTGGTTGTGGAAATGCATTCTAGAGCACATGTTTCTGTCGCTGGCATCTGGAAAATAGAAAATGGGAGGAGTGTTGCTGTGTGGAGCCAAGGAGAGGTCTTGCAGAGATGCTTCTGAGAGGGAGGGAAGAGCTGGAGCTCTGCTGTACTTTCTGCTTGGTCTCTCATGACTGTCCTGTTCCTTCTCTTCTTCCACTTCCATGAACTGCTTGTGTTGCCCATTGGCTCTTTTTCTTACTTGTATTTTTGGACATTTTAAGTCAGGGTCTGTCTTCGCTGGGAGTTTTTCAGAACTCAGACTGAAACACTTATCCTTACGGAGCCTTCTGGTTTATGCCATAAATCCATTGCTGTTGATGAACACAGGTGTTGTCCCATAGTCCTGCAAATGGAGGTGTCCTAAGGTGTCCAATTAGGTGTCTCAAGCAGCACATCGCCCTTCCACAACTACTTCACAGTCCGGGCACCTCACAGTCAAAGCATTTTCCTGTGTCTTTCTCTACTTTTTTCCTTCTTTTCTCCTTTCATCCTTCTGTTGTAACACCTACTTACCTGACCATGCAGCCACTCCTTCTTTTTCTTCTTTTAGGTATTTATTACAGACACCTTCTTGTTCATCACTAAGCCCAGTAAACACCTCTTTAGCTGTTTTAATCCTTCATCAAGAATCAACTTCTTCACCTTTCACTACTTTTCCTACCATCACTACACTTCTTCATTACTTCCAAAATAGCTATTGGCCGCAGTTCAGATTACTGAATAATACACATGGCATGAGTATCCATACTAGCCACTCTCTGTACATTCCCTTTCAATAGCTGCTTATACATGTCTTTTTTACTATCTGTACAATTCTTCTCCTGCAAAAAGTACAACTTCCTCATTTTTAAGGGTGTGTTTGACCTTCTCTATGAGAATTTCAGGCATTAATGAGCACTGATACAGCCTACCTCCCACCCAAAATACAAGCTTTGGCAGACAAAACACAAATAGAAATTAAAAAATCAATGGCTTGATGCCCCACAGGCTACAATTGCAGTAGAGTTCCTTGTTTGCTTTATGGATTTGTGCTGGTGGTGGTGTGCTGGTGACTGGCCACTGAAGGCTGTAACTGGAGCAGTTCCCTGGTGTAGAATCAGTTCTAGTTATTTCTGAATTGTCATTAATCTTATTCTTCTCCTCATTTGCTAATGGGCCTAGTTTCTCTCTTGTCTTTTTCTTTTTAGCATATAAAAAATGGCATTAAAAGAAAATTCTAAAGGTTGCAAAGGCAAGCATTTAAAAGTAAAACAAAAAAAGATGCTATAGTGAAGGTAACCCTGACAAGCTTTAGTTGGACTCCCTGTGCATGTGCATTAGGACATTGGGTTAATTCCGTAACCAGAAACAGGATTTCCACCCCGCTTCCCCCATCATCCCTACCTCCGTCAGTACTATTCAGTATTTTTTTGACTTCATTGTTCAATGTGTGGTCCTCTTATGCCTTAGTTTTTGAATGCTATTCTAGTGTTGCCCCCAAAAAACCCCACCAAAATTTCTCCCTGAGCTCATCACTGTTGTGTAGGTCTGCAACAGAAATTTACTGCTGCAGTGTCCTTGTCACATGAAGCATCCCTGCTTTAGAAATAGGAAATTGAAGCACAGAGAAATTAAGAATTGAGTGGCTAAGTGTATCTGCAAGTGCTGCAGAGGAGATGCCTGGGATCTGATTTTTCATAGCCTGTAGCAGGTATGTACATTTATGTACACATGTACTTGCATTATGTACAGTGTACATACATTATGTAACTTCATGTATATACATAAATGTGCACTTTATACATCCAAAATACAGCTCTGATTGACTTTATCTGTGGCAATATGCACAAATTGTAGTCTGGGGTTGCAAGTCAGGCACCAAAAAATGAGTCATGCAGAATTAATCATCATCTATAAAAACGTTGTTGTAAGTAGACCTGGATTATCATCAGAGGGAGGGTTAAAGTGTCATACAGAGAGTAGCAAATAACTGTAGCCATCTTCCTTTCAAGCTCCTGACTTATCCTTTTCCCAATTTTTGACATTATCAGTAAGGTGTGAGGAGGCTGATTAAAAAAATCTTTAATTAACCATTCATTTCAACTATATGAGGAATGGTCTTGTAAATAAAGTAGTTTTAGCTACATAATCACACAACATCTAACAGTGGATGGTAAGGGTGTAAAATAAGGCCCTTCTTGCAACTTTCTACATTCTCAAAGAAAACCCAGATATGATTTGCCTATGCCCATGGGACATCCACAGCTTTGAAATATTTAAATCCACTGCACAGACCTCACCAAACTTAGCTGTGGACTTCTAGGAAAGAAAACAATCCCTAAAATTTACTAGGTATTTATTTGTTCACAGCTGAGAAGTGATAGGGATGGGGAACCTTGTGTCCTATCTGAAACACAGAGCAGGAACATGTTCCTCTGCTCTTACTATCAGAGAAACTCTCAGCTAATTAATTACTTTCTCCCTAGTTGAGGGCCTGTTGAAGAGAAACCTCTCTGACACCTTGTTGTTTAGCCTGAGTATTCAGGAGGAACAGGAAGGACTACACAACAGGTAGACATCCTTTAAGGAAGGATCAACATCGGAAAATAATTGTTTTCACAAAGTTGGAAAGGAAGATGGAGAGAAATTGAGCCTGGATTTGGGCTAATGGGTGAAAAACAGCAGAAGGAAGGCTGCTGAGAAGGAGCAAAGGGGAGAGGCAGCAACATCATACTGAGTGAGAGGACCAACAACTGCATATAGCTACGAATGAACTGATGAGTAGGAGTAGTGGTTCAATCAAAAATGTCCTGGGCTATCTGCTCCCCCACTCTGCTAAGTGCCCTATTCCAAATAGAAGGTGACACCAAGGTCATGTATTGCCAGGGGACAGAGAGGAAAATCAAAAAAGAGCTACAGAGGGTCTCAAATACCAGGAGGTATCCAGGAAACCATGGATTCTGAAAAGGACAGAGAAAAAATAAATGCGAGGAAGTTGCTGAAGT
This sequence comes from Podargus strigoides, assembly GCA_028020825.1. Taxonomy (NCBI): domain Eukaryota; kingdom Metazoa; phylum Chordata; class Aves; order Caprimulgiformes; family Podargidae; genus Podargus; species Podargus strigoides. The sequence continues at coordinate 1,449,575 of CM051626.1, forward strand.
TATTAAAAGATAAGATTTATAGGCAAGTTCATTTAGTTATCCAATCAACTACTGTTGCTAATTGGATTAGTTGCCAAAATAAGCTAAGAATAGAACCTTCCCTTTTCTTATTGTTAATGCTTTCCAGGGAAAATGTCCTTGCGGACAAGAATTAAATCTTTATTTCTAGCAACATAAAATTATCCTCTATAAAAATGAAGCACCTTAACACTTAGCTGTACCTCCTCTTCTGCAGATCTTACACTGGTTAAAAGTCTTCTGCAATTAGAGTGTGCTGTGAGATGGAACATTCTTGTTCTTCTCCAAATCAAGCAGTTTGTGGCAGATGCCTACTATTGTTCCTCTTTATTTTGTCATTCTTTCTAGTCCTTCCTCGAAGAATTTCGTTGCTACATTTCCCACAGCTGACTTACAGCTTTCTGGCGATATAAATACTTCTGACATAATGGAACAACCCTAGAGAAAGCCTTAGGTAATTTCAGAGTGCCCCTTAATATGGAGAACCCTGAGCATCCTCCCATCAAGTTTTTCTCCTAAAGCCAGCACAACTGTTTCCAAAACAGCTCTCTGAGAAGGAAATCAGTTCTTCTTTCATTGCTTTATAAAAGTGCATCTAAATAATAACCTGCAAATCAGTTATGTGTATAAAATAGGGGCTCTGGGTTGTATTCTTCTGCCCCGTGAAAACAGCAGAGCCACTGTTGTGGAATGCTCAATATCATTATTTCTGTTATTTACTTTGTAGTATTGTTTTATTCTTTGTATTAATACATCATCTCAAACCATAACAAGAATATAGCCTACTCTTTATTGCAGCCCATTTTATACGAACTTTTATAAGATATGCAGTGCAGCCCTCAGTTTCCAACCTCAGTAAGCAGGTTGTTTCCTGGGAAGAGCTGTTCTTCAGCTATTAACTCACATGTCTAAAGCTGTGATTATAAATCTAGGCTCTGTCTTTAGGTTTAACTTTAGCTTTTTATTTCAACAACAAAAAATCCTGTAACTTAGAAGTGGGGAGGCTCTGAAACCCTTTATAGAGCTTCTTCATAGGTGAAGGACAGAGGATGAGTCTGAAGTGTTTGATGAAGTTGTCTGGGATTCTCTCCAAAGGCCAGAAAACATTGTCTTTGGCTAATGTTGTTGAGAAGGAAGGCATGGGGTGATCCAGGTTGGACTTCAGGGGGGGAAGTTTTGCACCCAGCCTGGGCACCAGGCTGCTCATGCTCAACAGCAAGTGACTGAGTTCACTGCAAACACAGCCTGACCTGAGCTGCCATCCCTGCTCCATGCAGTGCTTGTTGTGCTCACCAGAGAAACTGAATTTGCTGCAGCTTGAACTAAAAGAAGTCTTTTGGCAAATTATTTCAAATGAGCTGAAGTCAATTCTCTCTTTTTCACTCTCTGTGCCTTAATTAAACTCCCTGGATAGGGTCTGACTGGTGAAAGTGAGACACACACTGGAGTATCTCACAAAACAGCAGCCTGCTGCTATGTGTGGAGGTGGTGTTTTGAAAACTGTGAGAGTTTGTAGTAATGTGTAATACGCTCCCTTCTCATAAAGGATGGAATTAGCCCCTTTGTTCTGCCCGCTGTGGTGTAAAGCCCTCTTCCATTAACAGTGATTTCTGCTTTCCGTAGTGGATGGTGGTAATGCTGAGCTCTATGCAAAAAAAACCTTAAGTCTATAGTTGATACTTATATTTCATACATTTTCCATCTGTTTATGTCAAAGGAAAACACATTTTTCTGGACAGAGAGTGGGAACTTCCTTCAAAGGGTAAATAAGTTAGAATGAAGCACCTTTCCAAAGAAGCCTCCTTTAAAATTAGGCCAAAACTTAATTCAAATTACTAAGGAAATCCTATTTGAATGATTACTTTGGCCCTCTCTTTAAGTCTGGTGTGAAAGCCCATCAAAATGCTATGTATGCAGAGAGGAGGGGGGCAATGCCTGCCTGAGCGCGCAGCCATCCCGACGCGGTAGCGCTGAGAAGCAGCAACTATCCCATCCATCTCAACGGAAAGAGTGCTTTGGAAAGCTGAAGTTGCAAATTACATCTCATGCCTGTCATCAAACCGTTATCAGCTTCTCCACTGCTGAGTCGTGTAGATATCGAGAGACATTTATCTGTCCCAGAAATCCTGCCTCAGATTAGGTGCCAACATTTCCACCTGTTACTTACTCATCTGTTGAACTTACTCATCTGTTAAACTGGGTGCTATGAATACATTTGAGTATTTTTAATTCGAAATTCTTGTCACTGCAGAACGTGAACATTTATGGATGGTGTAAAATGCCATATCAAACCAATCACGAGGGGAAAATACCCTAAAGATAACTTATTTTTATTAATTTGAATAAAAGTGTTTGCATACATTTAACTTGGAGTTCTCAGAGAATCTCCGTTACCCTAGGGAGGGCAGAGACCTTACTGTAAAATACTGAGCCTTGACTGTACCTAGCAGACAGATTGCTCTTCAGGCCCAACCCAAAATGTCAGAGGGGAAGGACAGTTTGCTGTCTGCAGGCACAAACTGAATGAGTGATCCAACATGGATCCCATCAGATAAAATACCCAGCTAGCCATTTGACGTATGTCTGAATATCAAACAGTTGCCTAATGTAGGAAGCAACCACCAAATGTTCATCTGGTTGTATCTACCCTTGGGCCAGGACTTGTGGGTACTTACCAGTGGGTTTTGATAAAGGGGACCACTCTGCAAATGCTCATAGATGACCCAAATGACTACGAAACCCAGTCCAGAGACATGTCTGCAGCTAAATATGATCCAACTATGTGGAACAGTGCTTATTATCAGAAAAGTTTGGGGAGATACCCAGGATGTCATGCAGTTCTACTAATATTAGCTTTAGCAACTCACAATTATAATGACTAATTGGAGCCATCACTCATTGCTATTGAGTTCCCAGGTGAAAACTATGGACCAGAACCTCCATTAGCATAAATTAGCATTGGAAAGTCAATTAAGTTACACTGATTTTACAGTAGTTTTACTGTCTTTCATAAGGCTGAGAGAAAAAAGACCCACTTCTGACTTCAATTATTCATATTTTTTCCCCCACCAAAGCAAGTTTTTGTCACATTTCTTAACATGTCTCCATAACCATGCGTGTTTTCAACCAGCATATAGCACTGATGATGTTTTGATAAGCAGAGCAGGCTTGCTTACCTGTTTTCTTGAATACAACCTGCTCCTTCCAAGGTGATTTGGGTGAGCTGGATTGTTGCTGCTCTCCTCAGCACAGCATTCGGAGTGGGTAAAGGAGTGTTTTCTGTGAAACATGTCTTCTGGGGAATTTGGTCTCATTTCCATCACATGAGTGGAGAAGCTTCTTTTTCTGTCTTGTGTGTGTGTATGCAAGGGGGAGAAAAGGGGAAATACAACAGAAAAGGGTAAAATATGCAATGTGAATGCTGGCACTGATTTAAGGAAAAAAGAACGCGACCATTTATTTGCATTATATTTAGAAATTAGTGTGCGAGTACCTAAATACTTAGTTTTAAAGAGACAATATTTTTCAGTAACATAAATCTTAATGGAAATCTGGCAGAAAAAATTCTGCAGGTTGATAGATAGCATAAACTTCAAGCAGCTGACTCTAAATGTTTTACCCTAACGTGAAGTTATCAGAGACATTCAAGAGAGTGTTCCTGAAAAGGAGAGAGGCATGTGTGAAACACCAGTAGTTTATCAGCCCTCTCAGTCACCAGGACTATATAACGGAATAAGATCAGATGAACTCTATGACAGTGAAAATAAAAAATAATGGAAGCCTAACAAATCCAATACCTTGGAGAATTTTTGAACCATACAGTGTGTAGGTACTGGTTTGTGTTTTCATTTTAAAATTACAAAAAAAAAAAAAAAAAAGAGAAAGAAATCACACTGGTAGAGTACTCGGGGTTATTTTTATTTTTTAAAGATCACCTTACATCTGCAGAGACAGATCAGTGTCAGGCTGGCCCCGTGCCACTGTAGGGACTGAGCAAAAGAAGCAGCCCAGGGTCTGCTGAATGAGTGCAAGTGACGTAATGAGAAATTCCCCCCGGCGTCACTTTTCATCCCCGGTGGCACCAGCCTACCTGCCCGGCTCCACCAGGAAAGGCTCGTGCCAATTTTCAGGCAGGAGGCATGAGATGAATTTATTTTTCCACACCTGAAGCATGTGTGTGCAGTTTGGGTATTCCCACAAATATTTCGGGTGTGATGGTGGGGTTTCCAGTGGGGGTGGCAGGTTTCCATTGTGGCTGGGACCAGGCTGCCACTCTTTGCTGCGTTCCCACGGGAGGTCCCACCTGTCCAGAGGAGTCCTCCTGCATGGCTCAGGGTGGCTGCTCTGGGCTGAGGTGCTTCCTCAGAACCAAATGCCTCTCCTGTATCTTCACCTATACCTTCACGCCTCCCTGTGTGCCACTGGTGCCCATGACCATGCCATCTGCTCTGCCCCAGGTCTTTCTTGCCTGGGCGCATCTCCTGCATCCCAGGACACACACAGTCCCTGCCAGTCCTGGAACCTGCTCTGCCTCCACACCTTGCTCTTTCCAACCCACGTGTTCCTGACCCTGTCCCTCAGGTTACAGCAATCCAGGACCAAACACAGCCACCATGATGTGCCCACAGATTAGGGGCCATGTTATTCTGTTCAGTAATTCTATCTGCTGTCCTATGTCATTTCAGCATCCCTCCAAACTGCCTTTGCTTTCAGTAGGGAATTTTTGGGACAGATTTCATACCTCCACCAGTGTGAACTAGGTAACAGATGACTGCAGTAAAATATTCTGGATTAAAATGTTTTTTGTAGGCCTGACTTCTTGGCCAGCTCTGTGTCATTGTCCCTTCAGTCAAGGCTCCTTCTTCCGTGGAGCATCCATGGTATCCCCACTCAACAGGCTGGGCTGACAGCGAGTATCACACGGGGAACAATATTTATCAGATCTCCTTATTTGTTCCCTCTTGGTTTATTTCAACTTAAATACTATTTTAATAAGTGCTGCTGAGAGTTTTGGAGGAATGGTGTGTGTGAGAGGGGGTCTGTAAATGCAGAGGACCTGGCATGTGTTGTCCCAATGAAAACAGCACCCCGAACTGTAGCCTGCAGTACGATAAATGTCTTTGCTCAGATAAATTTTCTAATACACTTCAGAATTATTTTATGGTGGAAGAAGACTTTTGTGGGGAAAGCCATCGAGAACAGACTCATAACTGTTGTTCTTCTCCTGGCTGTGAGAGGATGAACTGAGACCTGTTAACTGGCTTTGGCATGCGAAACCCTCCGGACAAAGAGGGAAAGGGAATAGGAGGACAGCCCTGGGGCTGCTTGGCAGCTGTGATAGGTAATTTATCAGGGGGTTATTTGATAATGTCCCTGAGCATATGAGGCAAGGGGAGCCCCTCTCACAG
>CM051626.1:1457500-1470000 GCA_028020825.1 Podargus strigoides
GTCTGCTCCGTGTCTAGGCGAATCTGTCATCTGTGCCAGAGCACAGCCCGCTGCACCACTGACAGTAAGAAGGTAAACGCTTGCTGCCTGAATCCCCCATTAACTTTGTGAAGCGTATTGATTTCTTGTAAAAATAATGATATTGACAGGCTTTCCAGGAGTAATTGTTTCCAGAGCACAAAGGTCAGTGCTGAGAGTGAAGGGTTTTGGAGCCCGGGTACTCCGCAGACATTTGTGCAAAGTGCTGGGGGACGGATGGAAACAAACAGCAACAGTTTGAGACTTTAGAAATTTAAGTACATTGACAAAACACCTAGTAGGGGGCTGGCAGCATTATTGTACTCATGAGTCATTAATAGCAAACAGCTCGCTTTGGACAACATCATTGTCTGGCACGGAGAGATTTGTAGACAAACAATAGCAATAAAAGTAGCTCCAGCCTCGCTGCTCTGCCTGGCTGTGAAGGGCTCTGCTCCCGGCCCTCTCCATCCTCCTCGGAGCTTCTCTGCTCCCCAAGCAGTGGCCCAGATAACCCTTTGAATAATTCGGGGCAAATTCCTTCTGCTTTTCCGATATGCATTTTTGCTTGTTAACTCAGGGAAGAAATCAAGCATTCGGAATAGCAAAAGCAAACGCAGGGAGTTGCCATTGGCCTGGATTAATTGGCCTGCCAGAGATAATCAGGCTGTCAGCCAGCCAGGATCTTTGCAGGGGAATGCAGACTGAACCCTTCGCCCCCATCCCATCCTGGGCCTGGGCACGTGGAGATCAGGAGCTCCCTGTCCTCTGTGCCCTGTGGCATGGGGGAGCTGTAACTCCCCTGGCCGCTGCACAGACAAGCGCTGGTCAGTGGCGTTGCTGCAGACTAATTGCGCTCGAAAAACGAACTGCTGCGGTAAATTGCTCGTAGTTTGGATATGCAGCAGGGCTGTATTCATGAGGTGCAATGTCCATCTGTTTGTCCATCCAGAATTTTCCTCCTCAGAGCACAGCATGAAAAGCTTGGGAAACGTCCTTTTGCTGTGCTGCAGCATCCTTGTGCCGTGCTGTCCGCCTGGGACGGCGCCGCGGGAGCACGTGGCAGGCTGCTGAGCCACCTTTGCCATTCCTGAGATCAAACGTAACCACAGACTGTTTCTTGGATGAAATGTGCACCAAAAATGGAAAGGAGGAAGCGAGCGGGCATTTGTGGTACTATTGTCTTTTTCTAAGCAACTAAGTGGCAGCTGAAAAAACAGTGATTTAATTTCACTTTATTAAACGTAGGTATTTAAACATTTTTATTGCTTTTCCCTTTACACTGCCCGGTTGCTAATGTTTAAACCTCTGTTGCTATTTGTAGACAGTAAAAAAGTTCCTGGGTTAGCCAGCCTCTCATTAAGCTGGGATGGTAAGGAGCGTGCTACACTCGTACTGGTGACTGTGCCAAGTGGAAGGACCAGCCCACCATTCCCTCACCCAGTGGGGATGCCTGGAGTGAGGAGTGCCACCAGGACAGCGTTGCTGGCAGGTGGAGGAACCAGAAGGATGATGAGGGCCGTGTTATCAACGTTACATGGTTGTGCTGATGAGCTGATGGGTTGCTTTAATGTCGTTACTGTTCTTTGTGCGCTGGTTGTGACATCCTCCTTGTCCTGAGCTTGGCCCCATGTGTGGAGACGGGATCTCCGGTGATGGAGAAATGATGAGTGTGTAGAAAGGATGCAGGAGAGGGGTGATGGGGTGTAAGAAAGGCCTGGCTGAGCAGGGAGCTGCTTTCCCTCACTCCCAGCTGAGCGGGCAGCGATGGCTGGCTCCATCCCCTCCCTCACCCAGCAGCTCCTGGGAGCAGCTCTGGAGAAGGGACGTTCCAACAGGTAGCAGTGATGTGCCGGGAGGCAGCTCCTCCACTACAGCAAATTTGATCATTGTGACTAATGAACTACGGCGCGGGTTTCTCAGTTCCCTGATGAAGAGCTGTTCTGCTGGCGCTGGTCGCTTCGTGTCCCCGGTGGCAGCCATCTCCCAGACCCTGTCCCCTGCTCGCTGCCATTGAGGAGGAGATTTGTGGCCGCCCTGATCCAATAAAGCCGGCGGAGGAGGACCGGGTGGCTCTGCAGGGAGATGGTGTCCGGGCTTGTAGCAACATCTAATGGGCATTTAGGTGCAAACTAGCTGTGAAGTGTTAAATATTTACATGTGGAATGCCAATAGTAATTGTCCACTTTATCTGAGCTAGCCTAGGGAAATGTCTTATTTGTTTCCGTGTTACTTCAATAAACAGAAGGCTGGAAAATCCCCTCACTATTTCTTGGGGGCTTAGAATTAATAAAGGCAGGCAGTATAAAATATGTGCTTGGGTTTTTTGAATGATCACTCCTGTACCAGGCCATATAATACGGCTTTAACTCCATGTGGCCTGTCTATTAAGCAAGACAGGATGAGCCTCACAAATAATAAAAGATATTTATGCTTTTCTTAGTGATACTAACAAGGTAACATATCAGAGAAGAAATGGCAGGAGAAGAATAAGGTAACTGTGTCTTATGAATTCGCGGCACAGTGGGATCCCTTTCTGCTCCCATAAACACCCTAGGATTCTGTGTTCAGCGCTGCTATTATTCCACAAATTGTATTTTTTTTCTTTTTGTTTGTGAAATCTGAAGTGTCATAAATGCCTCCATCTCATATATATTTGATAGTTAATATTAGTCTCAACCAGGAAAGTGCACTTTACATGTGGCAACATACGATTACCTGAGAGTGTTATTGCAAAGGAAAAAATCAATACCAATTTATAATTCACGATTGCAGTCTATCAGTTTTTATGGCTCTCTATCCAGTCTCATTAATTTTTTATTATGATTGACTGAAACTGAAAGATTTTTAACATGTTTCGCTGTTATTTATTCAACCTTAATAATTAAATAAACCTTAATTGGCTGTATTTTGAAGCATCTCGAAGCTATGGCCAGAATGGGTTTTGGTGACCATACATTATTAATGCTAGAAATACCACACATTTTCTTCTGAGGCAGGCTCTAGGAAATGATCTGCTATGTACCATAACAAGAGAAATAGATTTTGTAGTCATCTAATCAAATTCTATTTAAAAGGAGACTATTTATTTTAATTCAGAATATAAATTATCGATAGCACATTGAGAAAATGCAATAAAGTATTCCTCGAGCAACCCGAGCAGCGCCGTACCCAACCCAAACTTTTACTGGTACCTAAAATCTTGATTAATGAGGCCAGGCGACCCATCAGACGGAAGCCTGGAGACGAGGATGACCTCACCTCGCGTCTCCTCGCTTGGTGGCTGGGGTCTACCTTGAGGAGCTGATTGACAGATGGAAAATTGCACTTTCAAATTTCATCCGTATTCATTTCAGCTGTTCTTCTACATGTCAACTTCTTGCCGTTCCCAGGCAGAGCGAGGCTGTATACATTAGCTGTTACCACAGTGAAAAAAAAGGGAGGAAGACAATCCCATATTTGAGCACTCTGAAGGAAAATCAATCATGTCATAAGTGAGAAGTATGGATAAGTTTGAACTGTGGCAACTTTCATCATTTCATTTCTGGCCACGCTGGTGGATTTCTGAGTGTGCAGGGCTGCTCAGAGGCAACCCCAGCTGTAGTGATGGAATAAGCAGTGTAATAGAGTTGGGCTAGAAGGGAAATTTTTTTTTCCCTGGTATTTGTCAAGGAAGTTTCTTGTGGTATTGCTGAGAAGCAGCATCAAACCCTGAGATTATATACACTGGACGTTTTGACAGAATTGAAAAAAGCTTCTATTGACTATGACAAGGATATATCAACCCTTCTCAATCAAACCCCTAAGCTTTTGCTGCTGGAAGTTTTTGTTGGTACTGCTTTGACATAGCCCTGGAAAAAATGCAGAGTGTGTGTGTGTGTGTGTGTGTGTGTGTGTGTGTGTGTGTGTGTGTGTGTGTCTGGACATGCACACGTGTGTAAATAATACCAAAATAAAGATCGACGTGTTGATAATTGTGGTTATTATTCCATAAGGGTGATTGTGCTTCTGGACTTTCTGATAGATGCAGAGAATTATTGTGTACCCAAATGGTAATTATTAAAAAGTTAGGGGGGGTGGGGCCTTTTTTTGGCACTTTACTTAAGCAGTGTCAAAAGAAAAAGAATATATATAGCAGTTTAATTTGATCTATTTATAGTACTGAGAAGGGGCATCATTTTATATTGGATATGCTGTGAAAACTGTGGGAGACAAACATGTTGCAATTTCACAATCTTGTTCTTAATATTATTGAAAGAGAGCTGTTCTTGGCAGTAATAAATTTAACACAAAAATCAAATACAAAACAAATTTATTCTTCCAGAGCTGATACCCCAGTCATTTCTTTCTTGTCTTGCATTAAGCTTTAAAATCAACTGTCACTCCCTATCGATTGCATCTGAATTGTTATCTATATTTCTCAAAAGTACTCTTGACAGTTAATACAGTGTAAATTATAATCTGGGGAAATGCTGCTTGTATTTGGCAGCAAATTGCTTAGATTCTGACTAAAGCTGCTTTTATTTTCCATCCTTTTCTTGAGGCCATCTATTCTAGTAAGGATCATTCAGTCCAAATTATTTTAAATTTACACTCAGCTACTATGTAAATCATATTGTGGAAATCAGTGTAGGAATCAATCCTGAATTCTGCACAACAGCTGAGTGTAGAGGTATTAAATTAATAAAGAAATGGCACTACAAAGCACAGGAGCAGGGATAGTTTGGGTTCTGCTTTGCATTGCAGCTCGTTTTCGAACCGGGTGAAGCGTCTATGAGTTCCTTTTGTGCAAGTGCAGGATTTAAAATGGCAGGAACCAGCCAGGCTCCCACGTGGTCACGGCCACAAAGCCAATGGGGATGGGGCAGGTGGATGGAGTAGGGCTGAAGAGAAGCAGTTGGAGCTGGTGACTGCAGCCCAGCACACACTCCTGAGAAAGTAGGCCAGTGATTAAAAATTACGTCGTTTGAAATTAACTGTTCTTTAGGAAGAAAATAAGTGTGTGATGAGAAATAGAGGGAAATTAGTAAAATCTCCTGGCTGGAGAAAGCTCAGCAGGATTGCCATGTCCCCTTTCTGCAGGCTGGCCCAAGCCCTCCTCCAGGGCTTCTCTTCTCAGCATCACCAGGATGAACGTGTAGTTCTGGCTCTATAATTTCAGCTCGATTTGTGTCACGGATTAACATTCCTTCTGAAATAAGGCATGGAACAACCCACTCAAAAACCACAGATAAAATAAAATAGATCGATGCTTTGGTGGGGATGGCACCTCGATAAGCCAACCTCAGTGAGAGAATTTGTGTGTGGTCAGTGCTGTGTCTTCAACGGAGGAGCTTTGTGTTAATGCTGGGTGTGCAAAAGAATGCGTTTTTGAAGGTGTTTCAATATATACAAATAAAGGGTCAATGCCAAAGTGATGGTGGCTCCTCTTGAAGTAGAGCTTCCTGGAGATCTCCCCCTGGAGACCTGCTTTGAGGCGCCGGGTACACTCTTGTTGTGTTTAATGGCTCTCGGTGATGGTGTGAGCAAGGAATACAATATTAGTTGTAATTATTTTATCTTTTAATTCTTTCCCTTCTGTGATGCGTGTGGTTGGGATATAAGGAGCTGTGTGTACAAAAAGCCCTGAGTAGCCCATGGATGGACAGACTAACATTTCTATCTTTCACCTGCAGAAAGTAGGCTGCTTCTAAATATTTCTCACAAAGTAGGGTCAGAGATATCACCAATTGTCCAGAAATCAAAAAAAACCCCAAACCCAACACAAAACCTATGTGGTAAATGTGCAGTGTCTGATGGCAAAAGGTAACTGTTCATTAATGCCCTTTTATTAAAGGATGTGAGTCAGCAAAGTCACTACTTGCATTTTGAAGTCATTCATTTAAATTTGTCTTTTTTTTTTTTAATTTGACATCAAAAAGACTTTCTCCTTAAAATGGATAGGGACAGTCAAAGGTGGAGAGGACTAAATGAATCAGGCTAAATATCCTCTGGAACTGTAGCTCTACCAATAGGATTGGCATCAAGTAACAAAACTAGATGTTTCATACTCTGGGTAATTCATAGTGGGAGAAAAGCCAATAATGAATTTAAATACTAGAACGTGACTTTTTTTTTTTTTTTTTTTCCTTGTGATTGTTCCTAACTGGCAGGTTCTGGGCTGTAGGGCTTGAGGGCAGGGGACTGCCTTCTCTCCAGAGCTTTCCTGCTGAGAGCCAGGCAATATTCCTCCTCCCCTGCCCTCCCACGACTAGGATCATGGTGCAAGGAGTCAGAGGCAATAAGAGAAAGAAATACAACAGGCTGTGCAAGAAGAAAAATGTTTCTCCAACTCTGAGCTCACATGTTATGGATATATTATGCTGCTTTCTGGAACTGAAATCAGAATTTCTCGAGGCTTAATTTTCTTTTGCTTTTAGCAGGGTTGTGGAAACCACTGACGCTGCTAGTCTCTCATGGCTAAATTATGTGTTCAGAGTTAGCCGGAGTATAGATTTAGTCTTGCTGCTGTTGCACAGAGTCCATTGTAAGATAATTTGTCCCACTCAATTAGACTAAGTTGTCATGTGAGAAGTGCTGAGCTCCCAGAGCCGGGCGGCTGGCGGCCCCAAAGTTAGCAGAGTCGGAGTGAGCACCCAGGCAAGCACACAGCCCAGCAGCAGGCCAGCAGTCTCACAGCAGTAATTTACCACCTCACATGGAGCTCTATTGAGGCTCTGTTTCTTCTGATGCTTCGTGGAGAAGGCTGAGTGGTCCTAGGTAACAACATTTCTATCTTCCAGTTTTAAGAGCAGGAAATTAAGTAGAGGAACGTGTTAAAGAATGTGGAGGTGGAAAGTCAAACACTGACTGTTTCATTTTTGGTGGCATTAAATTGTCTATTGTAACCTGAATTTTATCCCCTTTATGAACATGAGATCTGATAAGGTCTTTGCATGATGACTTCCTGCCCCTTTCTACTGTTGGTGCTCACGATGTATATTTTTCAAGGTGTGAATCAGGACTGTGTAGTGAAGGAGGGTTATCTCTACCTTCTTCTGTCCATCTGCTGCTGAGGTTAGGTAATGTTTGGTGTCTGAGGCGGGGGAAGGAAGGTGTCAGTCCTCCAGTTGGCTCCTGCTGACCTGATGAATTAAGTCTCAAATACAGTTCCTATGCCTATTTCTGTCACATACTTTCTGTGTCATCTTGAACGACCCACGACCACTTTTTCAGCGTTGCAGGGTCCTTCTCTGCCCAGTCACTGTTCAACAGCCGCTCGCAGCTTTAATTGTAGGTGTGCTGAGTGCTCCCCCCACATCTGCCATCATCAGGACCCGGCGTGTGGACTATGCTAGGCAACACTTGATTGCACAGGATAACAGAGGAGAACCTTGGACAATACAAAGTATAACCTAAATATGACTTTAAGGGTGTTCAGCTAGAGCGTAGCAGATCACGTAGCAGTAAGTCAAGGTCCAGGTGGAGCCAGCCCAGTGGTCTCCATGCCAGGGCAATGGTCAGTTGGCTCCTCTGTGTTAAATCACAGCTGGGTGGTCAGAATGGCACCCAGCCCAGCAGAGCTGGTTTCAATCTCTTTGTACTTCACCCTGACTGAAAACCGGCAATACTGCGGCAATTTCACCTCCTAGAAGGGCAGTGCCGTTAATTTTGAAATGCTTAAATGTGATGGGGAAAATGTCTATAAAGAGGTTGATAAGACATTGACTTAATAAATTACAAGGTTAGGAAGATGTGCCCTGTGGAAGTCATGGTGCTACATATTTTTCAGGGAATATAAAAAACGTGTGAGGTAATGTTAATCATCATTCTCCATCCTCTGCTCTGAGTAGGACAGCTATTCTACATATGAGAGAGTGGCAAAATATAATCATATAATTTAATACTTACAAATCAATACTGTGTGAAGGTTGTGCAAGCATTTGTTAACTTGTGGGTAGTTGACAGTGAGCATTTCTTTAATGTAAAGTCTTTAATTTGCAGATATACGTTATTGAAAGTAGTAATGAAAAACTTGTATTTATTTTGGGACATTTACAAATTGATGTGCTATTCCATTTTGAATGAGTCTACAAATCAATGATTTTATCCTCTAACCACTATAATCATCATTTGCCAGTTGTTTAGTTGGAGGGAGTTTTTAAATTAAAAAAAGATCATAATCATTATACCAACAACAAGACTGATTAATTAATTAGTCCTCACTGAGATGTTTAGCTGTACCAACTTTCAGAGTGTCCAGTATGAAGCTAAATTACTTCGCTGTTGTTCTGGCTTGGCATTTATGGTAATTTGTCAAGCCTATATGCAGTAATGGATTGACTCGTATAACGAAGGCTATAATTGCAGCTGTTAGGTAGGCTGCCTTTATCTCAGCCTGTCTGAGCCCCCATTCCTGCATGATTTCTTGCTGTGCCAAAGCCATGTGTGTCTTGTTTTGTTTTAATACATTACTGACCCAGGGTCTCAGGTTACTGGGGTTCCTGTCATACATTTAGTTCCACTCTCATAAAGCATTGCACAAAAAACGCTGGAACAAGGTAACAATCATTGCTCAATATACTAAGTATAAATGTCAGAGTGTAAAACTTGACTGCAGGAGAACAGTGCAGGGGGAGATAATAATTGAAAATAAGACACTCTGAGCTATAACAGTGAGGCCCTGAGTTATAAGGGCTCCTATGACATCAGGCAATATGTCTGCTACGTCTTGTTTATCATTAAATCATTAAAATGTTTATCACTGGGGCTTGCAGCAACCTGGTCTGCTGGGACGTGTCCTTGCACAAGGCAGGGGGGTTGGGACGAGGTGACCTTTAAGGTCTCTTCCAACCCGAACCATTCTGTGATTAAAAACTTGATATCAACCATCTCTTTACTACAGATATTACTCTGTATCAGCATGTTTTGTTCCAGTGGCTAAAAATGCCCCTGCAGACCTTACCAGGTCATGTTCTCTGCCTTAATGGCAAACCCAGAAGGAGCCACAGCATCTCCCCAGCATGGTACAGGAGTCTGTCTTGAGTAGAAAATTTAGGAGAACAAAGTCTTTGTTTAGTTGTTTAGTACTTTTAAAGTATCTTCTTCTGTGATCCTATCTTTACCCTGACACACCACTTACCTTTAAAAGTGTCCAAGTGTGACAACAGATGTTTGGTAAACTTAAACTTTTAATCTTTGATAACTTACATAATTGAAGAAGTTAACAGGTTGTTCACTTAATAGGGATCATTCAGACAGGATTTTTTTAATAACTTGCTGGAAGGGGAAAAACCACTCTTGGCTAATATGAAGCATATTTTGCATTTATTATGGGAAAAAAAATTTCAGGTAGGAGGTGAGGAGACAATTTGGGAATTTTCGTTAGCTGAAAAACTGCATATTAAACATGAATTGTGATTTTCCATCTGGCCCTACTGGTTAGGAAGCTGCAGTTGGGCATGATCTTCACTGTCAATCAACAGTCCCCAACTGCGAGATGCAAACCTCATGACGAAGCCCACCCCAACTCATTAAACCAAAGCAAACTGTATGAAGTGCGCCGCTGTGTGATTTTAATATTTGGTGCATGTGACAGGATCATTTTAGTGATTTGCAGGATTTATCTCCTCTTAAAAGTACTGCCTAAGGCTACTCTAATTGGTAGGAAAGCAAATTCCCCCTTCTCCTCCTGTCACTCTTTGTTTTATTTACTGAGAACTGCCGAAACCTATTTACACAATAATGAGGATAAATCACCGTGATACTTTCAACACAAAGAGAAATGTTGCGTGAGTTGAAAGCTGTACAATTAAAACTAAATTCAAAATATTTCTGGAGTAGTGTCTACAGTTAGTGATAGTGAAATAAAATTAAGACAAATGATATGGGTGTACACTGCAACTCGTGCAGATAGACACCCAAAATCAAAATTCTTGAGGCATCTTTTATGACGGACAATTTCATTCAAGATTGCAATTAAGTAAATGTATGTAAGTTGCCGACAATAGCCCAGATGTTCCCCTTAGATACGTACTCAGCTCTTCTGTTTTTCTCACGGGTGTGGAGCTTGGCTACTTCTACTGCAGTGGTCTTCTCCTCAGGGAGCCCACAGGCAACTTCTCCACTTGTGGGCCAAGGTGGAGATGCTACCAGTGGGGAGGACACTTCTCTATGAGGGTGTGAGGTGGAACCTCCTTCACTCTTGCATCCTGGAGAAGTTACTTGAAAAGGAGACAGCACCTCTGAGCTGAGAACAGCCCAGGCAAGATGGCAAGGTGCACACTGTGAATGCAACACCTGAAACTGGTGGCTCCTGTGGATCTCAACAGGTCCATAGTTCTGTGTGGCCGAATGCTGGCTATGAGGTTCCAGATTAAGATTTCCCTTGGGGAGAACAAACTGCTGGAGTTGTTGTAATGGATTGAATTATGGACATTTGTTTCTGGGGCCTGATTCTGTGCTTCTTGCCTGTAGAGCCCCACTGAAACAACCTGGCCTATGAACACCACCTTAAAATGGGCTGCTCAGCACCTGGTGTGTTTTATAAAGAAAGAGAACAATCTTGAAGTGCTTACTTACAAACCTCAGGTATCACTACCATGAGACATTTTATATATCTTCTGATAAATAGTAATTAAAAATCGAATTAAGATATGCACCGTTGAGATATCTTTGCTCTTACCTAATTTTTAGCCCATACTGTAACAACCAGATAGCAGAACAAAACCAACCTGGATTTATCAGGGCAAGTGACACCGACAAAAACCCCTCTTACAGACTACATTCTGTCTGCTCTTTAATGTGCCCTGGCACAAGCCCCCAGGCCTCAAATTAAACCATACCATTGAAACCAAGAAAACACCATATGCACCGTGAAAAGAAAATCCCTTCTTTTGAGAACAGCCCTTCTTTTTCTGTAGGGCACACAGGCAGGTCACCAGCGCTCAGTGGTTAGGGTAGAGGTGGCAAAGCAACAGGAAAATGCCAAATGTTTCTGCCAAAATGGCACTGTGCACCCCTGTTCACCAAGAAATTGCCAGTGTTTGGCACCGCTCTGCTCGTACCCAGGGCTATTGCTGAGGCTCCAGCACTGAACAGTATCTTCCTTGCCATTAAGTGCAGTGTAAGATACCAATAAGTGTAATAATGAATAATTAAAGATGTATCTCGTATTAGAACACAGGTTTCATGTTATCTGTAAACAGAGCTTCGTTTTCACCAAAACGTATGGGAAATAAATTCTTTTCACGGAAGCTTCGCAGGGTATTTTTCACAGATGTTGTAATAAAATACTTAAACAACCCTACAAAATTATAACATTACAGTAAAAACTTATAAAATATTAAGGTCTAAAATGACCTTTTGCAGAAGCACGTGCAAGTCTATCGATACCAGTGGAGTTATTTTTATTTATGTTGTCAGGTGTTCATTATATCTATATAAAATTTGAATCATTGGCTCTTTGGTTTAGATCCCACAATAAGTGATATCAGAGGCAAAAATCCTATTGGTAATAATGGTGGAGGATCAGACCTCGTCGCAGCACAGTGCCCAGAGACTGGCCAATCTATGCTGAGTGTGGAGAAACGCAGGGTTGGGATGTGAGCTGTGGTCAGAGCCCTGCTCATCCATCAGTCCCATGGGCAACTGGCAGTCCCATGGGCAGCCACCAGCCCTGGGAGCTGCTGCCACTGGGAGCTGGATGGCTGGATCCGTGTCCACGTGCACACCTTGGCTGCTTCCCAGCAGATCCCAAAATGCCTTGACAAACGGGTGATGGAGGGGGTCACAGAGCTGTACTGGCGTGTCCCTGTGAGGTTGTACTGGTTGTTCTGGTTGTTCCTGCAGAGCAGTTTCACTGCTGGTCAGTTTAGCCATGCCTCTGTCATCTCCTGGCCAAGGTCGATGACTCATTTTTAAATCCTATTTTTACTCTCTTCTTTCCTTCTGCCCCTAAATTGCAGTCAGGGTTTCGTACACTTATTTCTTTGTGTCCTTCTGCAGCTGGTGCAGTTGCTTCCAGACAACAGTATTAAAATTTAGTTTTCTGGTTACTTAATTGGGAAATGGCAATCCATTCATTTCCATTTGTTGTCTTATTTCCACACATGTCATTTACTCGTGGAAAACTGTGACTGAATGAAGTGCAGGACAAAATGCTAGAGCTCAAGTTTAATTTTTCAGTGGATCTCTTGAAATAACATTTTAATTGTAGAGTTCTTTCAATGGATTTATTCTAGAACCAATCCTAAATTAATAGTCCTAATGCTTAATACTTATATCTGCTTTTTTAGATTTTTGCCTGCTGAGAACTTGCAGTACTAGCCCCTAAATTTCTGAAAATATGCTTAAAAAGCACTGCACTTTTCTATAGACAGTGCATCTTGACAGTTTAGGTGATGACTGCTCAGTTATACTGAAAAAAATTCAGATAAGCAGATTTTAGCACATTTACCATGTCTTTTAACTTCATCTGACACTGTTTGGATGGAGGATGAGAG
>CM051626.1:1490000-1500000 GCA_028020825.1 Podargus strigoides
CATAACTTAACAATTTGGTATTTTGTAGTAGAGCAAGATCTCATCTGTAGGCTTAATTGAACACACTGACCACGTACCTGTGATACACATGAAAATGAAACAGTTATTGGAGTAAAGCAAAATGGTGCCAGCAGGGCTGGACAGTTTTCTGTCCTCTGTCTGCTTTGAATCGAATGTTGGGAAGATTTTATTTGCTAAGGGGGTTGAGGCTGCTTCTCCCTGCAGGTTTCAGTTGACTTCCTTATCAGAGGTCTCACCTATCATCAGTGCAGATATTGGTTTAGAGTGTTGTCACCAGGACACTCACACTCAGTGTCTGAAATAAAAAGAATTAAACATGTAATTCCTGTTGAGGTTTATTTGCATAAATGGTGCTTCTGTTTGGGGTCTGGTGGAAATACGCTTTACTAATGATGTTTGTGGGATGTAATAGGTGGTTTTCCACCACAAATATTCCTTTAGCCAAACAGTATTTGAATCGGACCAAACTAAAGCCACCGCTTGTGCTTATAATACCAAGTATTTTCTTGCTTAGTGTTGAAATTCAAGTACAAAAGTCTTTCTGGTCTATTTGCTACAACGCCTCCTCTCAAAAAGGTTAAGAAGAGGTGAAAAGGATGAAAAGGCACTTGCAGGGTTTAAAAAAATCTTCTATGGAAAAAAAACATCTTTCATATCACACAAAAGTCTCCCCTAGGTTGTTATGTGCATAAGGTGGAGGCTTAAGAGCAGACACATTTGCAGATGAACTGCTTTTACTCGCTTCTCCGAGACATGACATTTGTTCAGAAGATTAGCCAGGTTGTAATGTGTAGCATAATTGCACTGTGCGGATGTCCCAGAAGTGAAAACCTAATTGCTTGACAGGCCTATAACTTTGTGGTAGGCTCTCACCTTGTTAGGTCCTTTTCTGCGGCGGTTCCTGGCCGCAGGTGTGCCTAATTTACCTCACAACAGAACATGGCGGGTTTAATTGCACAGCGGTTGTTAGGAAAAATTGGTGGGTGGAATATCAAGTGACTTCACCGTACGCGGACGGCAGATGGGCGTTGAGAGGCAGCACGAGCTAAGCGTATAGGTGAGGGGAGTTAATAAAAGATGTAAATTTTGTCTTAAAATAGTGAAGTCTTGCAGTAGGTAATACATTTTAATTAAGACGGTAGCAGTCCCCTTTCTAGCAGGGCGAAAAAAATCCGAGCAGAACATCACAAAGACTGCATTTTTCTCCATATCAGTATTTTAGGAACAGCCACTATGCTTAGGAAGGCTATTCTGTAAGACTGTATTTATTAAAAAGACTACATTTGTGCATATAACGCAAAATATGTCAGGGAGAGGCAAATCTAGAATAGTCATTCTGTTAGGAGCAGCGAATCTTGAGACATGACCAAACTGAGCTCCCATCCAGCTCCTCGCTTCTTATCGTGTCCCAGCAATCTTGACTTGGGACTGGGCTGGCAGGGAAAGCATCTGGCCCTGTTCTCCCTGCGGCAGGGATGGGTTTGTAGCATCTGTGGTCCTTGTTGGTCAGCGAGAGGAACGATCAAGTCAATCATCTTCTCCTGGCAAGCTTTGAGAAATGCACTGCCTGGGAACATGGTTTTTAACTGGTGTTGTCTACCTCTGAAAATCTTCCCTTGGTGCCACCTGGACTCCCTGAAAACACAAATTAACAAATAAGATGAAATATGTCAGTATCAAGGAATGTAGCAGAGCTGAAATTCGAGTGCTGCTTGTGTTCACCCCAGCCTCGTTGCTTCAGTATTTAGCCCAATGCTCAGGTTCATCCTGGTAAACTTGGAGATGTCTAATTCCACCAAACATGGGTCTTTTCCACCAAATGATTGAACAAACAGCAGTTCCAGTTGATGTTTAGTGAAAGAGTGCTTAATGGCCCTTTTCTTTTGACAGGATGTGAGCTCTCTCTATAGAAACAATTCATCATGAATGCTTCACGTTAAAAACAATCCAGGAGGAGCAATACTTAGCATTCCTAGTGCACAATTCATTGGAGAATTTCAGAGCAATTTACAAACATTAGCTCAATAAGCCTCACAACACCCATTTGAGATCAGAAAAAAAATAGATTAGAAACTCCTTTCCAGCCTGGCTGTGGCATTAAGGAGCTGTAGAGCTGGGGGCTCATCCCAGTCCCTGACTCCTCTGTGTCTGGTGGTCCTGTACTGATGTGGGCATCAGCTGGTCCTTGCACACCATCACAGTGCAAGGTCTGCTAGAAAGAATAGAGCATGACATAAATGCCATTACTTTTAGCCTCTTCTCAGTTGATATGGAGATTGTATCTTGAAAAAGAAAACAACCAAAAATAAGGCAGAAAAAATGAGAGTGAGAGTGCAACTAACAAAGATGCAACAGTGTCCAGAAAACCTGAGTTCAAGTGAGCACCCGAGCTAGGAGATCCTGTCAGCCACCATGGAAATCCAGCTCTCTTTCAGCTCAACCCTTGTACACATTTTGGGATGGGAAGTTTTAAAGAAAAGTGCATTCATCTGAACTGACAGCATTGATTTATTTATGCACACTTTCAGCAAACCTAGTTGTTTCCCTCCTTCCCGCTCTGATATGAAAGATTACTCCTTCAGCATTAGCATCCCGTATTAATATTAGGGTCCTGCTCAAGGTTTAAGTGAAAAGGAAGACTGATGGTTGAAAGCACCAGTTTGTGATATGAGGATACTCCCATAATGCTCCTGTCTGACTCTCAAAGCTCCTCAGGAGTGAGTGCGATGCGGTGCAGCCTCAGTCATGCTTTCTATCAGCCGCAGTTGGGCTGTGTTGGATGCTGAAGAAGGGAAGAGGTGCCTGACTTGCCTCTTGCCAGGAATGCTGTTGGCACGTGGAAACTTCTGTGAGATATATACAGCGAAAATAACCACAGTCGCTTATAAAGATTGGCATGAATAAATAATAGGTGTTCATATTCTAAATGTGAAAGCTCTGTCTAACCTGGCTATTCAACATGTGTGAAGTTGGGCAGCATAAGCTTCTGGGCTGGCACATCAGAGAAGCTCTGGGTGAGGAGGAGGTCCTGAGCCTTGCTTGTCATTAGCTGTCAGTGATTAGTCAAAATCCAGACACAGAACATTTTTAAAATTATGAAACATGAAAACCTAGTTATATAAAGAAAAGAAGTGGTGCTATGCTGTGAACATCCTCCTGGGGAAGGGCAGGACAGCGAGGGTCCCCCCAGCTTGCCTGGAGGGTGGAGACATCTCATATCAGCTTGTTCCTCCAGTACAGGCGGGTGGCATAAAAGGAGTCTGCACCTTTCCAAGCTTTTCCCCTTGCTACGAGTGCTGGCTGTGCTCCCAGGAGGCAGCATCGCTACAAAAACGGTTCATGGGGAGATGCCTGGCTGATAAGGGTTAGTCCGAGATAATTGCTGGTTGCCGCTCAGCAAAAATAAGCTGGATTTCCATCCCTGGGTAGAGTGACTCCTCACAGTTAAAGGCTGGCAAAGGTTGAAGAGGTCGTAAGACAGGGCCTAATTTGCCACGTTCCTTTCCTTTCAAAAACAATGAGGGGACCGGGGCCTTGCCGGTGGGCAGATCCCGCCTGAATCTCCCTGGAGTCAGCAGGAGTTGGATGGAGTTCCTTTGAATAGCGAGAGTTTCCAAACCGGAGGCAAAGCCAAGTGTTTTTCAGAAGATTGATCATTCATTACCTTGGAATTTTTCGACATAGAGGTCATTACTGCTAATATAAGTTGTGAAAAAAATAAAACGTATTAAAAAAATACAGACAAATTCTCATCTGGTGTAAGTCATTGCCTTTGAAGTCAATGAGTCATTGAAATCAACTTTCCCACACCGAGCTAAGGATATGGCCTGCAGTCAATACATTTGTAGTTGTTGAAAAATTAAAAATATAAATTTGCCTTTCCCTGGCAATAATCTTCTGTTTACGACAGAGATCTTGTGCTTTAAAGTAAGTTCATTAACTAATAGAAAAGTAATACTTCACTACCAGTATTCTTTTGGGTATAACTATTTATGATTAAATTTTATTAAACTTTCTTAAAATTGGATTTACATTTTGATGAATCTAATAGATTTCAATTTTGTATTTTTCATAGATTCTTTCTAAAGTTTTTCCTCAAGTGCAATCAGAACTGTTTGAAGAATGCAGGCAACCCACGAGACATGCGAAGATTCCAGGTACAGATCCCTCCTAAAGTATAAATGATATGTAAAAGAGTTACTTGCATCTTCATCTTGAACATTTCATAAAGAAAAACTGTATCAGTGCTCTACTGAGTGTAGCTCCGATGCTGAGTGCCTTTACAAAGAATGCTGTCGGTATTTTGCGTTTCCCCTGCTAATTTCAGTGTTGGGACTCATGGGTTCTGCAGTGGGCTGTAACGGAGCAACGCTGAAGCAAGTGGGTTTCTCCTCAGAAAGTATTTCCCCAGCTTTCCTTCAGAATAACACCTCGTGCTGTAGTGTGGCATGTGCTCAGACCTGCAGAGGGTTTACATATGTAGACTGAGGAGCATAATTTTACTAAAACAGCAGACCTGACCGTAGAGCCCAGTGAAGTTTGGATCTCACACAGGGATTTTCCATATTCACAACCTGTAAATCCAACATTGGTGGTCCAGCGCACTTATTTTTATTCCAGTTGTGTTAGAAAATGTTTAATACTTCACTTTCTCCTTGCAGCTTTTGAAATATCCTGTGGTGAATCATAACACTACAGAGAGACAGCTGACGTGATGGACAAATGATTTCCTCCGTGTTTGGGGTCATTTGGAATGCCTGTTAGGAAATACATGCTTGTTATTTCAAAATATTTCACAACGATTCGTATTTGAGACTAATAATAAGCTCATATTGAGATGTTCAAAACTTTCTTATTTTTGAGAAGAATAATTTGTGGTTAAACTTGATAGCAAAACATGTGACATCTGCTTTCATGCCCAGCCAACCAATTGGTGAAGCCAGCACCCTTGAGCCAGCCAACAGAAAAAGATCTGTAGCTGGAAAAATTATTTCTTCAAAACAATTGAGCCAAGCTTCCATTTTTCATGCATCGCAGCTTCACGTGGCATTGGTGATATTGATCCATCTGAACAGAACAGAAGGTCAAACCTGGAATGAGTGGAAATGTCCTCTTTGTCTCACCGATGACTAAATGAAGCATCAGTCATGAGTGATCTTGTGGTCGACAATGGAGCCAGCAGGCACTAGAAAGACTTTCCTGGGTCTCTTTAGCTAATCTCCTTGCCTCTCAGAAGGTTTAACTGGACTTATGTCAGATCTTGAACAATATTTTTAACTGGTTTCACTGTCTCAGCACCTTTCTTGAGGCGCACTGCAGGAATAAGCCGATATAACAAAGCATAGCATGTCTACTTTCTTTTGCTGAACTGCAGCATTTTCCCTTGGTGACTGACCTATATATACATGACAGAACAAAAATAGTTGTCATTTTTATATACACCTTCCTCTGTCTTTTTAATGTACCGTGTTCTAGGAACCAAATCCAGAAATCTTTGCTGAAAATCACACTTACACGTTTTGCAATGATTCCTAAAGTCTGCGCATCCCATTAAAAGTGAAGGCAGAGAGGCCAGTGGCCTGGCAGCAGCTCTGCGGCCGAGGGGAGCGTGCAACCTCAGCACTCTCCAGAGTGGCTGTTGACAAGAGTGAAAGTGTCCACTTCTGGGAGGAGAAAGGTAGGGAGGCAGAGCAGCCTGGCAGCGAGCTGCCCTGGGGCTGTTCTAAAGGGTACCGCAGATGGCTGTCTCAAAGGAGGCAGGATGCAGAGAAAAGGTGCTGTGATAGCTGAAAGCTAATTATGGGCTGTGAATAAGAAACAGGATCAGAGGTGATCCAAAACATAGAAGCAGACAAGAATTTTCTTCTGATGCCTCGGACCAGCTCGGTGCAAAAGGAGGCTAGCTTTATCCTTTCCATTTTTGTTTGTGATGTGTTTGGGTAAAGGAGCTGGTGTGAGAACCCTGGCAATCATTTTTGTTATATCCAAAAGTAAAATAAAGGGAAGATGAAAGCTAAAATTTGTACTAGCTGTTACTGCCCTCACCAGTAGGGTTGGTAAGGCCTAGCTTAGCCGTTGACCTAAAGGGCTCGACTATGGTTAAACCCCAAAGAAAATGCTGCAGGGATTACTTTGTTTAGAAAATCTGGAAGCCACAGCACAGGGCCCATGCTGGGGTATTTAAACAAGATGTGAATGTTTTTCCGGGATAACAGATTATGAAGCTGTGTTCCACGCACACCCAGGCGCATCTCGGGGTTCCCTCTCTGGCTTGTGTTCGGGCCATGCCGTTTCCGGAAGGAGTTTCACAACTCCATTGTGTAGGTGTTTGTCTCGAAGGTTGTGCGTTTTGCATATGTTCCTTTTCCATTTTCTACTGAGAAGCAGCTGGAAGGCAAAGAAGGCCCTATCCATCATCTCTTCTATGGCCGGACTCTGAACCTGGACACAAGAATAGGAGCCTTTCACTCAAAAATAAAGGAGGAAATTCCATTGACATACCAGGGTCAATCACCATCCAAATGAACTTGAGAAGGGATACTTTTCATGGATTGAAAACACTTTCACTATTCATATTCAACTCGGGCTTTTCAGATGCAAAAAAGTTCATTATCAGACATTAAATGTAATTGTAAAACTGACCTGGAGATCATTTACTGAAGAGAAAATGGGGAGTTACGAGGGTTTCTGATTTATTAAGCCTTTTTTTATTTGGAATCCTCACAACCCTTCATTTGAAGACAGTCTCAAGTGAGCAAATTTTAATTAGATAAACTATCTAATCAATATATCAACAGATCAATCAAAACAGCAGCTTTTAAAATGAGTGGCTAGAGGGGTGTTTCTGAAACTAATGGCTAGAAGAATATTTCCCTGAATTGAATTCATTTGTTAGCATAATAGGAGATTAAACTCTAATTAGTGTAGCAGGTTCTGAAGAGAAACAATTGTGAGTTAAAAATCACCAGTGTTAGTCACATAAACAAAGATGTATTCATAGTTGTCAGTCACTTCCTTTAAAGCCAAAAGTAATGGGCTGTGATGTTGTTCTGTCTTCAAAGAAAATCTGATTCTGGATCCGTGTTTGGGAAAATATGCGGGTTTTTTGAATTCTGGTTTTTGTTTTCTTTTTCAGGTTGTTGTATCAACAACAGTCAATGTGGATGGCCACGTGCTGGCTGTCTCAGACAACATGTTTGTACACAACAATTCCAAACACGGGAGGCGGGCTCGCCGCCTTGACCCCTCAGAAGGTACGGCCCCTTCTTATCTGGAAAATGGTAGGCACACATTTACATGTCTTTTTTTTTATTTGCAATGCTTTTTTTTTTATTTTTCCCTTTCTTTTTTTTTTTTTTTATTTTTTATTTTTGCACCATACTTTCTGTTGGTACACCACTACATTTACTTTTACATAATTTCTTCTATCATCCATCAAACCACCCATTACAGAAGTCCATTAGTATTTCTCAGCCCTTGTCAACCAGAATACGGTCGCTTCAGAATTTGCTTCTGACTTCTTGCTTTATTTAATACTTACAGTTTTGCAGTCACAACCAATTTTTCATCTTTTCCTATTTTTTTTTTTTTTTTTCAGTCTTGTTTTGCTTGCAGCTTTTTCTTGCTATTTAATTTGACTTGATTTTATTTTGGCTTGTCATATTCCTTGATCCAGAGGTACAGTCTCAGGTTATGTATGCAAGTTTAAGTGGATGGTAAAAACATGACCGAATCTGTAAAGAATTTACTGTGAGGTCAATTTCCTGTGGCTGGGCCTTACTGCAGATTACGGCAGGAGGGGGTTTGGATGAGAAAAACAGCATAAAATGCTTTTCTTCAGCCTGACTCAATGTGATTGACTTCTTGCCTGAACTGCTAAAAGAAGATAGTCTGAGATGAAGAGGAGAATAGAAAGTGGCTTTGAAAATCCAGAATTGTGCAATGCTATCTTTCTGGAGCCCGTCAGCCTCCGAATCACTCACACACAATTGCAGCTGTGCTCATACATGTGCACACATCTATTTATTCTCCCACAAAGCCCAAAATGATAATTTAGATTTAAATATCACTTTGTTCACACTGTAAAATACACAAACGTAATGGTATGAAATGACTTTCAGGTAACCTAATAATATTAGAATAGAATAGAATAGAATAGAATAGAATAGAATAGAATAGAATAGAATAGAATAGAGTGGAGTAGAGTAGCGTAGAGTAGAGTAGAGTAGGGTAGAGTAGAGTAGAGTAGAGTAGAACAGAACAGAATAGAATAGAATAGGATAGAATAGAATAGAATAGAATAGAATAGAATAGAATAGAATAGAATAGAATAATAGAATATTTTCAGTAGGATCACCTACAATGATCATCTAGTCCAACTGCCTGATCATTTCAGGGTTGATCAAAAATTAAATAGGGGTCAAATACGCCTTCAGTTCTCATAGAGTGAGAATTCTCAAAGCCACTGCAATTTGATGTATGGCTGCATGGCCAGGCCATGCACATCAGTTTCCATGGGACTCCTCTTACGAGTTGTTACTAATATATTGACAGGATCATGGCTTTTTACACTAATAAAATTAATTAAAGTAATAACAGAATACCAAGCTGCTAATACAATCATTGTCATTTTACATTTCGAATAGTATTTACCAGTGGGCACCCCAAGAAATGAATGAGGCAAGCTACAATTATCAGAAGGAAATACGATCTAGACATCAAAAAAATGGAAAACAATTTGCAAATCTGCTGCAGTCCACACACACAAAAGTAATTTGTTTTTCTGCATTAATAACTAAGGTATAAGAGAACAAAAATATAATAATTAAAGGTCGCCCTGAGCACCAGAGTCATTATGGTCTATGACGTATTGTTTATCTCTTTCATATGCACTGAAAGTAGGTGTGTGTTTTGCCTAGCAACCGTCACTAATGAGGTTCACAATTAAGAAGGCTGAATCCTCTCCCCTAGTCCTCTCCTTCCCCAGAGAGCGCCAAGTAGCAACGTTATAGGTTCAAGTAAGCACGCTCAGCCCTGTGGTGTTAGGTTTTAGTCTAGGTCCAAATTCAGCCTCTTCTAATGAGCTATTATGATCTTAGCAAAATACAAGTATTTATTTTTGTAAGCTGCATGAAAAGAATTTGACTCTAAGCAGAACATATCGCTTAGAAAAATAAAGGCCGCTTTTACATGCTACAGAAAATCTACATAAATGTCACTAACCAATAGCTCCTCGTTGCGACATGGTAATTGATTTGCTTTATTTCAACGTTAAAAATAGAGTGCCAAATCCTCTTTGCCTAACCTCCCATAAACGCTCGCTCAAGTAAGCTGCACCGTTGCAAATGAACGTGAAAATCTCAACGCTGCTTCTTAAAGTCCTACTTTTAATAACAACTATGGGAACTGAATAGCTCCAAGTAAACACCCTTGTAATAGGGTGGCAGAGAATCAAAACGCCCTTGACTGTAGGAGAGGATGGCAGAGCCAGGGTTGCAGACCCACAGTGGGACTGGGCAGTGCTCAGC
The DNA here is from genome assembly GCA_028020825.1 of Podargus strigoides. Classification (NCBI taxonomy): domain Eukaryota; kingdom Metazoa; phylum Chordata; class Aves; order Caprimulgiformes; family Podargidae; genus Podargus; species Podargus strigoides. Next base: position 1,499,549 of record CM051626.1, read on the forward strand.
ACCCTTAGGGTGCTCCTCACGTGCTCGGGAGAACTTAGGAGAGCGAGTGTCACTGGATGGTTCTGCTCCTGCTGGACTCTGCCCCACAACTTCTCAGGGTTTTAGTGAGGCTGGAAAAAGCTGCAGCCTCTTACAACAGGGATGCAAAGAAAATTCCCCCAAATCATCACCTTGCCTACATGGAAACCTTTTGTCTCCTTCTGGCCAGGGTGTAACACTGGGTGCTGGTACCCTGCTTAAAATGATGGTGTTTCATGGCGTGCTTCGAGTTAGCTGTGTCCCTGTGCCCCTGAGCCCTGCCTGCCATGCAGGATGGTATGCTTTGCATTAGGAACACATTCTTTAAGGAAAAGTGCCGGCTAAAAACCACAGATATTTACTTCTCTGTAGCCTCTCCTTGCTAACACCTCATTATCCAATCATCTAATATTCACCAGCAGTATATACACACA
>CM051626.1:1505000-1512500 GCA_028020825.1 Podargus strigoides
TGTATTACAGATTTTTTCTGACATTTAACAATGAATTTAACTGAGGTGCTGGGAGGGAAAGGGGAGAAAACGCAATTTAATCTACTGTACTTTTGGATGAGGATTCTAGGTAATAAATTTGATCTGATGAATCAATCTCTCTTTCGAAAACAAAGAGCCTTTAACTGTTTACTCGACAGACTGCAGGGATTCGGGGAAAGATCTTGCTGCTTATTGGGTAGATAATGCAGATTGCAGATGATGTGCATTTTGATGAATATTTTCCCACTAGACTGCAACTGTTTCTATCTATTAATTTAGATCTAATGGGAAAAGTGTGTTCCTGGGTACTTTTAAGCTAGGACTTTAAAATCTGCTAATGCATCGTGGCTATGTTTTTCTGTCTGCTTAAGATCTATTGCTGAAATGAACTTTTAAGTGAAGGTAGCATCTGAGATTCCATCTACTCCCAAAGAAATCACAGCCTGAGCAAAACCAATGCTCGCATTGACACCTGGGTGCCTCACTGCTGGCTGACAAGGGAGAGAATATTTATATTTTCTTCATCTTTCTGATGGGTTTTTTTACCCAAGTTACCAAATGGGATGGTAGTGACCGTGGTGGTTTTGGTGCCAACAACATAAATCAAAAGCTGACGTTGTTTCACAGTCTGCTGTTAAGGTGGTAACCGCAGGTGAGGCTGTATCCAGCCTCAGTTGCAGCCTTCAAAATGCTGTGATGAACATAGTCCATGCAAAGCTTCAGCAGAGTACCCTGACAAGTATGAAGGGAAGTGTTCAGCAAAATAAAAAAAAGGAGTGAATTAAAAGCCTTAGACTAAGTTCCTGAGATTTTAGCTGTTGTGAGCTGGTGGAGTTCCATTGCAGCCAGGGAAGCACTGCAGATTTGAACCAGATGACGGTCTGGCTCTCAGTGCACAGTCCTGGAATTTTGAATTGCTTTATAGTAATGTCTTTAACTGATTTCTTAGGTGCAGATTTTGCAAATTTGGCAAATTTTGCTGTTTTGAACTTCTTTCTAACGTGTAAATGCAAATAGGTGTGAAACTGGAAGGAAAATCCAGTTGTTTCTGCTTTCCTGGGGTCATCTTTTGTCTTTATTGCTAAGTAAAGCTGTTCAAAAGAACTGTGAGAATGTCAGGAGCTTCTCCCGCTGGAATTAAATTGTAATAAAGTTGCATTACTAACAGCACTTTAATGGGAATATATATTTAAAACACCTTTTGAGGGAGGCAAAAGCCTGTTATCCCAGCAATAAGAAAATAAAAAGATAAAGCCAGCGCCTGCCTGACCGAGAAACTTCTGCCTGCTTTGCTTTATCCTGGAGTGATAGGGTGACTGAGATAGTCTTTGGAAATTACAGCTGCCATTGAGAGCGAAGCCAAGCCTCCCTGTATTTCAGAAAATGAGAATGCTGTAGCCCTAGAGGAGGGAGGGGCCGAATCCCCAGGGCATCTGTTTCCCATCAGTGTCCCACCATGCTTGCAGTCTGGCTTGGCACTCTAACATTTAACCTTCTCAGCATGAGGTAGACCATAGGGCAACAAGGCTGCAGAATAATGAAACAAGAGTGTAGTGTGGTGCACAAAGCCTTTGTGAGCAGAGAAGTTGAGACATTAAATGATCAGGGTGCAGAGATATGAAAGTTCCAGATTTTTCTCCGAAGCCCCCATTAGTCTCACGCGGAAGGAGGAGCGCGCCGTCTCTCAGCAGGCAAAGGCGAGGCCTTTCCCCATCCATCCATGCCTTTTTGCCCGCTGCTTTCAACTATTATAAAGATACAATTACCTTGGGAGATTGTGGCAGTTCAGTTGATTAGCACGGTGAATTAAAAGAATGAGTCACAAATGACATGTCCAGCTCTTCTCTACTAGTCCTTTGTATTCCCAGTATACCTCACCCCTGTTGTAAGAAGGTCAAAAATTAGAGAGAGATAACAATTTTCAAGCAGCTAGCACTTAGGAGCAGAATTAACAATCATTCTGTATGTAATTGCCAGTTAATAGTAAATTGCCTTCTAGACTGTAAAATGCAATATAAACTGGTGGGCACCTAAAATTAAATTAATGAGGTATTTGCTGCATTTAAAAGTGGATAGTGCAAATTAATAACTGGGTGCAATGCTTGTTTGAATATATATGGGAGAGCGCATCGTTTGCTTGTTTAATAATAATTTTAAAAGTGCTACCTGAAAAAATTCTCTCTCTCTGCCTGGGTAAATCGAGTGGTTTGTGCAGGTTGTAGCCATCCTTTTGCTGGTAAAGCCTTCCAGGTTTCTAAATTAAATATCGGAGATTATTTTTTAATTAGAATATAAGCACTGCAGCGTTATTTGATTATGGCAAATTGTGATTTGTATGCTTCTAAATGAAATTATGTTACAGATAAAATTGCACCTTGATACACATATTTTAAGCCCTGTAGATTCTGCTGGTTTATTTTGAGACGAGCAGCAGTACTGTATTTACAGTGTGTTTGTGCCACTGCGTTACTGTTGCCTCTGCGTGTGTATTTTGCATAACGATCTCCTAGCGAATAAAGGCAGTGTAGTCCGACCCAGTGAATGTTAAAGTAGTTTCAAAGAATGCTGTTTGGCACTTGGAACTTTTCATGCTGACTGCTTTCACCCTTATGTTTCTTTTGCACAGCCTTATTGTGATAACTTCTTTTGCTCAGTTAAAGAAACGACCCAAATTGTCAGGAGACAACCGATCATTTGCAGTAGACTGTACCCGGTTGCTGTACGAGGTATTGGCATTCGATTGCAAACATGTCCAAGGCAGAGGCAGAGAAAGCGTGAATGTTGAATACATGGAACCATTCCCAGGTCTGCAATGCATTTGCTAGATGCGAACATAAAAATGATTATTTTGCACAAAGACTTGCATTCAATTTTAAGCTTATGAAACCATTCCTCAACCAGTGATCGCTCACAGTTTGTGCTCCTTCTGACGGAGTATTTATGTAGAGGAAGGCCGGCCGGGCTCTGAGGCTGGCACTGCACCAAGGGGGTGAGCCCTCTGGAGTCACTACATTGTCCAGGTTTTTCGGTTTGGCTGGGTTTCGCCTCGGTTAACCCCCTCTCCACTTCCCCCTCGGAAACATCTCGTGTTCCTCGAGTATTTTCCAGATCTTTTGTGTGCATTCAAATGTGGTTCTGTCAATGGCGCTGTTACACTGTTTAGAGTCAATAGCTCCCTTCCATCACAGCCAACACAAACTGGCTGTCTCATAGGTCAGTGCTCTTTAAACAAATTACTTGTATCCACAGAGCAAATGATTGTTAATTGCCTCCCACAAATCATACTATTTTTACTATGCTAAACTACATGCTAATGCCTCAGTTAAATTTAAATCACCTGATTATTTCTTGTACGTATTCAATTATTGTTCTCAAGTATGAAATCTGGGGACTTTGCAAAACAAATGCTGAATATACATATAACAGATACAGGACTTTACTGGAAAGTCTTAAAAAAAAAAAAGAGTAAGGTTACATTAATTTTAATGAAATCCTCAGCATTTCTAATCCCTATATATTGCATTTTTTTTTTTTTTTAAGTGCCTTTTGTCCTGAAGCAACTTACAGTCACTGTTATTACAGTATTGGTTATTTATTGATCAGACTTTGTGTCAGTATCGGTTGTTAGCAAGCTGAAAAAAAATCAAGGCAGGACAAATATTCTTGCCCTTTCTTCAAGATGGGTCTCTCTAAGTCAGTCAAAGTTAGCGTGAAAGACTCAAAACCAGAAAGCATCTCTGTTAATATGCTTAACTGCTTTATTGCACTACAGTGAAATATATTTTTCTTAAAACTGTAATGTCAAAATGATCCTGGTTAACTGTCTTTTTCTATAAAGAAGGCTTTTCAGCGTGACATACATTTTTAATTAATAGGGCACTGCTAAACATACAGAAATGATTTAGTAGCATCAAGTCAATAGCATGTTGGATAATGTATATTATATAATAGCTCTTTTTTAAACAGTAGCAATTCCAGGTTTATCAGGGTCATTGTTGTCCCCTTTCTTTTCTGTCTCAAAGGAGGCCAGAAGAATGAGACATACCATTTGTGCTATTGCACAAGTAGACTATTTGTCCTAATCAGTGACACCCATTTACTAGAATTGCTTAAAATGAACTATACCTCATACAGAAATCGCACATTTAGAGTGTTCCATTCATCATCTGAAAATTGAGGGCCAGTAAACTTTTCTGTTCCTCCAGCGGGATCATAGACATGCATCAAAATGTTAAAAAATGATTGGTGAGAGAGAACTGTCACCCATTTATCAAGGAAAAGGAACATTATTTGCTAATTTCCCAACCAAGGCAGTGACAGGGTGCTTCGTCTTTAGACCCATGGTGACCAACATGGCCTTTTTGTTATTAGTACAAGTCAAGCGCTTTTTGGCTGTTGCTAACAAGACACATTTGTCTATCATCAGAGAGTGCTTTATTTTTTTCCAAGTAGCTGTGACCAAAGTCTGCTCCCAGTGCCATGAGTGGCTGCACCTTGCCAGGTCGTGGTAGCACTGAGTCACAGCAGAACTGATAAATCACAAAGTTTCCGTGTCAAGGTGAAGGTATTGACTCTGCTGTACCCAAACTGACAAAATGTAGTGCTGAAGCGATGGCAATTCATCTTAAAAAAAGGACAAAAGGGTCATCTTGGCTTCACGTAATAATCAGGAAAATTTGAGTGCTGAATAAGACCTTTACCTTGTTTTCTCTGAGAAGGGGGTAAAAATGCTTTTATCCTTTTTTCTTCCTAGACACTGTATGTAGTCCATAGTCAAACAGTAAAATCAGTTTCCTGGATATTAAACTGTCTAATTCTATTTTTTTTTTCCTACAAATTTAGGTTTATTGCTGTTTTTTATTACTGTAGCCTGATTGTAACACTCAGGCTACAAACTTCCCAAAGTTTCAAATCAAAGAAAAGAGGTGGAAGGAGAGGAAATAAGATATTTCACTTGAAAACGTACATCTTGTTCTCGTATTATGAGAGCAAGATAGCAAACAGAGAAATGTGGGTTGCATTGGAATCTGTCCAGCCCAATGTCTGCTTTGGGCTAGTTACTGCTATATATGATCCATGCCTACATCAGTATTCCCATTAAATTAATTTGTACCTTCGTCAAAGTGCTATTGAGCTGAAAAGAAACATGTCCACTGACTTCGTTGCCTTTGTGTTGAGTCTGACATAACATGGAAATAAGAGAAACACTCAGAAGCTCAGGGTTAATAAGAATAATGAGTTTATTGTCTTTTGGAACTTCTTATACCTCTGTGTATTACGTGCTACTGCTGTAGTTCAAAAGCTTGGCAGTGTTTTCATGTCAAACCTTAGCTGTTGGGGAGTCTGTGTCTTATAGACACATTTTTTTGGCCAAGTGATTTTCCTGAAAGTTGGTTTAAAGACACTGGCATGGCCCTGAAATCTCATGTACAATTTATTTATTTTTTTTTAGTTATTAATTAATTGTCACAACTGCAGTGAATGAGATTTGCTGAAAAAATGTAAACCCATTTTGTAAGCCTATGGAATACAGGTATTTCCACAAGAGTTGTTAGCCAATGCAGTTGTTATTCACAGGGTGAATATAAATTACTGTAGATGACTATTGATTTTTAAATACACAAACTTTCATTGAAACCATGCAAAGTTGCATGATGAGAAGAGCTCTGTGGTAGATCTGTTGTTCCTCACTTGATGTTTGCTGAAGGTCGGTTGATGCTGATCTCCAGTGTAGGCTGCTGGTTTGGAATGGTATGTGCTCCTTGTGATGGCTGCCCATTGGCCATGGAGGTGTAGGTGGAGCAAGCTGATGGAGGGATGCAGATAGATGTGCTAGCAGTCCACACTGTCTGAATTTCTTTTTTTTTTGTCCTGTTCTTTACAAGCTTGAAAGTTGCAGCCTAGGACTGGGTAGTTTTATATTTTTAATCACACAATTTCCAACACATACAAATATGAAGAGGGGAAAGAAAGGAATTTTTTTTTGACACAGTCTTCTGTGTCACAGAATATCTCCCGAAATATGGATGTGCAGTATGGCTCTTCAGGAAACTTTCTTGTTAGATATCTGCTTAAAAGCCTTCAGCACTTTCAGTTTTCTCTAAGCTAAATAATTTTAGTGTATGGAAACATTTTTATTTTGTACTACATAAATATTTTTAAATTGTCATTGAAAACTAAACTACTAGCTTAGCACAGTTCTGCACAGCTACAATACTAATAACATGGGCTTTCTTTCCTCACTCTGCTTAAGCATTTAATAAAGTGTTTTTATAGACTCATTCAATTCAGTTAGTTATTTTAGCTATTTTTTCCAATATCCACAGGTAATACAGAGATTTCACAACTTTGAGTAAGATATATTTTTGTTTAAAATTATTATATGACAAAGGAATATTGTTGTAAGAGCTATGTTAGACAATATTAAGGATCTGATTATAAATCGTATTTGTCCAAATATTACATTAAAATATCACAGTATTATATTCCTCTGCTGAGCGATCGCTACCAAACATAAATGAAGTTGTGCAGAATTCCAGCTCTTACAGATGTTTGCCAAAGCATCATAGATTTCATATGGTTCTGAGATGGATAAATACCTTGGAAGAGCTGAGCCAGTGAAGGCAGGCAAATGATCAGATTTTCCATTTGCTGTGACCAAGCATCATTTTCAGCAGAGTACCTGAAATTCTCGTTTTTCAGCAGAACTGTAGCCCTTGGTTGTGCACCTGAGGCATGGATCCCTCCGCTGGGTTTCTGTGGTAGCTGGGGCACATCAGCTCCACCAGCTACTTGGGAAGGGGTGGATGCAGCACCTTGTAATTCAGCCAGGAGGAATTTTCATGTTCGCAGGCTCCAGTAGCACAATTCCAGCATAATTCTCTAAATCATGTGTAGAGGAGCAAGGGGAAGGGAGTGAATCCATGCAGACCTGTCTGTAAGAAGGGGGTATTTATTCAGCTATGAGTCCTGGCAGGGGAATAAACTCCCAAATAACACCACAAATACAAAACCAAGCTAAGTTTATTTCAGTAAAATATATCTTAATTAGTAAAATACCTTGGAGTATTAAATAGTTGAAATGTAATGTTTTGCTGCTTTGATGTAGTACCACAGTAGTGAAGCACTTTACCAAATCAGCAATATGCCTTATTTTTCAGAGTGGAATATTTTGTCGTGTTAGTCATATCACTCTGTTTTCATAAAATGCCATGTTTTATTATAGTTACATATGTATTAGGCTGTGGTCTTGGCACGATTGCAGCATTTAAGACTTGATATCACACAGGTTTCCTTCCCCTTTCACTCTTCACTGAAATATGCCAAGCCCCTCCTTTGCATTACTCCATGCTGACGACTGATAAGATCTGGCTTCCTACTGGTGGGATCCTTAATTTCTCATGATCTACTTATTTGAAATATGTTTGAATCATTTGCAGATATTTTGCATGGCAAACTCTTCTCAGTTAGATTGAAATG
>CM051626.1:1527500-1582500 GCA_028020825.1 Podargus strigoides
CAGGACCGACAATTAAGTGCAAGGTGCCAAAAGCATCAGCAATCATTAAGGCAAGAGAATAACCTTGAACTCGGGCCAAAATATACAGTGACTAATGGGAAGTCCTAAAGAAATCTGCTAAACAGAGCGGATAAAACATACTGTGTTTTGCAAACTGCTGGAAATACATCTCCTGCCCTGGATGAATGAAGTGCCTATGTACAATTCTCGCATGACTGACAGCGCTAAGCTGTAATTTTGTGTTAATTTCTTCATACTTACTGTGTTGGTGTGAAGTTGCACAGCGCTCCAGTATGTGGGAAGGAAAACAGGAGGTTCAGTTGAGACAAGCAGCAAAACCCCCACCCTCACTATAATTTCACATGAACCCCTTCTGTAAATTTTAACATGGCTGCGACTGGGAATATTGCACAAATCAGTTTCTCGTTGTCAGCGCTGATTTTATGTCTTTGCAGGAAATCATCCTGAAACGAGCAGCTGACATTGCCGAGGCGTTATACAGCGTGCCACGCAATCACAACCAGATCCCCACTCTAGCCAACACTCCTGCTCACACTGGCATGATGGGAGTGAACTCCTTCAGCAGCCAGCTCGCCGTTAATGTCTCCGAAACATCACAAGCCAACGACCAAGGTATGTGGGATTTCAAGGGTTAATCCGTCACGCTGCTCACTGCTTTTGGCCAGTGCCTATTCCTACGAGCTGATGTCACCACTGTGCTCTACCTCTTTTTCTCCCTGTAGTCCTATGTCTGATCGTATAATGAAATGCTGTCTTTAACTTTCTCGTGATGTTTAATTCTTCCTCTTCTTTCATTTACTGTTATCATAAAGCATCTCCAGTGGAAAAACAACAAAAAGAATTGGCAAAGTGTAGAAAGCTCTTTATTATTTGCAGGAAATATACAATGTGTATGTTTATTATAAAGTAATTATGCCTAGGTACCTCCACCTGGTTTTGGAATATTTACACAGATAAATCTAATTTGATGTCTGTGATTTTAAAAAACTTTGTTTACAGGCATGTGTGACATATATGTTACTAATAAAAGTAATAGTTGATTTAATTTACCTGTTGTAATTGAAAATGCATGTAGCATATTGCATTTTAAATTAATTCTGATACTGATGAAAGGATGGAAACAGGATTATTAGATATGTTCAAACCTATATTTTTTGCTTGCAACATAATTATTAAATTGATTGCTCAGATAGGAACAAATTGTTGTTTAAAATCCTGATTCTGCTATGTTTCCTCTTCTAAAAAGATTGTCTTTTAATGCATTTCCAAGCTAATAAGCCTTATAAAATTCTGTACTTGATCTTGAATTAGTTTTCACTGATGGCTACACCTTACAAAAGTATGAGCTTATTGGTAATATAAAAATATCAATCCTGAAATGAAGACCCCAAAGCAGCCTTTTAAAGTAAATCACTGCAACAAAAAAGTTTTTCCTGTCAGCTATGGCATTTGAAGGTCTGGAGAGGCTGAAAGTTCATTCAGTGTGTTGGTACAAAGCAGGACTCGAGCCTGTTGATAATTGCTCCTAAAGACAAACGTGAAGGCACCTGACACAGCTGGATCGAAGAGAGCTTTTGTTGGCTGTCTGTGCTAAGAGGAGAGACAACATAGAGTGCTCGCAGATGATTTAAGTAGGGTTGGCGTGATAAGGTTATCTCAAACTGCAAGAGTTGAGAGGGCAGTAAGAGACAACTTAGAGCAAAGCTGTGCAATCAATTAAAACTGTGTAATATATGCTGCATGAGGAAACCCCCCAGCCCTAAGTCTATACTATAAAATAACATTATTTTTTTGGGGTGGGGGGGTTTCTAACACAGTAGGTTACAGTCGCAACACAAGCAGTGTTTCCCCGCGAGGATATGTTCCCAGCAGCACTCCTCAGCAGTCCAATTACAACACAGTCAGCAATAGCATGAATGGATATGGCAATGCCGGCATGCCCAATCTAGGTGTACCAGGTTCCCCTGGATTTCTTAATGGCTCCTCAGCTAACTCTCCTTATGGCAGTAAGTGTCTATTTTTGGTAACACATCATCATATAGATTCATATTAACTACGAAATCAAATACTTGCATTGTTTTGATTTTCCTATATTGTGAGCTACTGGATAAAAGGAGGGGTGACTCTGGAGGCTGGACGTAAAAATGAATATAATAAATTGATCTGTTTGTGCCATAATACAATCTCAGATAGAAAAAATAAAAAATAAAGAAATTGGACTGCGCAATTTGTAACAAAAGTCCAACACAAAAGAGTTTGCCTGTTATCCAGAGAGTGGCCAAGCCAAGGCATTTCATTTTTTTTTTTTATATATATTTTTTTATATATATATATATATATATTTTAAGAGGCAAGGCCCTATCACTCTCTTTTTCCGTGTTTGCCGTGAAAACCTCAATCTGAGTCCTGATTATTTTTGCTTTATTGCAGTAGTGCCGTCAAGCCCTACCATGGCAGCCTCTTCGGTCACCCTCCCTTCAAACTGTAGCAGTACACACGGCATTTTCTCATTCTCACCTGCCAATGTCATCTCTGCAGTGAAACAAAAGAGCGCCTTTGCTCCTGTTGTCAGGCCCCAAGCCTCTCCTCCACCATCTTGCACCAGTGCAAATGGAAATGGACTTCAAGGTGAGCTGGATCTCTCTCATTTCTCTGTGTATTGCTTTCTTGGCGCATACGCTCGAGCCCGGGTTGTTTAGTTGGGAGGAAGGCACCTCGCTGTGGTTTTAGGTGTCTGCTGCTCTCACAGTGATGCAAAAGCAGGAGGGTAGCGTGAATGGCATGCTAAGGTTTTAAGCAAAGCTTAGTTCTCTTTTAATACTTGCATTAGAGAAAGCACTGGTTGTTTTTCTGGCATTTTCCCCTAGGAGTTCATGCCTTAAATTTTAAAGCACGACCATATCCCTGAATACTTCCTGGAGGTTTCGTGTACTCCTTGCTTTTATTCATTTTCTGAACCAATTTCCATGGATGTTTAAATCCAGCAGCATTCCAGCACAATGTGGTGTGTTTTCCTTGTTTTACAGAGGGTGCAATACTTCTTTTAAAATACCTCAAATCAGTGTAAGTCAGGGTAGGCTTTTACTCAGTGCACTGACCTTCCCTTGGGCTCACCAGCTGCTTGGGCACTGAGTCTGCATGCTCTGTTGGTCCCAACTCACTCTCTTACTGTGGTGTTAGAGTGGTTACCTCCCTAAGTGAATAACTACGTATTTTAATTAAGGCAGGCAATTTTAACCTCCTGCATTTTTTTAATCCATGTGTTATTGTGTGGGTAGTGTAATGAACAATTTACAAACCAGTTGCAGAATTTCCATGGTCACTTGGTAGTGGGGCAGGAGGAATTATGATACAACGGATGTTTGGTGGAGGAAATAAAAAATGAGTAAAGAAGTCTTCCTTTTTATGGCATATCTTAAAGTTTAGAGATAATGCTGTCAGATGCATTGGAATTGTTTAAAAGGTTTGTTTGCCTCCCATTTCCAAATCATGAGCCTCGTTACACAGTGCAGTAAATTGAAGCACTTCAGATCCCATGGAAAGCAGGAAGGGTTGCAGACATCCTTACCCCACAGGTCATCACTCCTCTTGACTTTCCCACTTCAGATGTAGGTAGCACATATTTATTTAATCTTTGTGTTGCCATGATAGCCATAAAATGATGAGCACCTGCAGGCAAATAGATTTTGATTTGCCAAAGTAATTCTGCACACTTGCATTTTGTGGTATCTAACTTGAGGTGCTTTGCAGAGACACAACCCCACAGACCCACCTGTCCACCAAAAAATCCAGGCTGTTTGACACCAGGATCTCAAAATGGGTGTCCCTGGAGCTTGTTACTAACTTTTTGGCCCAAAAGAAGCATTATGCACTCAGGCCAATGAAAGGATGAGGATCCAGCTATATAAATCTTATTGTAGGAGGGAAGTTAGAGAAAAGGATAATTAGGTTAACAGTTTCTGTCATTGCCTATGTTTTTAGTGGAAGCTTCACTATGTAACTGTAAATTGAAATCTATACCAGGTACAAGCAATATTCTTAGAAAAGATTATCCATTCATAAAATAATCCAGTGTCTTACTTTCCTCTTTTTAGAAAAACACACTAGTATAAAAAGTAAATACTGAAATAAAGAAAACTATAAATAAAATAAAACAAAATAAAATAAAATGTGGCAATACATGGCTTAGATCTGAACAGCTGCAGCAGCCTGTAGCAGATATTTATATATATTTTCACTAACTTGTTGATACTGCTTTACTCTGAGAAATAAATTTATTTAAAGATTAAAAATTAAAATTATCTAAATTTCTGTAATTTCAGTCTGTAAATAAAAGGCTCCCCACCAGATACTCAAGGTTTCAGGTCTAGATTACTGCAAAGCAGGGTTTTCAGAAGAACTGGGCAGGCTAAATGCCCAGTTCCCAGCAGACACTGAGCACCCAATCTCCCTGGGCACCCCCAAGCCCGCAGTAACCATATCTCTTCACCCTACACAAAATGCTGTTTGTGTAAATGCTTGGTAGATGACTTCAAGTCAACCAATGCTGATTTTGTTCAATAGGTCACAAAGTCAGCTCTTAGGCTGGGGCCCAGCCCTGCTCTGTACTAAGCTGCTTCTGAGCCCAGACAGGCTCTGAAGGCTTAAAGATCCCTTCAACTCCTGATTTTAGGATGCAGCAATCCAAGCAGCAGAGTTGGTGTCATCCCTCACGAAGTCCACCATGCCATGGCTGCTGCTGAAGCTCTGTGTTATGTGACCCCCAGACCTGCACTGCTGCCTCACTGGGCTGTCCCTACCCCACCCAGCACTCAGAACTTCTGAAACATAGAGGTGTCCAGGTACAGGGCTGTGCAGAAACTTTGGGGTTTGCTTCAGCAGCCAAGCTGAAGATGTTAAGAGTACTCTAGAAAAGGTAAAATAGCATAGAATCATGGAATGGTTTGGGTTAGAAGAGACTCAAAGCTCATGGGCAGGGACACCTCCAAGCCCCATCCAACCTGGCCTGGAACACTGCCAGGGAGGGGGCAGCCACAGCTTCTCTGGGTACCCTGGGCCAGTGTCTCACCAAGGGCTCTCACCCAGGGTTCAAGTCCCCTTGGGCCAAGGAGAAAATCAAATTGCATCTGACACCCTTGGTGAGTTCCTTTATCACCACAGCAGAGAGGACCCATCAATTTTTCCAACCAAAGCTATTGAGTTAACTCAGACTGAGCTCATGAAAGGCTTCAGGATGCCAACACTTCACCCAGCTGTCCTCACAGGTCTCAGCCAGTGCCTTGAACTGGGTGGCAAGACAGGGATGAATTTGTCACATACGTCCTTCAGGAGACATCATAAAGAAAAGCCAGCAGGGCAGGAGATCCCTATTTACACTCTGTTTTACCTGTGTGTCTATTTAGGGAGTTTCTGCTTCCTTCCTATTTTCTTACTCATTTGTTGACATTGAGCCCTTTTAAAAGTTTAATTAGCTGCTTTCTGAAAACCATACAAGCAAGCTGAGAGTTTTCTGATCAGCATATTTTCTACATCAGATTGAAATATGGAATTCAAGAGCTGCAGTCCAACATAGGTAAATTTTTTCAGTGATCTCCAAGTATGGAGCCTCATTATACAGCGGGGTGTGAAGGAGCTGAGTGGCAGCTGAGGCATCTGCACCATTAAGAATGGTCACATACGTTTAGCCAAGCCAAGATAGCAGTAAGAGCTCATGGTCACTTGTATCTAAGGTAAATCCTGCAGTTCATGGATCTGGATAAGGAGGGATGATGTGCTCTTTTAATCACAGGGCAGGAGATCCCCTCTCTTGTTGCTTGTTATGTTACCTTCTCCCCTGAACCTCACATGGCCTGTTTTGTCTCCTAACATAGTATAAAACAGAGCTAGAGCTGCTCCAAATTTTGGCTTGTGGTGACATTGCCCTAAGCATGGGGACCACCTGAGGCCACCACACGAGAAGCAACATCTTGCTGCTAGTAAGCATGCTCCAAAAAGCCACTTACTGCCAAGGTGTGACCATGGAGAGGTCTATAGCCAGCAGGGGGATTCACTTTTTTTCTAAAGAGATCCAAGAGAGATGTTAAGAGGAAAAGAAAAAAAATAAAGAAGACAAACTGGGGGAATCTCAGAAAGGCAATGCCAGCCAAACTAAATGTGTAGTCCTCCTCCTTGCTGCACTTGTATTGCCAGCCATCAGCTGTGCATCCATCCTCAGCCAACTGATGCCACAATCAGGGGCCAAACTCGCAGAGGAGACACCCCTCTGCTGTCCCACGGGTGTGACACACTCCTATGAGTAAGGCTACAAAAAAAGGGCCTTTGGGCCTTATCCAAAAAGCCACAATCTTGTTAACTCTGTATAACTTCCACTGCGTGGCCTATGATCAGAAAATGAAGTACTTACACATTTTTTAAGAGCAGGATGCTAGCCTATGGGTTCCTTAGGGCAGAGGGCTTTTTCCTGTTTAAAACAATGGACATTTAAAGTCTAAAATAACTTTTTTTAGCAAGAGAGTGCTGGCTTGCTGTAAAGTTGGAAGTACAATATATGTTCAAAATTTGGTTTTCAATTGTAATTTACTTTTTATAGATTGTGGAAGATATTGCTCTCTGGTTAAGCTTTATGATCGTAATGCCGAGCTAAAGGTTCTGTATATTCTTTTAAAATTGCACCCTGCTTAATTTTCTGGTCTTCCCCTGGATGAAACTATTAAAATGATTATTAAAAAACTAGCCACCCCATTTTTCTTGAAGAAGACATTTGGTATCAATTTGCACAGCAGGAAATGCACTGCAGAAATTCACAATTGTCAAATGTTGGTACTAAAATAAATAGTGAAATAAATACCCAGAGCAACGATTTTGCAACCTTCTGCCCATTGTGCCACAGATAGAATTCAACAAAAATGGCTAAAATGCTTAAATTAAAGAATTCAGACTTTTTTCCCCCCCTAGAAAAGTATGCAGCAGACAACCTAAATTTTCACAAAGCAGGAGCCAAACATGAGATTACAATAAAGATGTGGTTAAAATGTGCAGGGTATCAGTACCAAATAACCATCAGCTATTTATTATTTATGCATACAACCTCTGGAAGAAAAATCTGGACTTTTTTTTCTGCTAAGTTGGTCTTTGAAGAAGCAAATGTCCACATAAGTCCTGGACTTTTGCACTTTCCTTAGCATGCTGGCAGGGCACATCTCGTGCTGGCTCTGACACAGCCTGCACATCCATACCACCTCTGTACAGAGTGTGACGACAGATCCTTGCTCAGTCTCAACCAGAACAGAGAGGAGGACCCTATATTTTGGGTTGACTTGTGGTGATCTTGATCTCTGGGGAAGCTGAGGGTTGTACTGCAGCATAAGGAGACTTTATCACTCTCTACCCCTATCTGAAAGGAGGTTGTAGCGAGGTGGGAGTCAATCTCTACTCCCAGGGAACAAGTGATAAGACAAGAGGAAACACCCTCAAGTTGTGCCAGGGGAGGTTTAGACTGGATATTAGGAAGAATTTCTTCACTGAAAGGGTTCTCAAACACCAGCACAGGCTTCCCAGAACAGTGGTGGAGTCCCCATCCCTGGAGGGATTTCAGAGCTGTGTAGATGTGGTGCTGAGGGACATGGGGTAGTGGTGGACATGGCAGTGCTGGGTTAATGGTTGGACTGGCTGATCTCAGAGGATTTTTCCAACCAAAACAATTCTATGATTCTATAACAGCACCTCAAAATGAGGTCCCACACCCCCCAGTGCAGGTGCACCTTAGGAACCAAATCTCTCTAGAGCTGCCTGACATGGTGCCAGGCTTCCTGCTGACTGAAAACTCATGGGAGGTTTAGTGGAAAAACGATATGGAAACAAAATGTTTTGGGGAGAAAGGGTCTCTGCCAATATACTCACTATTCTCCAGTGAAGTTTTGTAACTTCGGTCACTGTTTATAGCATGCAGTACGATAAACCATGCAAAATTATAAATAAATATGTCTAATTAATTGGGGAAAAAAAGTCCCAGAGTTGGGAAACTTTACCTTGTTTCAAGAGCATCACTCGAGGTGTGACATATCCCCACACAAAGCCCTTCACACCAGCTCACAGAGCGTGGCACCTGTGGGACCAGAGCTGTGGCTGCAGCCCTCGGAGCCATCCTGGCTGTGCAGACCACGCTGCTGGCTGCTGCAGGAGCTTCTGTGACGTGTGACACGCGTACGCACCCGGCTCTTCCAAACTGTAAAGCTGCAACAGCGAGTCGGAAATAAATTAATATTGTTGAAATTAATGAACTGAGAAATTGCAGTTCACATCACTACACGAACAAATTTATTAATATCTGTTGTACATAAATTAATGAGAAATATCATTATGGCAAAAATTAAACAACACTAAAATTAAAGACTGTCTGAATTATGTTTCTACCAAAGAGTTAACTCAGAAGAAAAAAGCAGTAGTTGTTGGCATCTCAGTCTTTTTCTGTTAAAATAAAGGAGGTCAGGGGTGTTAACCTCATGCCTATTTATGGTGCTTGGTCTCCAGAGTTGAGTGCAAGTGTAGGGAACTTGGTGCTGGTCTTTGACAGTCCTTGGCTTGCTCGGCCCCGCTGTTACCATAAAGTACAATCATAGGAACAGAGGTTTCCATGCCCGATCTGGCCATGAAGTGGTGGTTGGTGGGGTGGAGAACATCCCCATGGGCTGCCTGACACGACACGACCAGAAGTGACCATGCTGTTCCTCAGCTGTAGCTCCTGCCTGGCTCCCAGCCCTGTGCTGGGAGAGGTGCTGTGGGCGTGGGAGCCGGGATGCTCTGCGCACAAAAACCCACTCAGAGTCTCCTTTCGCCACGTGAAGCCCTCGCGGGGTGTTTCACTGGGGAAGGTGTGTGGCCCTGGTCCCTCGGCCAGAGGATGCCATGGAGGTCCCTGGGTCTCCACCACCTGCTGGGTGCCATGCTGAGCATCACGGTCGCTTTGAACCAGATGTGCCTTACACGAGCGTGCTAATAACGGCTGATTTTTCTTCTCTTTTTCTTTTAGCTATGTCTGGGCTTGTAGTCCCGCCAATGTAAAGTCACTTTTGTTTACCTACCGTAGCACCAAGCTTCAGAGGATGGGCTTAGGGGACAAGTTTAGTATATTAAGACATGCTGATGGAAACAGTATCTTCACACAGAATCAGCAACAAATCGAAATGCTACAAAAACAAAACAAAACAAAAAAAAAAGAAAAAAAAAAGACTTTGTTTAAAGATTTTATTTAAACTATTAAGAATCTACATGCAAACAACCTACTTCTTCATGAACAATTCCATTTTATTGACTGAATTTTTCTCATATTTTCACATTTCTCAGTCCTGAAGAATAAGGAAAAAGCGACGCCTATTTTGTATAAAGTTTCTGATTACGTCTTGGCTATGTCTAGTACTTGCTATGTGTTGGGAGAAACTTTGTGGATGCACCATTTTGGTTATCATGAAACACTGATGAAAAATGCCTCCGAACATTTTTCTGTACTCATAACTAGATTCACAATGGTTGTGTATCTCTATAATGTGAAATATTTTTTTGTGGTGGAAAAAAGGGGGCCAAGGAGGTTATGAGCCATCAAACTGGAAAAAAAATAATAATAATAAAATAAAAAAAAAGGATGAATATATGATTAGAAAAAAACAACACAAAAACTGGGGCGCGGGGGCGGGCGCGGGAGGGTTTATCATTGCTTAACTTCATCTTAATGAAATGGAACTTTGTAACTTATTGTAGTTAGAAATTGTAACTTTGATATGGAATTCTCTTGCCTTCAACAAGCACACTGACAGAGGAAAAAAAAAAAAATTGCTACTGTCTGTTGGTAAAAAAAAAAAAAACAGAACAAAAATATACTTCCACTGCTAGAGCTTCCTGTTAAGCAAGTGTGATCTGCAACATTTTTTCAACTTTTGCTAGCACTGTATACTATTGCATTCTTAGGCTACTGTGAAGTCTATGTTTCTTGTACCAGAAAATTGTCCTTTTGACTTCTAGATCCTCCTTCCCTAATGTGTTTTGTATGTGGTTATAAAATTGTAGACTTTTGTGATTTTGCCAAAGTTGTAGCTAAATATTTATACACTTGTCTTGAATTTTTTTCAGATCCACTTAACTATTTAGAAAAGCGAATTTTATTCCTTACGAAGCCTGTAAGGAATAAAATAGTCTTATTCATTGCAACACTTTCTTTCACATAAACACTTGCAGTCACTAAGGGAATTTATTTTGTAACATATCAACTATAAATATTGTATTTATCTTTGAAATTTTGTATATTGCTTTTCATCTTCTTTTTTGTTGTTGTTGTTGGTTTGGTTTTTTTTTCCTTGTACGTATTGTTTTTTGTCATGGCCTGGTATTGTGATGCTGAGAATAGCATTAAGCCAAGAACTGTTGCCTTCATGTTTTTCTTTTAAAATAAATTAGCGTCCGTACATTTCATTTGTACTTCATAAAGTTGCTATTATTTACACTTTTCATCTTTTTTTTTTTTTTTTTTTAATTTTTTGAGGAAAAGTAAAATTCATTGTTTATTTTTATATTATTTTTAAGTTATCAGAACAAATAATTTTGGAAAAAAAAAGTTGTTTGTTGTATAGTCAAATCAAAATTGTGCCACATGGCTGTAATGAATACTAGTAGAATATGTGCATGTGATACAGCCACAAAACAGATCAATCTATTTTGTGGTTGGATTTCTTCTTTTTTTTTTTTTTTTTCCCTTTACTTTTTTTTTTCTTTTTCTTTTTTAAAAATTTTTTGAGATTTTTTTTAAAAGATTGTAAAAAGTCATTTTTAGCTGCCACCCATGACTTTGCCACATAGCTGAACTGTGTTTACTGGAAAAATTCAGAGGCCTAAAGTTTAAAATAAATTCACTTCTGATGTTTTAATTAAAATGTTTGCCACATTAACTTCTCTGATGCCTTAAAAGTGAACTTCTTTGACGACCTTTTGTGCTGTTTTATCACAGGCTTACACCACAATTGTTAATCACTTCTTCATTTGGATTTCTGGTGTAAAAAAAAAACAAAAAGCACAAACCTGGTGTACAATTCTATCACTCCTTTATGTGTCTATTTTCTGCTGCACTCTGCATTCCCCCCAGCCCTGCACTGGTTCCAAAAGATAAGGGTTTCATGTGAAATCAGGACCTACATAATTTTTCAGTGTTTGGGGTTTGTTTATTTAGGTTTATTGGTTTTTTAAGGGAACTTTTTGTAACAGACCCGTAGATGACTGTACTTTTTCAACTGGAATGACCTCCATTGTGTATCGTGGCTCTTAGTGCCAAATCCATAGAGAGGAACGTGGAGCTTTGGTTTTCTTTCTTTTTTACTTTGCACTAAATAGTTTGCAAACGCAGCACTGCAAAACATGTTGCAAACTGCAGCAGAACTGAGGTTTGAACCGAAAAGGAGGGATCTTTTTTTTTTTTTATTATTATAATTATTTTTTTAATTTCTCTTTCTTTCTGGGCAAAAAATGCACATTTTAGTAAAGGGTTTCTTAAAGGGTATCACAGCTGATAAGTGCCACATGCATTTCCTTTGTGATAGCAACCAAGGCTTAGCTAAGTGGAAAAGCCTGAGAAGTCACTTTGGAACTGAATTGCCTCCGTTCTATTTTGTCTGAGTAAGGTTTTGCTCTAAAGAAGAGGTCACGTGTACATGTTAAGAAAGTTTGCAAGTTTCTTCATAAATGCAATCTGTTTGTGTTTTAGATTACTTAGTCAATGCACTCATTGCTTCATTGTCTCCAGACGGAAAGCTTCACTAAATGGTAGATTTTACTGTTAAAGACCCTACAATAAGATTGTTTTATCTGTACATTTTTTCATATATTTAACTGTATAAAAAAATGTTCATTTTACACAATATTTAATTAAAGTATTTCTTGTCTGTGAATTTCATTTTTAGTAATTTTATCTGGTTTGATTATTAAAAAAGTGACGAAACACAAAACAAAAGAATGCAACACTGGGGGTTTCATTTCTAAATTTCGGAGTTTTGTCTTGGTTAAGAAAACTTACATTCCTTGATGTGGGCTTTTCGGTGCCCAGGGAGCGCCTGAGGAGGAGGAAGAGGGAGGAGACCTCTGCTCTGCAGCCCAGCAATGACTTGTTGCTCAGGCTCAGTGAAGTATTTAACCAAAGCTGTGCTTCAGACACCCTGTTTTGTAAAGTGAAGGTAACAGTAATTTTTAATTTTTTTTTTTTCCTATTTTAATATGGTATTGTGAAAGTCTGTAAACAGGAAAAGTTACTTTAAACACAGCACAACCCAAATTTTCCACGCAGCGGTTCCACACCGAAGGTCGACACGCTCGTCTTTTACACGCTGATAAGGAAGCAAATGCTTTGGCTAATTATAACACTGAACACAAATATTTCATCCTCTGGACTGTCCTACGTGCGACGTACCTGTGACGTGCTTGAAATGCAAATACACTGAGGTGGGCACACTGCAGCCTCGTGGTCGGGGGGTGGTTTTGGGGGAGAGTTACAATGTGAACTACAGGTCTGGGGTCCCTGCTCCAGCTGCCAAGCACGTGCCTGCATTGTTGACTGACCACAGCCACCAGAAAAGGGGTATTTGTACCAAAATACAGGTTTTGCACAGCAGGCAGAGCAACCTGAGCAAAGTAATCTTGGCAAAGCAGGGAGTTCATTATGTGAGTTTTATTCTGTTGTTACCAGAGGGCTGCTGGCAGCTTCAAGAGGGCACTGAGAAACTCCAAGCTGCAAAGAAAATGTGTGTACTTGTGTATGTGCATGTACTGCCTAACAGCACGCCGTGTGCCGGAGTCCCTCCTTCGCTGCCCCATGTTTCAGCAGCTGAGTGTGGTGAGAAGCTGCAGCTCACTGTAGTCACAAACTACAGGCAGAAACCCAGGATATTTAACTCTGCTTCCTTTCTTCTTCAGTATTTCCACAGTATTTATCTTTGATGAAAACAGGTGTTAAAAATATAGAGCACTTTGGATTACTGTTACTATGCATTGCCAATTGTTCCACTTTGAGTCTGTGTCTGTGTATCATGTTGAGATGGCGGCGTAATCAGATGCATCCCACTAAAAAATAAGGTGGGTTTTAGGGATGAAAGTCTGCGTGATGCCTACTGGCACTTTTCTTTTCAGGTTTATTTCAAAGGTCTGAATAACGAGTGTCTAAATGGTTCGTCTAACTTTCAATGCAAAGAACATACAAAAGAAAACACATTTTGTGCTACGAATGACAAGTCCTAGAGCAATTCACCACCTACAGCACATCCCTGTCTGTAACTTGGTAATAGCCCTGGCGAGAAAATACCTCATGTCAGCCTGTAGTGAGTTTAGACATAGGAAGATGATAAAAATTCCTTAATCAAAACGAAGGAATTGAGTCTCTAAAAGTATATGCCAATTATTGCAGAGCAGCTTTTTAAAGTCTTTCAAGCTTTTAAAGATTATTCAAAGCACTTGAAATAGGCTTCAATCTAATGCCTCATTTCATTGCATTAAACAGCCTAGTTAATAAAGAATCAATACATTCAAAGGGCAAGGTTATCTTTTGTCTATAAGGGGTGGTGTCATTCTGAACCTTTTATAGTTCAAATGCTGAAAAAGACCTCATGAAATCCATACTCATCAAGTGGGTCAACTAGAGCAATAAAGAGGCCTCTGAAAGAATGGCTGCACTCCTTTAAAACAACTATAACTCTTATCTCCCCCATAGTGCTCGCCAGGCTCCACCAGAAAATGTCAATTTCTCATCAAGACAAGAGGCCCAACGATAATTTTTTGCTAGAGAATACACACAATTAGGAGAATGCAGAAAGGCCCCACCAGTGATTTGTAGCTTATTATGTCACCGGCAAGCTGCGATCCGCTGCTAAGCAGATAATAAGGGCTGTTGATAACTGAAGTGTCAATAAGCCAAAGAACCATTTTTGAATGTGAGCCCTTGTGCTTTTTTTTTTTATTTCCCCTCCTCGT
Organism: Podargus strigoides; assembly: GCA_028020825.1. Classification (NCBI taxonomy): domain Eukaryota; kingdom Metazoa; phylum Chordata; class Aves; order Caprimulgiformes; family Podargidae; genus Podargus; species Podargus strigoides. The sequence continues at coordinate 1,541,517 of CM051626.1, forward strand.
GCAGATCGTGGGGCTGATAAGGGTGCATCTGCCAACCGACACCGCCCGTTGGACCTCACAATTAATGCCCTGAATAAATAGCACAAAAGAGTTTAGATTCTTTATACTCTTTGAGACAATTCCCTGTTTTACCCTTCAAGGAGTTCTTTTATGTTCGAATAAGGTTGCTTTTAATGAAATTTAAACTCATCAGAGGAAATCAAAACCTTCAAATCAGATTACAAATTGATTTTTTCTGGTCACTTGTCATTATACAATGTACTGCCCTAAGTTTTACAGGAAAAGGAAGAGAAAGCACCCAGCCTGGAGTCAGAGTATGCAAACAATCTCTACAAAAGCGTACGAAGGAGGAACGTTCCCGAAGTCCCACGAGAAATAAAAAGTTTTTAAAAGTTGCTGTGTATCCTTTAAAAAGTGATCATTATCTTTACTCAGATACTTCATAAAATACTACAGTTTTAAATAAAATGAACTATATTAGAATTTAAACTGTATAAATTAAATAATTAAACCCAAGATATCTCTTTTTCTCATATATAATGCTAAATTTCATTGTTATAGACAAGAAGTCAAATATTTCTCAGCACTCAGGTCAAAATTAAGGGTTGGAGGAGCTGAGACCTGCTGGCCTGGTGCCCCACTCCAGCTGGTGACATCACGAGCACAGTTGGGCCAGTTGAAATATAACACTGGTGATAGAGGCTGTACAGTCATGATTTTTTGATTTCTTACACGTTCAAATAAAGTAACAGTTGTACTGTAATGGTTCTGTTTCCTCTTTATTGCCTTTGTACTAGCACTGAAAGGGTACTGTGACAAAAAGGGTGCAGTTAATTGGGCACAATATGGTATATTTTGATGCCCACAAAGTTTTTAGGGGATTTCAGTTATGTGACTTTTTTTTCCTTGCATTTACCCTGAGACAAATTAAACTTTGAGAAATGATTTTGTAACAAAAGGCACCAACCACCCCCAGAAGAGAACAAGTGGGGGTGGTGAGGGTGCAAGGAAATTACCTGCAAGCTCCAACCAGACAAAAATCACAGATTCCTTGTTGTATAAAATCTTCAAAAGAAAAATCCAACTAAAAAAAAAGGAAACCGAGGCTGGAATTAGTCTGAGTAATACAGACAACAAACTTTAAAGCTGCCCTGTACCTACAATGAAACAGAGGATGGAGACACCAAGGGGAAAAGAAAGGAGGATGGTGTGGAAAAGAAATTGTACAATGAAACCCAATAAAGTTGTGTTTAATTACCTCTTTCCTTGGGTGATGGAGTTCTGTTGTGGGAGGAAGTGCTCTGAGCTGGCTGGGGGTGGGTGCCAGTGATGCTGCAGCCACGGTGCAGGGTGCTGGGCTGGGGACAACACTGCAGTTCCACGCTGCTGTCCCAGGTGGTTTGGGCTCCAGCCACCACAGCTCAGACCCATAGGTCAGTCCTTTCCAGATGAAGGACAGCACTGGGACGTGGAGTCACCTCCCCAGCCACCCCAGTGCCTCTGGCTGGCAGGGTGGGAGGTGTGGGATCACCATCGATGTTTGCAAGGGGGGTCCCTGTGTCCCAGTTCTGCTGCAGTTGCTGCCTTCCACCATAGTACAGCCTGAGTCCCAAGGCAAAAAACAAAAAAGAAAGAAAGAAAAAGAAATAATTGCTGTGGGTTTTGCTCCACAGGCACAAAAGTAATTTGAAACTGTAATGAGTAGAAATAATAATAATAAACAAACACCTCCTAATAACCATCCCACAAGGTTATTTGGGCAGACCAAGTGTAGCTAGATGAAAAAAAGGAAAATAAAAGCTGAAGCAGGTAGGAGCTGTGCCCCAGAGTGGAAATTCCTTCCATGGTGCTGCTTCACCTTTCTGGTTTATCAGTATTTGCCACCTTAGAGCAAGTCATGAATCCAACAAACACTGCAATACCCAAAACACCTGTAAAAGGACTTCCAAGATTTCTCCCTGAGCACCCCTCACTTACCTCATCCCTTAAGGCACCTCCTGGAGAAATTAGCACAGACTGAGCAGAGGGCAGGGACCAGCCAGGGGCTCTGATGGAGCAAGGGGTGGAGGCAGGTCCATGGGTGAGGATCATGGACCACAGTTTCCATACAAATAACCTAAGCTGTGGCACTCAGCAGGTTAAAGGCAGAAAGGGGTGGGCATGGGAGCAGCAGGAGCTCAAAGCAAAATGTCTTCATAGATTTAGACACTTATTCAAAAAAATAAATTCTCTGTGTTCAGCTCTGGGGCCTCCAACACAAGGAGGACATGGAGCTGCTGGAGGGAGTCCAGAGGAGGCCACGGAGATGGTCCGGGGGCTGGAGCACCTCTGCTGTGGGGACAGGCTGAGGGAGTTGGGGTGTTCAGCCTGGAGAGGAGAAGGCTCTGGGGAGACCTTAGAGCACCTTCCAGTGCCTGGGGGGGACAGGAAAACTGGGGAGGGACTTTGGACAAAGGCATGGAGTGACAGGATGAAGGGTAATGATTTTAAACCAAAAGAGGGTAAATTTAGACTAGATAATAGGCTGTGAGGGTGGTGAGACCCTGGCCCAGGGTGCCCAGAGAAGCTGTGGCTGCCCCCTCCCTGGCAGTGTTCCAGGCCAGGTTGGATGGGGCTGGGAGCAACCTGGGCTGGTGGGAGGTGTCCCTGCCATGGCAGGGGGGTGGGAACTTGTCCACGTTCAGCCTGAACCTGGGGCTGAACTGCAGCAGTTGTTATCCCACCCCATGTCCCCTGCCCAGCTGAGAAGGGGAATCAGGGGAAAAAGGGAGAAGCCCCATGGGTTGAAGGAGAAACAGATGTAATGAAATAACAAAACTGATACAGTCACCAACATAAAGTGCACAAGGTTCTACTCAGCCTGGTCCTTGGGGTCAGCAGCAGGAGCAGAAGGCCAACAGAAAGGAGCCCCAGGAAGAGGAACTCCATCCTCACTGAGCTCCCTCCTTTTATAATGAGCATGATGAGGTGCTATGGGACACACCTGTGAGTCAGTGCCTTCATTGGATCTCCCACTGACTCAGGGTACTCATGGCTGCCTGCATGGCTGGGCTGGGGGCTGTGCCTGGGGAATGATCAGGAATAAATAAGATGATCTTTAAGGTCCCTTCCAAGCCAAACCATTCTGTGATTCTATGATAAATTGATTTGGAAGAAAAGTTTCCAAAATGTACCCAGCATGTAGCATGGCCTAAAATGGGAACAGCAAATGGGTGCATCTTTGGATAAAAGCTAGAATGAGTCCATGGGGCACAGCATGACTTTGCTACACAAGCAGAGGAGCTCTGAATGGGCTGAGGGCTTCTCTTCCTGGAAGTCAGTGAAACAGAAATCATAGGTGCTTTGTAAATTAAAGAATTCCTGGTTGCCACCTTTCTTTCCAAGTTTTAAGGAAGCTGGAAAGGCACTAAGGCTGAAACAAAACCTAGAAGGTCCATACAGCCAGTGTCCTGCTCCTGCTGAGGAGGATGAGGAATGGGGTAGTGGAAGAGCTGCAGTGAAATCTGTGTCCTCCTGTCCTGAAGATTTCAAAGGCCAGCCACTGGATACAAAAAACATTGGTTAAATGACCTGAGGGGAGTAGGAAAGGAAGAAAGTCTACAGAAAACAGAGTTATCAGGAGAACTGGTGCCAGGGCACAGACCCAAAGTTTGTTCTACATCAGCAAACAGGTTGGGGTGGAGGAAGCACGGAGGGGTTGAGTATGGAGTGCAGTCTGCAAGGAGGCCACAGGTCCAGAGCAGCTCCTGCTCCCCACAGCATCACTGTCTGGACACTGCCCTGTAAAACAACTCATCACTACCCAGCCACATCATGGTAGTACGAGTGACAAGTGCTTGCAGAAACAATACAACAAGTGTTCTATACTGAATGGGGAAGGAGGAAAAGAGAAGAAACTTCTGTATTTTGTGGAAGTTGAATTGACTACCAAAATCTTCATAAAAAATAGTCTTTTGTCCATTGAGACATCAAGGCCACTACAGTAAGTCAGCAAACCAAGCAGTGACATCTACAAGCAAAACCTAATGTACCTACTGTTCTCCTCCTCTGCAAGGGACTCCCTAAGACCCTTCAGCAGCTCAGTCCTGAGGAGGGACCTGTCCTGAGCACTGGGAAAACACAGACTGAGAGCAGCGTTTTTTCTTATCCTGAAAACCCCTCTTTATGGTATTACACATAAAGATGTCCAAAATGCTCTGCTCTGGATAGCTGTAAAATGCCACAACCAAGAAACTGGAATGGCTCAAAAAGTAATAAATATATAGAGTAGAGCAATTAACTACACATTTACACGGCTGATGTAAATGGAGAAATCTGCAATAAACCATTTTAAACTTTTTTTTCCTTTTTTTTTTAATTAGCCTGGCATGTAGTTAACAGAAGGAAATCACCTGCTCCTGCTCTCCAAGTGCTGCCCCCAAATACTATGGAAATAACCCACGGGAGTGTTTTCAGGAAGACAGATTTTTCTTCCAAGCCTTGTGATGAGGAAGGTGTTGCCCTTTGAACAGCCTCATGTGCCACAACTCAGTACAGAAGATGATGCCTTTCAGGCCAGTCTGCTGGAGCTGGAAAAGCAAGAGCAAGGACTCAGCAGCTTCATGCTATGGGGACACCATGTTTTGAGTCAAAAATAAAGTAAAATAAAGATATTTTTCTTTCTGTGCTGAAATCTTCTGTTCTTAACAGAAACCAAGATAAATAATTCTGGTTTGTGTGAACTGCCTGTACTTTGCACTCCTATAGTAAGTTCAAATACAAGTGACAGCAGAAAGAGCAGGTTGGGATGCTAAAATAAACATTTCAGCAGTCACAACTGGACATCCTCCAGGTCAAATTTCCATTGCTTTCCATCATCACCTTCAATTTCCTCTTTACCTTAATAAAAAACTACCTTGTCCTACATTCTTCTGACAACATGATCACAAGAGAAAGACTTTTCCTTGTCAGACCCTAATGGCTGTTCTGCCCCACATTTTTCATATGAAGATTAAGTATTTATGAGTAGCAAGTCCATAATACCCCCTACCTGGGAAACCTTTGCTGCTGGGGAGGCAGGATAAAGCCCTGGTGGTGGGCTGAGATGGGGGGATACTGGTGGGGACTGACACCTGCAGGTACAAACCACTGCACCATGTGGGTATCCCATGCCTCTCTGACTTTACAGCACATGAATAAAATTGATAAAATACACCAGCTACAAAAATAAGGTAGTTCTGGGATACTCTGGCACTGATTGACCATCCCACTACAGGTGGCTGCCACTGAAGGGCGATTACCAGTGGGCACAGCTCAGCCAAGGTGCATGGACCTACCATGGGTTGAGGTTTCACTCACCAGTTTTGAAGATGCTGAGGTCTCTGAGCCAGCAGAAGCCACCAGCTCAGCACCTGGAGTCAGAGGTGCTGCAGGGATGAACTTGGTGACAGCGATTTCAGCAGTGGCAGAGAAGGTTGATTTTTTTTTTTTAATCATTTCAATGTATTCAGCTAGTTCAGGTCAATGACTAATTCACTCAAAACTGAAAAGATGATTGGAAGAGCAGGAAATGTGTTTTCCTCTCCCTATCTGTGAATAAAAAACAGACGTGAAAGGATAAAATCTGCTGGTTTTGGCATCTTGAAAGATGTGATCAGATACAATCTATTCCGTTTTTTGACTATAGATAATTATATCTCCTTTACATATTAACTTTATTAACGTAATTTATTAACTTCAGGTGCAGAACATCTGTAGAGAAACATGCTCCTTCCTTTGCATCCAGCACTATTTTGGCAGTTCTATTTCACTGAAGAAATTAATGCTGTTCTGAGTGTTACTGAACTCTTATTTCCATCCAAAAAAGAACTTGACAACTCGTATAATAAAAAAGAAATGCAACACTCAGCATTTTCATCCGTATAAAGATATAAAACACATAATCAGATTATGAAATATAATTGCATACATGAATGTAAATAGATTAAATAACACTGGGTAGCTCCAAAGGAAGTGCATATTCAGTAAAACCCCTAGATTTGAAGAATAACAGTTAAAATTTGTTGATAATGAGAATAATCTCTTTTAGGAGAATGAGCAGTGGGAGGAGGAAGCTGCAATCTGAATGTATTCAGAAATAAAGTTACCCTACGAGCCTCAGCCTTTGACTTTTCCTCTCCTTTCACAGAAATCTACCCTTCTCTTTCCTTCGCTTGACCCATATCTGCCTTAATTGGGATTTAGTAATTACACTCCTTACACTACTTATTAAAAATGCTTCGTGTACGTCCGCTTTCCCAGCAGAGCCCTCCTGTTGCTGGCTCTGCTGTTTGATCTGGCAGTGACTATGGAAACAATAAAATTTGGGATCAATACAGCCATTTCCAGCAGTCCCTCTGAGGAGGAGCTGGGGCTCTCCCAATGTTGTTGTTGGAAAATGCAGCGTTGGCCAACTTTGTCCTGCAGTGGGGCTACATCCTTCAGGAATCCTTTTCCAGCACCAGGTGATGTAAAGGAGATGCAACACCTACACATACACGTGTGCAAGGATGTGTGTGCTGCAACCTTCAGGAATTTATCTAAGGCTGGGGTTTTTTTTTTTGCTCTTAGCTATGTCTTTACAAACACGTCCAACTTTTTGGTGGTCATGTTGTGATAAGGCAAAGCACGGCTGCTCGCTGCTGCTGCTGGGATAGTCTGGTTTGAGCCCCATCAGTAGCACACAGCTCAACCCAGGCTAACGTGCCGTGGTAGGGGGTAGCCCAGCCCAACCTGGGCTTGGTTATTTGAAATACATGAAGTGGGTCATGCAAAGCCACCTCGGATGCCACCACGGCGAGGCACAGGCACGGCAATTAGTAAAATCAAGGTGTATTTCCTACATCATGCAGCTGGGGGCATTTTGCAACTCATTTTGCTGGAGAAAACTTGTTATTTAATTGCCTTTGCTGCTGCTGGATCAGATTCAAAATGAGTGGGAATATCAGGTCCTGCCAGATATATTCAATCATAGTACTGCTTTTTTTTTTTTTCCTGAATGGACTTGACGTGCCAGTAAGCAGCGAAGCAGTTAAATACGGACACGTGAATGCCAGCAACGCTGTGATTTCAAAGTTAACACCCCACTAAGATGAATGAGGAAGACGTACGTCTCCCTCGACGTTCCTCGCTGTCCCCGCGGCGACTTTAAGAGGAAGATAATTCATGATGGTTTGGCCAATTGCTACAAGTAGGGTATTTCCTATTCATCCTGATAAACGCAGGATAACACCTTACACAGCCCCAAAATAAATAAATAATAGTAAAGAAAGATGGCTAAAATTCAGAACTAGGGGTTGTCACACCAGCCCTGTCCCCGCCGGAGGGGATGGGGCATTTCCAACTGCTGCATCCTCGTGCCCAAAGTAAAACTGGGTGGAGAAGGGAAAAAAGATATGTCTAAATGAGTCCAATACTGATTATTAAGTTCCTAAGAGGCAATCTAATTTAGCTATATAAAATCATGAAAGGGAAAGAATTAATTGATACTAATGAGTTATAGGAGATAGCATCATAATTAATTCCTAAATAGAAAGAGGACATAGGCTGGAGTGAGGGGGGGAAATAAGACTGGCCTATATATCATAATAGATTACAGAGGGTATTTGAAATGAGGAACAAACTGCCAAAGTCAGAGAGGGATGGAGTTATGGAATCTTTGCCAATGCAAACAAAAGCCTTTTCCACATCGCCCCGACAATCCCGAAAGCTGGAAGCTCACTCACTGCTTTGCTGAGGAGCTCTCCCAGGCCCTCCAAGGACCACATTCCTCTGCAGCAGGGGCATGGGATGCTCTGGCCCAACCTGTCCGTCCTGGAACAGAAGCAGAAGATGCTTTGGTGGTTGCTAAGGTAACTACAGTGATTTGATATAAATAACATCGCTGAGTAAATCAGGGCATAATCCCACGGCACCTTTGCAGTGTGGTACCTCACAGCCCCAGCATTGCTGCAGCAACTTAGACAAAGAGTTTGGACATGATGCTCGGAGCAAAGATGCTTTTTTCCACTCCATTTTGGACCTACTTACTCCTTTGGTGTATAAATCATGGGTGACCACTCATATGCTGGAGGACAAAAAGCTCTGATGGATCACAGGAACAATACAGGGAAAGGGCATTCTGTTTTTGGGAATCCCATAAAATCATCGTCACATGTTGATTCCACTTTCACAAATACAAATCGGAGACCTCTGCAGTCTTCCTCCTGAGAAGTGACATTAAAAGTTTTGTTCAGTTTTTGTTCTCCATCTCAGCTTTAGTTTTAAAACAAATTCAGTTGGAGGAAATGAATATTGTTTATGCTACTGCATGGTGAAGCCCCAAGTATGCACATTTATCAATGCTAGTCACTTTTGTAGAGGGGAAATCATGGATAACTACTCAGAAAGTAACAGTTGTGTTCTCTCAGAGAAGAAAATAGTTAATAGTCAGGGCTCCTAGTTAACATTTTTAAGGGCATTTTATAAAAAGGCAGCTTGACACAAGCTGGTTTATAGTGAGGCAGGACATTCTGAGCATCTTCTTCTGGAAACAGGAGAAGCATTGATGTCCTCATTACACAAACCAGCACAATTACTGAATACAACCAGCACAATTACTAAATACAACCAGCACAATTACTGAATACAACCAGCACAATTACTGAATACCTGCATATCACGGGGAAACCATGATCCAGCTTGTGCCATTGAAGTAACAGGAATTTTGGGTGGAGATCAACAGGAGTGCAGCTGAAATAAATAAATAAGAGGCTGGGGAAGACACAGGGGGAACCCTGAGGCTGGTGGAGAGGAGAGTGGGGCTCAGACACTGTCATGGCCATGCCTGCACTGCCATGCAAAACCCACCATGCCTGGGCCAAAACCAGTAAGTATAATATATATATAATAAAATATACTGTCTCCTCATGCAGTGCTGGGCTGGAGGTACAATGAGGCAGTTAGGTGTGAGGCAGGACCACATAAAGATGGAGAAATAGAGAAGTGTTTTGGCTAACAGCTTCAAACCCCTCCTGTTGGGTCCATGTGTGTCCCCTTCTGCCACCATCACCATTGTGTGCATTGGCCTGGGCAATGCTGGGCTCAAAATTAGAGCACAAAAACGGGGAAAAGGAAGGAAGGAAGGAAGAAGTTGACTGCCTGCTGCCCATTTGTGGGGTCTGGGGCTGGCTCTGAACCAGGAGTGGGACGGGGCCACGCAGAGAAATGGAAACATCCCCACACCATGGCAGACAACTGGTAATTCAGATCCAAGGTGCTGATGCTCACCGGCCTGGTGCCCCCTTGGTTTGCTATTGATTGCTCCTCCTAAGGTTCACCTTCATCCTTTAAACACTGCATATATCAGGAGTTTCACAATCAGTGCTGGCCTGCTAGGCTTTCCCTGGTGTAAATAAATGGAACATTCAATGGAAATAATCTTTGGGTTCCCAGCTAGCTCTCGTTGGGTTTGCCTCTAGGTTCAGCACTGCCACTGGTACTTCTTCCCCACCGAGATGCATTTGCAGCGATGCACGAGATGTAAAGCCATGTTTAAAAACTCACACCACAGACGTGTGGGACACGTGAGGCAGGACGTTAACAACAATCTGAACACGAGAAATATTTGGGATGGAGAAAAGCTCACGCGTTTCCCAGCCAGCGCAGCCCTGCTCGCAGGTGGAGAAGCCACTCGGATGCACACACAGAGCTGCTGATAAATCTAATCCTGAAGGACTGGAAATGAGGTAAAAGAAATTTTGATGAAAATTATGTACATGTACTTTGACAAGCTCATAAACACTGCAGCCATGATAAGTTTTCTTATTTTTTTTTTTTTTTTTTTTTAAGACCTGACACAACTGTACAAGCCCAGACTCTAATTTTTATAGCCCTGGGTTTGGAGATCTGTCATTGGGAGATATAATGGAAAGAATAATTGCTTGGTGGCTGCACAAACAGGAGATGTGTTGTCAGGCTGCAGTTGGGAGGCTACATCTGGCTTGGGAAATGATTGATGCTGTCTCTCTCTCTCTGTGTGATTCAGGAAACCATTTTTTTTTCCTTTTTTTTTTTTTCCCCTTTGCCAGTACAAGCGCCGTGCTGCACCTCCGCAGCAATTACACCGTTATTAATGAAAACTTTTTATTTATTCCTTTGGCACCTTGGCAGCGCGGCTGGGCAACACGCAGCCCGCGTGGTGCAGGTAAGCACGTGATTTCAATCTGAAATGAAAAGTCATGTCTGAATAACAGAACAGCATTCTCATTTCCTAATACTCCGCTTTTTACTACTTTGCATTCAACTGTGAAAAGTCTTTTAAAACTCTGAACAGCAGTAAAACTTGAATGAATTTTTGACCCATTATTGCATAGCGGGTGCGCTTTCCAAGTTGGAGAGACTGCCAAGTTCTCCCCACCTAATATTTCCACTTTAATTGTGCCACTTGAGAAATTTACGTGCCTCAAAATATGGCATGAATCTTACGCTTATTGCAGTATCATTAGCAGCAACATTTAAGCAACATCTGTGTGCTATAGAACTAATTGAAGTAGCAGAAGTGGCAGCTGTAAATCCACAGGAAGATGGCAGTTTGCACCCAGCACTGCTGAGTTAGCGGGTAACTGTCAGCCTGTTCCTGCAATCTGCTCTCGAGGACTGCGGTACAGGCACACAATGTCCAAAAAAATACAGCGAGTAGGCTAATGATCCTATTAACCACTTTGCTGCACCAATTTGGCTGTTTTTCCAGTTTCCTTGTTGAATTGCATTATATATTTCACCGTTCCAGTAAAAAGTCCAGTCCGAGATGTGTGTGCTTTTAAGCCGCCTACTTCAGGGAGTGAAGCTCCTCGCTCGAATTAACCAGCAAATGAATTTTTTTTTTTTTTCCCTTTAAATTCCGTATATTTCTCCATCTTCTCCATTGTTTAATTTTTCTTCGTCACAGACGCCTCGGTGAAAAAGAACTTTTCCCAACTGTTAATGTTGGTATTTAAAGCAATGACATTTTCCTCCCCGGGATGTAACATTTTCAATAATCAATAAAGCTGGGAGGAGGAGGGAGGGCTGAAGTCTTTTTTAGGTGTGTGGGTTAAAACACATCTTCATCCGAGCTGGGGATGCTGCGCGTGCAGCACATCAGCTGCTGGTTTAACTGGTTGGTGGTGTCTGGAGTGGCATGTCCTGGTACTACTGCACAACCCAGGCACCAGGTTCAGGGTGGCTTGGAGCATCACCACTATTTCCATCTCCGTTTAAGTCTTAGGGGGGAAAAAAAGTGTGTTTAGAAATCTTACAGTGCCCATGTGAAAGCGGGGAGTACAATTAAACATTAAATAGAAACGCTTTGGTGTGAAAGCAGTGGTTTTTTTGGTGTTAGCCCAGGCTGTGCTCAGGCTGCCCCCCACTCTCAGCTCATCCCCCCCTGCCCCAGGCGGGTCCCCAGGTGGGTCCCCAGCCGTGGCACAGCCCCTGGGGGGCCGCAGCAGCCCCTCCCCACGGTGTGTCCGCCAGTGGCACGTCCGCCTGGCCGCCATGGGACAGCCCGGCAGCCGTGGTGTTCGGTGACTCAACGCACAGGTACTCAGGGACTGGGCTGATGAGGAAAAAACTGCTCTGAATCTGCTGAACCACACGCTTAGGGTGGCACGGACCCGCGCGATATTGAAAATCAATAGTCACGTGGCAGCTGAAAGGTTAGAGGTCTCCTGAATTAACTTTCTAGTACTAAATTACCAGCCCTTGGGTTGGTTTGGTTTGTTTATTTATTTATTTCCCATTTTGCAGTGACTGGAGAGATGTGCTGACTTTAAAGCTGCGTAGCTTGCACCTCGTCTGTGCCCGGAGTGAAAGGAGAGAACACCGCCACCTTTCACGACTTGGGGTGACCATTTAAATGTTAAGGTGTTTCTCCTGAGCAAATTCAGCCGGAATGGGAAGGCACAGAGCAATGCCAAACCTGGGGAAGGAGCCACGAGTTATTAGTGGCCTGAGGATGAAAACACAGCTCTAGTCCTTCACCTCACACCTGTACACTGCCTGCACCTGCACGACGTGTAATATTTAAATTAATGCACGTCTTATTTCTAACAACGTTTACAAAATGTAAAGTAATAGCAGTATTTGAAATATTTATTCATTAGGAATGAACAAATAATACTGTCACAAATAACCTGAATGTTTAGAGTCAAGGCCTGTGAAGACTTACGTGCTGCTTTTCACCTGTGAGCACAGTGCTCACTCCCAAGGACTGCTCCAGTGTGCAGCTACTCACCCGTGGAAGCACCTCTGCGACCAGTCTTCAGCTCCTCTGCTTGCAGGTACTGCAAAAAACAAATAATTTTTTATTTCATTGAATGCATTTCTTATTTAAATTTATTCCAACGTTTCCCTTCCCCTTGTTTTCATTCCCCTAGGTACACTGGCAGCTTGCATTTCAACATTGAATATCTGCAACCTAGGCTAGTCCTCATCAGAATGGCTAACGGGGAGCTGGGTCCCAGTGCTGGAGTCAGTGCTGTGGCTGGGGGAGCTTTGGGCGCTTGGCAAACACTGCAGGGGACAACCTGGTGGGGGGAACATTAACTGCCTTTGCATGAAGCAGCTCTGTGGGGTGAGCAGCAGCAGCATCAGGCTGCTGGACACGGTGGCAGTGAGCTGGGGCTCCCCGGGATGCCTCGCCCCCACCTCACCAGAGAACACCCCCATGGGCAGGGGCACCCTTGGGCTGTGGTCCCCTTTGTGCTGCTGTGTCCACCCTGGGTGACCACACTGCAGGAAGATCTGAAGCAGCCACCAAGGCTTTGAAGCAGCAGGTTAAGGAGATGTGGCAGGAAAAAAAACACTTCCAGGAATTTTAGACACTGCTAAAGCTTTTTTTTTTTCTGGGTCACAGACACTTCTTCAAAGACTTATTTCTACCAATACTCAGCTCTCACAAGATTTATTGACTGAGTGAAGCTTAAATTTGATTTTCTCTTATCACAGTGATACCACACACACATGCACTGTCCCAGCTAGGATGGGGCACCCAGACACTTGTCTGCTGTGTTTCCCTGCCTGGGTGTCTCTGCCATGCCCAGGGTAGCTGGGTGTGCCAGGTGTGATCCTGCACTGGCCACGGCTCCCAGGCAGCGCAGGAACGGGGCGGAGAGAGCAGAGGTGTGTGCAAAAGGACACGTGGTGATGGACACACTGGTGTGTGACAGCCAGCACCCGCTCTGCAGGAGTGTTTGTGTGCAGTAAACATCCTCGCCTCGACACAGGAACAAATAAAGTCCAAACTACAGGGAAAAGATCTGAGAGAACCACCCAGGCTTAATTATTGAACTAAACGAAGCATCTCTAAAAATTCCCCAAACTGTAATATTTTGCCAAACACCAATTTCTAAATTTAAAACTAAATTGTGAACTTCACCTTCTCAGCTCTGGCATTTCCAGGCTCTCTGCTAATCAGCATCAGGCCCATCCCTGCCATCAACACATTCAACCTCTGTTCATCTTCAGGTACCCCCGACCTGCCCCTCAAACGTGGTACCCCAGGTACACCCCCAAAACGTTAACCTAACCCCACACTGCTCTTTGATAAACAAACTCCCAGAAGGATGCAGACCAAGCTGTAACCCCTATAATAAAACCCAGCGTCTAAGCTGCTGCTGGGATGCTGTCTTGGGCAATACTGAAGCACGTACACAATTTTTCTCGTGTGAGGAGCCCTACTCACTGAATATAGGATCATGTGCTCATAAATTCACACATAAATGGGGTTATGTAGAGGTACAAACCAGAAAAGTCTTCCTCTCTTCATCTGAGAGGAACTTTTAATTAGAGAGTGTTTATATGATATTACAGATAAAAGTTTCCCGTGGAGTTTTTGCTCAGTTACTGTATGTTTATAAACCCACGGGCACAGGAAAAGCCAGCACTGTTCTGGGTGATTTTTTTTGTGCAAAGAAAAAAGCCAGAATTTTAAAAACACAATTTTAAAGCGTAGCTTGAACTAACATTTTCTGGTTTGTACACATGCAAAATAATCCTACAGAAATGTTAAGATCTATTTTTTATAACTGTCACTCATAACTAGTGCACAATTACCTTTATAGAATCACAGAACAGCCTTGGCTGGGTAAAACCTCTAAGATCACCAAGCCCAACCGTTATGTTTCTATCAGCAACCTTATTAATTCCCATACTACTTCTGGACTACGCTTGCACTACAGAAATAATTTTAATTGAACATTTATTAAAACAAATGCTTTGTCAGGATATACCCACTCCATCTGGCTGCACTGGACAGGCATTATTTCCTGGATGTGTCTGCTTTATGCAACGTCCTCTCCCACAGCTCTGATGACCAGAGACCATGATTAGATTGGGGTGGGTTTGGCTGGGCCGAGCTTCCATGCACACTCTCTGCAGGACTCTTCCTCTTCTGCTGCACACAACAGGGCTCATTCTGGAAGAACGTCGTCAGCCCACCCATCTGACAAAAGGCAGAGAGCTGCTATAAATAACCCACCCTGCGAGGCTGGATGGGCTCTGTCTTACTTTGTTTTAATGCATATGCATGCTCACAATTACAGAGATGAGAGTTTTGATAAGAAATAAAAGATAAATTGGTTTCCCAGCATTAAATTTACACCCTTGGAAATAAAATAAGACAAACTTTCCTCGCTCCCCACAGCACTCACCTGCTGACAAACAGATTCTGGCCACTATAAAGCCTTTTTTTAGCACACTTAGCAGCCAAACGTTATTTTTACTGCTGGCGTCACAAACAAACAGAAAACAAACAGGAGACAGGCAGAATCCACACAGCACTGTGCAGTTAATCCTCTGTTCACTGGCGTATCAAAGCACAGTTTTGTTACTTTTGCTGTGATTCATCTTAATGAAAGCCACTGTTTCCACAGCCTGTCTTCTCCAGCCCAAACCCCCCACACTTGCTGCTCTCCCTGGCCAGATCTGAAGCTGTTACAGGGGGAAGTGGTGCTTCTTGAGGCTTCAGAAGGCAGCAGTTAACTAAACTGCTTGGGCTTTATTTGTCATCACAAGCCTATATGGTCTCTATAATAGTAATTGCAAACACTGCATCACCCCCCCCAAATTTTAAATTTCTTTTCTGTGCACTGGTCATCTGTCACTCTTCTTTGACAGCCTTGAGGACATGCTTCATTAGTATTTTTTTGGGAGGTCCTTATGTTTTTTTAGCATTTCTGCTCTGTACAAGTGCCTTGAGACAACCATGAGGTCGTGCAGTGCCCACAAACACTTGTGCAAGGTGCAAGGATCCCCCAGTATTTTGCATTTCCAGCAGTGCTGGGGGTGGTGGGCATTGCACAGGATGGGGGCTTTCCTCCTCCTGAGGATGGCCCATCTCCTCTCGCAGGAATACAACACCTCAACAATTTCCAGGGGCCTCTCACATCAAGAAACTGAAGCACTTGTGGCCTTTGCTATGATATTCAAAGCAGGTCCACCACAGGGAACTGAGCAACCAGATCATTCTCTCATGTAGTTTTTTGTTTTTAGGGTTGCTTGTACTGATGTGACCCTCCTGTAAGTGTGAAGAAATATTTAGTATCAAAAGGATATTTGGAGTCAGCTCAAGAGTGCTAATCTGGCCACCAAGTCCCAGATATGGCTCAGCATCCACGGTACCATGGAACTGCTCTGAAACACTTAGCTCCAGCATTTGAGACACAATATTTCTATGAGGATTTCATTTGGATATGATGGAATAATCTTAATTTAACAGAATGTCTTCATGCATGGATGGTGCACGGTGTCGAACCAACAAACAGTCAATGTGTTTGGTTTATTGATGTCTGTTGTCAGGCAGTGAAGGCTGTGACTCACAGACACTTAGCACACACCTTATTTTTACTTCAGAAAGCTTTCCTGCAAAACATGGTTAGAATTGCTCCCTGTCCAAGGAGGTAATGAATTCACTTTAAAAACCTGACATTAATTATTCTCCTGACTGTGACAGCAATAACGAGGCCCAGTTTTTCTCAAAGAAATGCAGATAAGCATGGCTTTATAACTACATTTTCCTTAATTACTGATTGATATACTTGCTGGTTATCAAGTTAGAAAAATGAGTTTTGAGGGAAGATGACCATAAACCAGGTTGAGATCCAGATGGGGATGGTTTTTGAGCTTGAAGATGTTTGGATCTGTGACTGGGGCTCAGGGGCAATCACTGGTTTTGGCTCACAAGGTGCATTTTAAGCTTCAAGTAGGATCCATGTCCTCATCCAGCTTTTTTACAGAGGAATGGGGTAGAAAAGGGGGCCCATAGCATGATCCCAATCACATCCTGATCTCTCCCAGCTCCATGGGGCCGTAGCAGTTAGATGGGTCCTGGGACCCTCTTCTGAAAGGTGCCACCACGCTGTACAAAGGACCTACCTGGAGTTTTGCTGCCTTGCTTAGTGGTGGCAGCAGACTGGTGATTTGCCCAGGAGCCTCTAAGGCACAGGCAGGTAATTCACCATCAAATGCTCTGAACACTGGAATTTGGAGCTGCAGAGTACCAAAAACCAAACGGGTTTAATGGTTGACCATGTAATACAGAAAGTTGGGCAAAAACAATATGAAATTTCAGACTGCATATGGCAAATGCCTCGAATCACAAAATCTGCTGGCTTATTTTATGAACCAAAGGGCTTCCTGCTTAAAAGGTTAGAAATTTAAAAGGTAACTGGCAATTAAGGTCAAGTTGTGAAAACACAAAGGAATCCAAGAGGCACCCCTGAGGAGAGGAGGGAGCACAGCGCTGTGACCGTCGAGAACAGGCGATCTGCCCATCGTAATTAAAGAGGGAGACTTGAAAAAACATCTCAGGGAACCAGGAGGTGCCAGGAAAACTTCAGTGGAGCCGTAGCTTTTCGCTCAGACAATGGAAGACGAGAAGAGGAGGCAGTAAGAGGCAGTTCAGAGCAGGGACAGCTCTCCTGAGCTGACAAAACTTCCCCGGCTCTGCGCTCAACCTGTGATTAATCGCAGCGACACACGATGGCTGCGACCAGGAGCCATCCTCCTAATGCATGTCACAAACTTCATAACTCCACTTGGAACGAGACAACAGCAAGTTAAATTCCTGGATCGCTGTCACCGTGTCACTTACAGACGGAGCTGCGCCGGGGAACAGTTGGCTACCGGAGTCATTTGAATGGAAATGTCAGTTTTCACAACCTGTGATTTGAGGGAAGTGCCCTGCTATTCCACAGCAGCTCTGGCAAGCAGCCGGGGCTGAGTGCACGCTGCCACCTCCTCTTGGCAAACACATCCCCGCCCCAGCCTCCTCCTGCAAGCCATCTCACCCAAAATTAACAGCTCCTTCTCTGTGACACCCTTTGCTCACCTGGACAAACGCTCTCTGTGCCTTCCCCTGGCACAGATTCTAATGTTAATTTAGTACTCTGCTCAAAGGTACCAAAACCACACAGAGTGAGGTGTTTCTGGGTAAATCAATTAATTGAGACGCGTGCTGACCTCTGGGCAGGTTTTGTCTGAGTAAGGACTTCAGGGTATGGTCAATATTTCTTACTGCTACACACTTGCAGGAGTTGCTGCAGAGGGTTGCACCCATCTTACACGCAGCTGCGACAGACTCAGTCGATTCCCTGCGCTGTGTGGGCAGAAAATACTTGGTGTGCAGAAGGGCCACAGTTTTGTCTAGTATGTGCCCTTCAGGAACACCCTTATGTTATCCATATGCTAACACCTATATATGTTATATATACCCTTATTCAGATACTTTGGTGTTTGAAAGGCGAAGCACCCAGTGCCCAACTGGTGTGCCTGGACTGACTCACAAGGAAACAGAGATAAATCAGCATCACTATTAACTTCCATCAGTTAATCAGCAACTCAAAACATATGGATTTAGAAGCACCCAAACACGGTATCCCCCACAATTTAACTAAATCACAGCCTTCATGAAACCAGAAAGTAGTCTTACACCTGCAATTTGAAGAAAGGAGAAATAACTGACCTGAGAGATCTTCTTGTGCCTCTGGGTGAGTTTAGTGAGCTCCAGAGCTGTGCCTGGCTGGGCTCTGGTGCTGGGAAGCAGCAACTGGGTGAGTGTCTTTGTGGGTTTCCCCTCCTTGGACAAGCAGGTTGCCCTATTTTACAGAAAATAAACCACCTTGTTGTTCAAAAGGAGACGTGACAGCAGGATATTTGGACTTTGCTATCCTCTGTGTGCAGGGGATGATAAAGAAACTATTACACAGTTCATACATTGCCCATGGTGCCACTGACGTTGGGGTATCTCCAGGCAAAGTGAAGCACAATCACCACTAGTATTTTTGCCTTGAAAGGAGTGGCTTACTGAGTCAGTAAATAGAGTGCTTTTGTTTTTTTTTTCTTTTATGCCAAGCATAAATACGGTGGGAGAAAAATGCTTCTACAAGACACGAAGCGAAAGAAAGGGAAAACAAGCCAAATTTAGATTTTGCCTGCAGGATAACTGACAAACCAAGAAGCTTTCCTGGCTTCAAAACAGCTGCTTAGATCACAGGTGGCTGTATTCTTAAAGGGTAAAACGCAAAGCTCTCTTTCTGCAGTATCCTTCTCAGGCAGCCCCTCTGCCTCAGCCACCAGGCTTGCAGGAGAGGCTGAGTCCTGTTGCAGCACTCCGTTGGACTATAAACCAATGATATTTGCTTTACCTGTGCACTATATTCCATGGAACAAAACAACATTTACATCTGGGATCAATTTGCTTGAAATTAAAGTGCAGCTGCTATATCTCTTCTGCATCGAAAGTATAGTGTTAAGGCTATAACATACAGACAGTTACACATTACTTTGCATTGTAATATTTAGATTTGTGTCATTTTCCATCTGAAGTAAAAAGCATCTTTAAATAAATGAGTGATCTTACACTACATATTTTATGGGCTGTGTACTCAGTAAGATATATCTACATCTGCAATGTGCATGTACTCATCTCCAATTTCAAACTGTGCATTTAGACCTTGAATTCTAATGCTTCAACGAAAATGCAGCGCAGGAATAATTTGGGCTGTGGGCTCAGAAAAGTTCTGCTGAGTTTGTACAAGAGGGTGAGATGAGTTCTGTAGTGTTCTCGTGTAAAAGATGAGCTTTTCCAGTTGCTTACTGCAGATCCTCTCCCCCTCCCCTGTGCTCCTTCTCAATGCCCCCCCTCCTAAAGCTGTGATGCCCTTTGGGACAGGGAGGGTGACACCAGCAGCTCACCAGCAGCCAGAGGACTGTGTGCAATTACCACCTGCATCCTTACACAGAGATGAACCCACAGGGCTTCTATGATTTCACCTAAGTCACTGCAAACGCATCCAAAGAGAGACCATGAGTTTGGTGTATGTGTCAAACTGCCTGCAGCTACAGAGTGATTCCTGCTGCCATGCCAGGCGGGACCAGGCTCCAGAGTGTGTCCCTGAGGTTACCTCCTGCTGCCTGCCTCTTCTGGACGTGTGTCACCAGGTACCTGCACTGCTGGACCCACCACGCAGCACTGTGCAGCACCTCAACAAACACCTGGCAGGAGCCAGTGGTGCCCACCACCTCATCACCTGATGCAGGTGGCAGGTTTGGCTCTGCAACGTGTGGCCATGGACAGGAACCACGATTACCTGGTCATCCAGAGCAGCTCTTCTTGCTCATCATCAGAAATTGACATCAAGACACAAGACTCCACCTCTAGCAGTGTCCTGCTGTGCTGCTGGTGCCTTGGGACCTCTGAAGAGCTTGCATGGGTGTCCATGAGGATGCTCACCATGGGGGTGGAGTCTCCTGCAGAGAGGATTATCTCCTATTACTTTTAGATATACACACTCAAAGGCCCACATTTGTTGGCACTGTGCTACCAAAAAAATATTCAATGAGGTACTGAATGATATTGTCATCACACACATTTAAAATTCAGTTGGCTTCTGAATTTTTCTTGGTTGCTTTTGGTCAATTTGGTGCTAAGGGACATGGTTTAGTGGTGAATTGGCAGTGCTGGGTTCACGGTTGGACTTATTTTGGAGGTCTTTTACAAACAAGGCTGTTCTGTGATTCTGTGAAATGGCAAAGGGCAGCCACAGCGTGCAACTACAACACACCATTTTCTAAAGTCTGGGGACAATTTGGCTCCAAGGTTCCCTGCCAGCCTGACCCAACACTGCTGCCTCAGAGCACACAAGGCTCCACACTTCAGTTCCTCCCTGGATCACCAAATTCAAGACTGATGGATCACTGACAATCAAACAGTGCAATTGGCAGATGTATGTAGGAAATGTAGCACACTCCAACCCCCACAAATCAGCAACCATTTGGAAAAAGTTTTGGTGCTCTCCAAGAATTTTGGGGGCTCTTCCTCAGGGCTCTGCTGTACCCTCAAATCTCAGGCAAACGGCAAGAGCCATTTGCAAATAATAAAATTTCCTTCTGAAGCCAATGCTATTAACCTGCTTTTGCTGTCCAAAAGAAAAGAAATAAGCGATGTGACACTGGAAAAACTGGAATCTAAATTTTCATTGAGTTTTCCCCTATGAATCCCAAACAGATTTTTTTTTCCAGTTTTGCAGAGAAAACAGCCCCTACAGTTCAAAGAGCATATCTAACTCTGCAATTCTCACACTTTTTCACTGCCAGTGGCAAGGAACTATTTAAGAGAAAGCCAAAGGAAACAACCATCTGGGACAGCAGCTACTGAGCACAGAGCCGGGCAGTTCAGTGGAATCAAGACCAATGGTTATGTAGGTCATTTCAAACTCAGAGTATTCCACCTTAAAGCATAGAGCATTGGTTGAAAGAAAAAAATGGAAGGGCAACATTTTCAAGCTATCATTTCCTCCCAGTGTCTGCAGTACTCTGTGTTTTGGTGAAGATGAATCAGACTTTTTTTGTTTGCAACAGTTACATGTAGGCTGCACTGCTCAAACCAGTGGTACAGAACCCCAGCAGAACAAACGCTGTAGGACCTCAACATCATCTGCTCCAGCTCTGTTAAAAAAGGAACTTTACCAGCTCAGTCCTGCAGTGGTTGACATAAGGACGTAAGATTGTAAAAGAGAGGATGCTGCTCATCTAAAACAGTCAGATTATGTACCTGGACTTTGTCCACTGCCTGGAGAAGAGAGACAACCAATTAGTCCAACACAGCTTCTTCGCCATACCCAGGTTGGAAAACAGATTGAAGGGGTCAAAAAATTCAGAAGGCTCCCCATGATCTGACATTTGCCTTGTCACAATTTTCTTGACAGCCAGAAGGTTGGAGACAGTTTGCTGGGCATCAGGAACGGGAAGACTGATTACCGAGCTGGGGACAAGAAACCGGTCAATTAACGCTCTGCTCGTTCTCAACACAGGGATTTCTTCAGTAACTCAGGACGGGTTTACTCTGCTCATTTTAGAGGACAAATGTGCTGTAAAGGAGTTGCTGGAGCATACAAACACTTCTGCAGCTTGCAGCATCCCGTGTTGCTTCTGCAGCTACAGAGGTGATCTCCAATTCAAGCAATATTCAGAGGTTCAAACTTCATCCCAGCACCATCTTTTTTGCACTTGATTGTGTTTGCACAATAATCTCTGCTGCAAAATGCACCGGTGGTGGCTGAAGTGACTTTCATGGACAATATATGGCTTTCATTTCAATTGTTACTTTTACTTCCCAGTTCCAGTTTTGGCCACATTCACTATAACTCTGCAGAATTCACTCTTTGTAGGGGAAGTTTCTCAGCCTGTACCATGGGAGTAGATACCTTCCCTTACCCCTGTGGTGAGCTCTGTACCTGCTCTGGCTGCTACCCTGGTATTACCACCACGGACCACACACCGACTCCTTTGCCTTCAGCTATCCTGTGTATCTGTCAGATTTTTTTTGGTGCCTGACATCCACTGCAAGGACAAACCTCTGCAATATACTGATGTCATTTAATAGATAAAAATCAGAATAATTTTTTATTCATCCCCCATATTCTATGATGCAGTCCCATCCCTACAGCACTCATCCATCACAGCTGCTGCAAGGGGCCGGGGTTCATCCTCCTCACTTGCTTGGCCCTATCACTAGGATAAGAGAGAAAATAAAAAGGCAAATAGTCCTGCAAACTGGAATTGTGTTTCCTACCAAAAATAGGACATTTTGATAGGTAGAGGTTGAGATCTTCTCTACTAACCCACATCTACTGGGCCTGCTCAGCAGAAACTGCCAGTACGGTGCTGCTGTGCTTTGAAGTGAAGTGGCTGCATCTCCACTTTGCAAATGGTGCAAACAATCCTTATGATCTGCTGAGTGGGGTGTTTAGGATGATGCTATTTGGAGAAAGGTTTAAAAAACCCACCCCAGCCCAGATAAACCCTCCCATGGGTGAAAATCCAGTGCTGGTCAGAGGTTTGGTCACAGCTTCTCACAAAGAGGAGTCCCAACACACGCAGTCTTCGCCCTCCAAGCTAATTTATAGGAAATAAGGCTGTGTTTCAGCCAGCCTTTCAAAGAGACACAGCAGCCACTGCAGCTTGGCCCAAGGGACTGTGCTAAGGACAACATTCTGCAGGTTCTAGATAAAATAAAAGGCATTTCACTCTCTTTCCCAAGCACACAGCCCTGGCCTCACCGAGCCCTTTGGCTGCACGGTGTGACTTGGCTGGCTGCGGAGGGCGAGGGCTGGCACCGCAGCACGGGACATGATCTTCCCTTTTTCCTGCGAATTACGGCGGTGGCCGGTCACATCACCTCTCCCCTGCTCCCCTCGGGCTCACGGGGACCCAGGAGGGCACTGGGAAACGCAGCCCAGTCAAAGGGGGAAGGGGGGAGAGGCACAGCAGATTGCTTTCCAGGCATCCCAGAGGACTCCTCCAGCGTATTCCAGCTGGAGAGCACAAAGTTTGTTATCACCTCGTTTTAACTCTGTGTGTAAAGGATGGTTTGGTACAACAGCTCACACTGCAATATTCCATCAGCTCTTAAAACCCCCGGAATCTCCTGGGGCTTTACCTACAGACACTCCAGGGCACGCACACGTGGGGTGATGGGTCACCCCAGGTGACTTACAAGAAAATTCTCTATAACTAAAAACATAAAAGGGTTTTGTGATTAAATTGAGTGTTTTGTTCAGAAAGGACAGGGGTATTTTTTTTGCTGGGCATTACAAAGAGATCAGTTCATTGCACCAGTTATTTTAACTATTGAAAGATTGCTGCTTGAGCACCGCCCCCTAAAATTAAACCTGCATTTAGGCATCCTGCTGATCATAAGCCTGATTACATGCTTATATTCAAAAGCATATAAAATATGTTTGCTGAATAAAAGCAGAAATAAGGGCCATGTTCAAGGCTTGCATTTTTAAAGCTCTGGGCCATAATCAACACTGAACTTCCTAGGAAAGCTCAGCCACGATAGCTATCAATAAATAAACTTTTCAAACCACCACTCACAGTATACACTGATAGAAAGACAATGGGCTTTCCTTCTGCTTGCCAGAGTTTTAAAGACTGAAGTCAAGTCTGGACCAGAAGCCACTCAGCATTCCCACTCGTGGTGTCCTGCCCTTGTCCTGCAGTCACAGAGGTGCTGCTGAGGGCTCTGCTGAGTCGCCCCACGCGGGCGACCTCAGATCCAAACCACAGAACGACTCCAGTGGCACACTTTGAACTGAGATGTGAGTTTTCTGTACAGAATTAGGTCACCTTAGTTCATCGGAAAGTGAAAATTACATCATTGCAAGGATGCTCTTCCTTAGATAAAAGGGTTGTAGCTGTTCTTCTCAGTAACTACCACCATTTCTGCACTTGGGGTCATGCTGAGGGTTATTTTAATTAAACACTGCCTCTTCCAGCCTGGTTGGTGCCTAACTTGGGCTGACCCCCATCCTCGAAAGCTGCCCAGGGCTTGGCTGGGCAGAGCTCCAGGCTCAACCCTCGGCCTCCTCACTTGTTGAACCCACGCTGAATTACTGAGCAGGAGCTCCATGGTACCTACCTGCAATTTTCAGCAATAATTTCAGCAAAGAACAATGCCACCTCAAATAATACACTCTAGGTGATGCCAACACGGGTCCAGATGAATGGGCTCTGTGTGCTGCCCGGGCACCTTGCAGCATCCATGGCCAGGGTGAAGGTGATGGACCAGTGCCTGCTTTGCTGTAGGTTACATGCAGGCTGGTTAAGGAGAAGAGCCTGGAGGAGTGCCCCACACTCCTCGCAGCCCTCTGCCATGCTCAAGGACTACTCACTGCAACAAACAAAGAGCACCGTTTAAAACAACTAAATAAGGCAGTTAAAGAGGTTTTAAAAAACTGATAACTAAACATACTGTATAGGATCCATCTTAATTACTGCCCAGGTGGAATTTTGGTCTTCTGGCTTTTTTCAACGAAAATACCCACCCAGCCACCCCAGCCATTAATGAGAAACGGCAAAGGTTTGTTAACAACATCCTTTCATCAAGC
The DNA here is from genome assembly GCA_028020825.1 of Podargus strigoides. NCBI lineage: Eukaryota > Metazoa > Chordata > Aves > Caprimulgiformes > Podargidae > Podargus > Podargus strigoides. Next base: position 1,565,945 of record CM051626.1, read on the forward strand.
CAAGGCGCTGCCAGTGCCCCGCACTCACGTCAATTTTCACCTTGTGGTCCAGCTCCCGCATCTCCCCGCCGGCCGCCGCTGATGGAGCCCAGACCCAGCCCTGCCGCCAGCGCCCGGCCCCGCCGCCGCCTGCCACCCCCACGTTACTTCACACGGGCTGGGGGCTGCTCTGGATCAGCTCTGTCTCCATCCCTGCATCCCCCCGGGCTAGGAGGGAGTGAAATGGAGGTGGCTTCCTTCCCTCAACCTTCAGTCTGCAGCGATGGGGTCAAGGGCGCCCCTCCTCACTCCTCCTGTAATAGTAATTTGGGGAGAAAAAAGGAGTTTTGGAACACTGGGGAAAAAAAAACCAAACCAAAATGGATTTGCTCCTTGCTAAAAATGGTGCATAACAAAAATAGTGATGTTAAAAGGCAATCATCTGGAAATTCCAGACTGTTAAGGAAAGGGAGAGATGAAAGGTTTTGTTAGGGCAGGACTTCTGGAAAAAAAGAGAAAAAAAAAGGAAAGAAAAAGAAAGGAAAAAAAGAAGAAAAAAAAGAAGAAAAAGAAGAAAAAAAGGAAAAAGAAGGAAAAAAGTAAAAAAGGAAAACAAAAGGAGATAAACTGGGAAAAGAAAAAGAAAAAAGGAAAAAGATGAAAAAAAAAGGAAAAAAGGAAAAAAGAAAAAAAGGAAAAAAAGAGAAAAAGGAAAAAAAAAGAAGAGAAACTGGGAAAAATGCTCATTTTCCAGGGCACAAATTCAGTGTATTTCCTCGTTACGCACAGCCTGCACGTGCTGTTTGTCCCACAAACAGGCTGTGTTTGCACACCCGTGCAACTGCAACGCCCCATCTGCCGTGCCAGCGAGCGAGGGCACCCTCCCCAGCATCTCCCACTGGTTTCAGCCCGGCCGTGGCAGCGCGGAGCGGAGGGCACAGCCACTCAGCAAGGGCAGGGGGTGACAGAGGAGCCTGTGAACACCTCGCTATTCAGTCTCTGCAGGAATATAAAAGGAATTACAGTTAAATCTGTAAATGCAATTCTTCAAGGATTTTTACATTCCTCTAAGATTCTTACTGAGAAATTACTCTCAAAATAGCACATAAATCTTACAGGGGTCCCCCTGGATTATTGCACTTGAGGTTTTGAAGCCACTTTTCTATAGGTTTATTCTTTTGTTGCATTTTCTTGAAAGAAGCAAGTCCACCTTTCACAATAAATATTTTAATACCAAAGTCTATCTCTTTGACCCGGGTGCAATACATACCATAAAGATTTAAGAAAGGTGTAGATGTGGTGCTGAGGGACATGGGGCAGTGGTGACTGGGCAGTGCTGGGTTAATGGTTGGACTGGGTGAGCTTAGAGGTCTCCTCCAACCAAGCCTGTGCTGTGATTATAATTATATAATTTGGTAAAACATTGGAAAAAAATGACTGAATGTAACAACTGTGATAATTCTAGAAGAAATAATTATCTGTGATGTTAACAGAGGGTTTAAAATTACTGCTCCTTGTCTATAACTTGATATCATTGGGAAAGCACTGTCCTACCAACTGTGTCACCATTCCCTACCGACCGCCACGCCACGCAGCAAACAGCAAGTACAGCTTAAAAAGTGCTGAGAACCGCTTCGAAAAAAATTAAATGGAAACTTTATGGGCCAAATCCTTCTCGCCCTGGATCAGATGACTAATTCCTCTAATTCCCAACGAATCGGTTGCATGAGAGAAGCAAATTCAGGCACACAGCTACAAACGTCCCCGCCGCCACGATGAATTGGGTTTCTGTTTAAGATGCTTCCAGGATGAGCTCATGACGTCGCAAACTCCACTTGCATGAAAGTGATCTGTAACAATCCCTAAGCCCGGGGCCCTTTTCCATTTGGGATTGATACATAGGATGGGATTTGCATTTTTTTTTTTAATTCTGGTGTAAAACAGTATGAGCAGTGTAGCTGCAATTCTGCTGTAAATGTGATGCAGGAAATACAACGTAGTCCTTTGAAAATATTTCTGTTGGCCTTTGGCTGGGAGAAAAAAAAACACCACACAACACAAAACAACAGGGAGGGGAAGAATGACCCTGCTGCAAAATTCAGTTTTCTTCCATGGTCAAGGGCATCTATTTCATTATAAATGTAGTAGGGCCAAAACAAATATTATTTTTTTGAATCTTTCATTATCTTAGTCTCTGGAAATGGGTTAAACCAGCATGTGTTGGTATTAGATGCTGCCGAGCCAGCTGTCGTGCCTGGCTGCACAGTGTCTCAATGTCAGCAGTTCAAAGCACGGAGTGGCTGAACAAGAGGAAACTTGATAGGTCAGAGGAACCCAATTCCAGGCAAAAAACACATAGCAGGGGGTGACGGCGTCGTGCTCACCCCCGAACTCCCCTCCCGGGGAGTTCGGGGGCGAGCACGGCACCATCACCCCCATTCACCCCCCACCTCGTGCAAAAAAATCATGATTTTGCTCAAAAGTTGGGTGTTTGCCTCCTATTCCCCCTCCCTGCAAAAATACAGAGCCCCCAAAACCCCAAACACTTGAAGAAAACCAGCAAGGGATGGAAATGCCAGCAAGGTTCCAGTTGACATTTGTTGTTGGTAGCATGTCTTATAAAAAAAAAAATAAAAAAAAATATAAAATACACCCAAACTGTACATATTATAAGGCTATATTTTTATCTCAGGGTTCTGGTGACACGTACAAACCACTTGAGCTTTGCTTTCGTGGTTTATATTGCCACCAGAAACCCTTGATAAAAATACAGCTTTATATTGTACAGTTGGGTATAGTTTATTTTCTCCATATATCACGGAGTGTGTTTTATTTATAAACATACACAAAGACACTTGGACATGCAAAGCAGTTTTTTTTATTGAAGTAATTCTGAGGTATCAATAATAGTATATTAACTAACGCATCGTAACACAATAATTTCTTGGTTAGCGATGGCCTTTCTAAAGAGACATCTATGAAAATATGATGAAACACATAAAAAAAAAAAAAATCACTATTTCCATGTTAGAATTTATGGTTCCCATACTGAAAATTTCAGCTTCTGGTTGTGCTTGCAGAGAGCCCTGCCGAAACCACCACAAAATTCAGCTTTAATATCTCTTGAATACTTGAGTCCTTTCTGGGAGAGGCTTCACATAACAGAGACATGCAAAAATCCCAAGGAAAAATATCAAATTACACAGGGAAACGTGCTGCTGATAAAGATGCAGCTATGACAAGCTTTTTGCTGTTTTGCCTAAGCTGCACTCAAACTGCTTACTTAAAAAAATACTCTTCAATTTGAGTGCAGCTTCTCTTCTGCTGCTTTTTGCACCACTCACAAAGGCCAAAAAAAATTTATTCCCATCTCCAGCAATGCAAACCCAGAAGCTGGGAAGGAGCAATCCAACAGCCACTGGCTTTGAACCACCTCCACGTGCTCAGTTAACTCCTGGGCAGGAGGCTGGCAGGGACACGCGTGCCAGGCGAGCTGCTTCCTTAGGGGGAGGCTCACACCTCACATTTGCCACGTCCCTCCCACTCCCTTATCCCTGCTTTAATGGACATTAAAAATAGAACAAAACAGGGCTGGAGATGGGAACAAAACCCGTGCACAACAGGCCTGGGCCGCTGTACTCATTCTGCTGTAAAATGTAAAAACAAGAAAGGGCAGACGAGCTGCATCCCTCAGGACACATCCTGCTTTTTTAATATAGTGGTGCCACCACACATTTCACTTCGGATGTTGCATTATATTTATATGTCACTCAAATATTTACCATTTTGCTGTATTCTGCTGGGTGCTCTGAGAGCTCGTTATAAGCCAAGTATCCGCGGCTGTACGTCTTGGCTGGTTAGCAGCCGCCGCCGAGCTGCATCAATATGCAAACTTCTCTTTCTGGAGCTTCTCGTGTGACAAAAGCCACTCTTTCATAAGGTTTCCCCCGCCGTAGTTGCCAGCCTGCCCGCTGCTGCGGATCACCCGGTGGCACGGGATGATAATCGGGATCTGCAAAACACACACAAATAAGGGAGGGAGCGAAGGGTGAGGCGATGGGGAGCGATGGCCATAAAGCCACCACCAAACCAGGGGTCATCTGCAGGGACAGGGAGTGGACTGTGCATGTTGGAGAGCATGCTGGTGGAGGACAGGGTAGGTGTGGCATTGGGGCCATGTTCCCAGCTGAAGCAATGCTGACCACGGGCTCCAGAGACCAACCCAGTTCTTAGGGAGAAATAAGTATGGACAGAAATCTTCATGGAATCCCAGAATGGGTTGGGTGTGAAGGGACCTCAAAGCTCAACCTGTCCCATCCCCCTGCCATGGCAGGGACACCTCCCACCAGCCCAGGTTGCTCCAAGCCCTATCCAACCTGGCCTGGAACACTGCCACTTTTAACACATAAAAATGATGTGAAGTCTTACAAGGGTAAAGCCCATACGTAAAATCCCACATACAAACCTCCATATATAAAAAGTTCTCAGCAACAAGCTTTTCCTCCCCTCACTATTCATTATTTAACAGTGAGTCAATCCAAAATGAGTTGTGAACTTTTCAAACCTACAACAGGAGAGATTTAATTCACACCTAACCAATTTAAGGACTTTTTTCCCTCTCCATGTCCTCTCCTTTGCATCATTTACAGCCAAATGTCACAGATTCTGAAAAATCAATGCAAGAAGTTACATGATAATGCAGAGAAGTACATAAATGCCCTTTTTTAAACAGAAAATTGTTACAGGTGATTATTATAGCTGAAGTACATACCACTAGAAATGCAGTAGATCATCTCTAATCATACCATAAGTGTAGTGCATGGTAATTCAAATGCAAAGATAGAGCTGTGAAAACAAAAACTCACTAAAAAGTGCCTTTTTCACAAATTTGGGTATTTTAAGTCAAAAAGTATAATTTATTTCTATATAGACACAAACTGCTTACTCGACACTGACTTATTTTAATTGCATTTAACAGTTAGTTTAGTTCAGTTCAAGCTGTGCTTATATTTGAGTCACGGACACACAGACTCAAACTGGTAAATTTGGGGTTTTTGGGGGGTTCTTTCGTTTTGTTAAGTAATTTCAGTGGCTGAAACTTCAAATCTCCATCTCAGCCCACAGGCTCTCACACTAAATGGGAATACACATAGGTGCTTATTTTTAATCAAGGTTTAATAAAAAATGCTTTTAACAGCTGCTTTATCTGGAGTTGGCAATGCCACAAGTGAATTATGCATCCGTGACAACCCCAGTGAGCACCAATAAAATCTTTACTCTATCCCATGCCATCCTGTGCTTGGTTTATGACTTCTTTAAAGGAGTTGTGTTTTTTTGCAAGGGTTTTTCTGGTTTGCAATAACTCCACCTTTACAACCCACGGGCACGAGGCAGCGCAGGCAGATTTTCATGAGTGACAAAGCCATAACAAGCCCTAATATTACACTGCAAGACACCTCCAAGGTTAATTTGCAATTCTTTAAATGTTATATACAGTAAGTTGGGATATTTGGATGGCAAGGCTATAAAACCTGCTATGGACAGGGGCCAAAACCTCTTTGCGAGCCAGTTCCCCGTGCCACTCTGATGGTGCAGGTCCATGGACTGGGGGATTTTGGCAGGGGAGGGTATGAAATAAATGCAGCTCTTCCCATGCCTGAAATAAAGACTTTCACACCAAGTTTCTCCTGCACCTCACCCTCCACAGCGTGGGCTGTGAAAAAAACGTGGTCCAAAGGCTGTAATTTCAAAATATGGAGGAATATTGCTTCAGTTTGGCTTTAATTGTGGGGACAACTTCCTGACTACTAAAACAATTAAACCTGCTGAAATTTATTAGGGCCCTAAGGACATTTTAGAGGGAGTACTACCCTAGTCTGGAGCTTTAATGCCTCGGCTACATTTAATGTAATTTTTATCAATAACCAAGCAGCTCATAATATTATAGCTCCGCTGAAATCTTCATGCTGTGAAATCTAATTCGTCTAATACACGAATCCATCACTTACACAGGCCCTACCTCAAACGCTATAAAACTTCCAAACCCATAGATTTGTCTCCAACAAAAATAACATGAAGGGGCCCTGGGATCGATACCGGAGTCCCTCTGATTCGGGCACCGGCTGAATATTTTCTCCAACTTTGCTTTTGTTCTTCTGGGTAGAGACCCACAAGGGAAAGAGCTCGTTTTCACTCGCAGCCTCATCAATACCTAAATCCTGGTGAACAAGTGACACTGAGAAGCTGTAATCAATAGCTCCCGGTGCGTTTTTTCTTCTGGTCAAATGGTTCAGCACTACTGACAGCCCTGACACTCAGAACATGATGCTAAATCTTTATCAAGAGCCATCTGGGTGACTGGCAGAACAAGACTCGGGCGGTCATTAACGCTCGTGGCAATCTGTGAATAAACTAACTCCTCAATAATGCGTTTGTTTAGAGGGAAAGAAAAAAAAAAAAGGCGGGGAAAAAAACCTCCCTGCACAAGGTATCGATCGCCTCTGAACTGCACTTAGCAAATCCTGTCTGAGGACGGAGCGGAGCCGCGGCACTCCGCTCGTTCAGAGCTTCCCACTGTTGGCGAGGGAAGCTGTGCTGGGCTGTCACACTGCTGCTGGGCTGGGGATCTCCAGTGGCCACCAGAGCAGCCAGGCTGGCAGGAATGGCTGAGACACCACGTTCCAACACACCACGAGAACCACGCTGAGCAAAAAAATGATCCTTCCCTTCGCTCGTGTCCTGTCGCTTTTCCCTGCCAGGAACTAAACCAGTGTCACCCACCCTGGGTCCTGCACTACAGCCAGTCACCGAAGGCATTAATGCACAAGTTGTTTTATGTATCCACAGTGTTCTGAATCCATTCTTCACAATCTCTTAAATCACTGAACAGCATTGGTTGGAAAAGACCTCTAAGCTCACCCAGTCCAACCATTAACCCAGCACTGCCCAGTCCCCACTGCCCCATGTCCCTCAGCACCACACCCACACATTTCTTACACACCTCTTCCGAGCTCCAAGGTTTAAAACATTTTGGCTGAGTAATGCCCTTGCCTTAGGACGGATCGATCTGAGCACTGAGCTGTACACTTGGCTGGGGTTTATCCTAAACAACCAGACAATTGGAGAGGATGTAGAGCCCAACGTACACAGCCATCACTGCTGTTACCAGACCGCCAAAGATGTCTTATTTAAGGCAGAGAACATTTAGGATGGCCTTGGACTGATCAGCCCAACACTCACCATGTCCCGTGAGTCTCTGTGATTTCTTTTTGATCCTCCTATACCAGTCTAATGAGATTTTTAATTGAACTTTATGGGTTCCCTTCGAGGACCACAGACCTTGCAATCAATCTGAGCTGCAGCAAACTATCTGAAGTTTCTCTTGCAAAAGGTGAGCCATCCCCACCACGTCCTTGGTATAAACTGAGGCAAAGATGTCCTGTCTTTCAGCTGCTGCTGGCACCTACTCCACCTTCTCATAAAGTGGAAGGTCACCGTATGAATTATGTGAAGCGACCCAACTACAAAGGGAAACCTGTGGGATGCACACTACCAAAATGAAAGACCAAGCCCTGATCTGTAGAAGGGAGAAGTGTTCTGGTATTCTGTGGGAAAAGGTGAGATACCCAATTTTATCAACACGTTTGGGTAACAAAGCAACGCCAGGCTCGGGTTTATTTCAAACACTCATTTTTACTGCTAGTACTGTCCTCGTTGAATCATGTGTATGATTTAGGCATCCTGCTTATAACTTAGGCCTTGAATCATAGGAAGCATCTCAAGGTGCAAACATGTTAGGATGCTGCTATTTTGCATGGCTTCTGCAGCAGTCATTAATAAAAGCATCCACTTTTATTTCACATCTGCAATAAAAGCATTCACAACTTTCAGCTTCTCTCCTGCCATCAAAAAATGACTGATCTGCTGCTTAACAAAACATCACGTTTCTGCAACAATTCTGCAGCAATCACTCCTCAAACCTGGTATTTATACCCCAAAGCTTGGGCTGGAGGTGTAGCAGTGGTGAACACCACAGCTCTTGGCATTCTGTGCTGATAGGTTAATGCTGCTGCAGCTCAGGTGACACGTTCCATTTAATGAACTGGTTAGTTAGACTCAAAGCTCAATATCTCATCTGATAAACAGACTGCAAGTGTCATTACACACCTACAATGTTCATGGGTATCCTGCAATCCCATGCAGGTAGCACACTGCCAGAGAAACTCCCATAATGTCTAATGGGTTTAAGCTTCCAAGCTCAATAAAGAAGTACACCCTGATATTTTAAGCGTAGATCAGATTTTCCTATGAAACAGTTCATGTAAGCAGCATAAAGCTGCGTTTCGTCAATACACCGTATTGTACTTGACAATACAAACTATTTTAATGTGATGGAATGCTTCCCAATATAATCTGGTGTACATTAAGATAAGGCAATACAATGCAAACCTACAGGAAACAGTTCTCAAAGAATAACAATATAGCGTTGTGCAAAAGGAGATGTAATTGCTATCGCCTAGAAATGTACCCAGCTTTGCCCTCAGGCTGCAGTGGAGCAGCAGCATCCAAAGTAGCAGGAACAGCAGGTTGTGGTGTGAAAATTCCTGCTTTTTCCCCTGTGAGGGAGGATGAAAATAGTTCTGAAAATATACAGCAAAGCTACTGCATTTTTTTTTAAATGGGGTCCTATCTTATTATTGTTATTTCCCATCCCATACTATGGCTGCAGTGTTTTCTGTCCCTGGGAGAAAATTTTTAAGCATATTATAGACAATAACGTAGAGGTTTAGGGAAAAAGAGTTGTATTAATGAAATACTGGGGTGGTATTATATAACAGAAAGCTGATGATTTAAAAAAAAATATAAATAAATCAGTGCTGTAATGAGAGCCTTGCCCATTCCACAACACATTTTTATCACTACACATCTCCTGTAGGGAATCAGTGATTTCATGCATATTCCACAGGCAAACACACACACAGCCCTTTTGTACTTCAGCAGGAGCACCTCATCACTGTGTTTCTCCTGTTTCCCACAGAAATCTTCACGTGGTCCTTCAGCCCCACCAGCCATAGCAGGCAGGCTGGCTGTGCACATCATGCAGGTTGATTTTATGAATGAGGTGAAACGTGAAGATAATGCGTGGCACTGCAGAAACCTCTCACCTTTCTTATTTCTATCTGCAAAGCCACTGGCTCTTGTGAAAACAGATTTTCTAACCCACTTTACAACTGCATGTTGCAGTCTCATACGTACCTTATTAAAGACAATACTGAGAGGGCTGAATGTGAAAACAGCACTAGAGGTCAAAGATTACAGCAGGTATAACGCTGGAGAAAAGGAGAGGAATTTGGGTATGGAAAGACACATGTTGCTCAGGGCAAGTGGTAATGAGGGCAAATATGTTGAAGAATGGTACTAATAGAAATAAAATTTTTTTAGTTTGTTTTAAAGGTAAGTAGCAGGGGAATGAATGTGTAAAGACAGATGTAGTGACATTCTCTTTACCAGCTCATCCTTTCCTTTGCATGGGAACCCACTGGCTGCAGCACCAGTCCCACACCAATAAAGTGTGATTCAGGTGCATAAATACACCTGGAAATCTAAACCTGGACAACTAAAAAGGAAAGATGACTACTGGGAAGACAGACAAAGAGACCAAGTATTCTAACATAACCATCTGCAGGCCTGACCTAGTGTAGTCCTCCCTCCAGTTGGCTCAAATTCAGGTACCTCACCTACACTGAATGGAGAAATGCCATTTGCTGCTGGTTTGGAGCACACAGGGAAAAAAACCCCATACTGACAATTAGGGAGTTGACTCAAATGTGTACCTACATGATTTAAAATCCCTCCTCTTCCACATTTTCAGAACATACCCATGTCAGAGAGGACGGACTGCTGCTAACACAACCAAAGCTGCTCACTCATACCCTGTCAAAATGAGGTCTGTGTCGGGGGATAAAAGACTTCCCTCACCTGAGAATGTATAAGGAAGTTTGAGGACAGGAAAACATGTAGAGGCTGATGAATTAAAAGAAGTGCAATGTTTCTTTTTCAAATCTAACACCACAAATGGTAGAGAATAAATCACCTTAAACTGGGTTGTGCATTATTGCTGATTAAAAACACTTACTGACCTTATTACCCATGGCAGACCAGTTTGCACAGCAGATAAATTTAATCTAACAACACTTAGCCCGCAAAGCGCTCTCAATCCACCACCTTCCATCACCTTCATTTAGAAGCCGGTGTGGACTTACAGGGTTGCTCCTCATGGCTCCTCCCACCGCTCTCGCCGCCCTGCCGTTGCCCGCCAGGTCTGCCAGCTGCTTGTAGGAAACGGCCTCTCCAAACTTGACGTCCCTCAGCAGGGTCCACAGCACCTGCCTGGTGAAGGAATCTGCAAAGGAGACGGAGCGAGGTCTGTTGGTAGGCATGGCTGAGAACACCAAGGTGAAGCATCCCAAAAACCCGACGCAAAGCTCGACAGCAGCTTTCTAATTTGAATTTAAACAGCCTCCGTGCACTGCCCTGTTATTGTAGCCTATACTGCTACATTTAAACACATGATTATTAGAAGGGGCGCTTCAAGAAACCTATCATCACTATAAAAAAAGGATTTAAAGCTTTGATTTTCCTATATTTATAATTTGCTTCAAGTACAATTATCCTGTTAACTCATACAATGTGCTTTTTCCATTAAATTGGCAGAGTATAAATTAGCATAGAGTCAAATTAAAAAGGGAAGAAATAACCAGCTTTACCTATTTGACAAAGCCCTCGCATCTCCAGCTAATTTCCAACTTCAGCTGGGACACGTGGCAGCAGAAGCCCTAGAGCCAGCGGACTCGGTATTATCCTGGCTGACTGCATTTTATAGTCAAGACCCCCAAGCTACTGCTCAGCATCGCAGACATTACGGGACGTAAGGACTAGCTGTGACCTTGAACGTACGGCACATCCTTAACGATACAGGGCTCGGGAAAAAAAAATCATGTATCTTCCATTATTTTAATTTTAATTCGCCAGCAAATTGCTTCTAAGTGTTCCAATTGCTGAAATAATGAATAAGCAAACGCATTAGGACCAGCTTTCTCCTGTGGCTCAGGGTTCTACCTTCCCAAGCCAGGATTATTTCAGAGAAGGAAAACTGATAGTTGTGTTCGGGTTGCAGTTGGGTTGAACACCTATCGCTCTTCCAAGGCCCTCGTACAAGATTTGAAGATCTAACCAGTGCATAACTTCCTGAGAGGAAGGAGCTGGCAAATAAAATACAGAAAAAAAGGGAAAAAAATTGGAAAAGAGCCCTCTTCCCCCAGCTGAGAGCTCCAGCCTCCTGCTTTGGCAAAGAAACAAATTGATTCAAAAGATTTTCTCTTAAGTTGTCAAAAAAGAGACATTGATTACGTTACACAGGAACGCAGCGAAATGTGATTTTGTTCTTAAAGGAAACCCATACACCATTATGTGTGTGTTAAATAATAAAAATCACTTCTTAACTGAAGGGAATGATAATCACTTCATTGAAAAAATCTGTTTAGTCTTTATTATAACATTAAGCAAATTAAACATCAGCATAATCCAGGTGATACGAGAAAAGGGTCATCAAAGAAATTAACTTTGTTGTTCATTAATTTACATGGATTAGTAGAGGGCAAAGAGATAGCAAATCTGCTCTAGTTTTTTATGATATAATTTCAAACTGTACACCATTTGTGGCAGTAGGGTGACTTTGGGGTTAATCAGACTGATTTGTCCTTTTAATTGCTTTCTATTCAAAGAAAATTCATTAGATAATGTTCTCTTCAAAATTCATGAATCAATTTAACTGAAGAAACCACATTAACAGCTTTGGGTTCATTAGCACCAGCAGTTGTGTTACTAGCTGATTGCTAGGAGGGTTTCCTTAGGCAAACAGATTTTGTTTACTGTGATTTCTTCAGAAAGGTTTATTTCAAATCAAATTGCTACTTATTATTTCTTTAACCTCCTTTTTAAGCCGGCAAGATTAGTGTTAACCTCGTCTGCTGGGGGATCTCGGGGAATTATGGCCTGATGTCATCTTTCAAATCAATGAAACGCAGTGACTGCATGTCACTGGAGCCCAAGTCCAAAAAAATCCCCTTTTCTGCCCTCTTTTTTGGCAGGCTAGGACATGACAGACCCATAACTTTCTGAAACCTGTAGGAATAAGGGGAGAAGGAGGCGCAGTGAGCAGCTGCAGGAGGATGAGGCAGCTCCAGACCCCCCCAGCCATAGCACCACTGTGCCAAGCAATGCCCAAGTTATTGACTTCCTTTTAACACGCTACGAGAGGGACAGAGATTATCCTCTTCTGACAAGCAGGGGCAGAGATTATCCTCTTTCCAGAGCCACTGTACATTTTTCATGGGAGAATATATACTGTCTCTGCACCCACATAAACCACTCAAAGTTATAGTTCAAAAGAATGAAATATTTAGCAATCATGCACATCATTTTATAAATGTATCTGCAAACTCAATTTCATCCTGTAGGGAGCAAACGCATTAATTAGTTTAAGCAGCTCTAAGAGACAGTGCCAAATACTGTTATTAAACTGTCTGCAAGTGTGAGTGCCTGTAAGCATAACCTGCCCAAATTAGATGGCTGAACTTTCACCAATTTTCAGTGTGTGCCAACATTTTATGCTGTTAAATATCATTAGAAAGTGCTGTAAAATACACACATAAAAATTAACACACACGCACACAAAAATTCTCTGGTTACATGAAAACACTTCATACCTCTGTGGGCTGAGGGTGCCCATGGCATTGCAGAGTGGCAGATGCCAGCAGAGCAATGGCTGAACTGAATCCATCATAGGAATAGGAATACCAGAGGTTTTCTCCCTCCTCTGTGCCCACCTACATCCAAATGCATACCTCACCAATTCCCTGTGTGAGGTGCAGCTGCTCCAGGAAGGTGGGGGTGAAGGTGGACTGAAGGATGGAGAAGGGAGAGACCTATGACTGAGCTGGGTTTCCAGGTGTCCACAGCTCTGAGGACCTGCTCCCATCTCCAGCTGCCATGTCTGTGGCACCCAGGGACCTCAAAGGCAGTTGGGATGGTTTCATAGGATTATAGAATGGTTTGGGTTTGAAGGCACCACCAAAGGTCATCTAGTCCAACCTCCCTGCCATAAGCAGGGACATCTTCCACTGGATCATGTTGCTTAAAACCCCGTCTAATATGACCTTGCATGTTTCCAGGCATGGAGCATCTCCCACCTCTGTGGGCAACCTGGGCCAGTGTTTCACCACCCTCAATGTAAAAAATGTCTTCCTTATATCTAGTCTGAATCTCCCCTCTTAGTTTAAAACCATCACCCCTTGTCCCATTGCTACAGGCCCTGCTAAAAAGTCTGTCTCCATCATTCTTTATAAGCTCTTTTTAAGTACAGAAAGTCCACAATAAGGTCTCCCTGAAGCCTTCTCTTCTCCAGGCTGAACAACCCATGTTTAACAACAGGTGATGGGTGAAAGACTTCTCGGATGTTCTCCTATGGACATCTCCATATTTGACTTTCTGGTCAAACACCTCATAATTGTACCTTACTGACAGCCCTGCCAACTGCGTGGCTACCTGGCAAAGCAACACACCATCCTGCCAAGAGTGGATGTGCCAGGACTGACCTGAAATTAATATTTACAGGTAAGGCAAAAGTCTCTAAATAGAAGGACTTAGCCTGAACCTGCTGTTAATGCCCAAATGCTTCAGAGGTCGTGTGAGACACCCGCTAGACTTTAACACACCACATCCACATGTTTTTGCGTTTGTTTGTTTGTTTGTACCACCCTACAAGGTTTTTGCAAATGCAAAGAAACATTACAAATACTCACCCCTTCTCACCACTTTTCTCACAGCCTCTGCTACACAGACAGCTTTTTGGTTATCAGTTTTCACTGTTACTACTGTTGGTTAAGTACCAAGCATAACACTTTACAATTACTCCAAGTTGTCCACAGAACAGCAGTGTGAGCTTCCACCTAACCCACAAACCCTAACTTGGCTCCTGGACCTTGGAAGAACAGACTCAAATGCAAACTGAAGAACTTTCACTGACAAGAGACAACTACGTAAATAGTTAATGCAAGCAAGAGTGCTAATTTATAGCAATTTTTAACCTCCTTCACTAGTAAGTAGGCAGTTAAAGCCATACTAAGAGTGTCACCTAAACAGCAACCTGAATGCTAACAATCACTGCTACCCTACCCTAGACTGAACCAGCAAGAAGTAGGTGAAAGAGATAAATACTTGTTTAAGTCTCTTAAACATTTAATTGTATTTTTCTCTTGTTATGAGGCAGATCAAGAAATGTTTTTCTTCCCTTTTAGAATGGCTGCAAGTCCCTGACCATTGGTACTCCATGGTAAAAAATGCAGTTATTACTTGCTATTAAAGGATTACTGGGAATACAGATTAGACAGGATGGTGATATTGTATCCTGTAAAACAGTCAGATAGTCCAAACATCTCACCCCAACAGAAACAAAGGACTGCTTAAAATCAGGGGTGCTGCAATCATCTTGCCACAATCATTGAGAAAAGAAGATGAACTTTTATTGTTGCTGTCTGCATTGTTATACTGATATATTACACAGACAGACTGAAATTAATACAGTTAAATTTTACCTTTATGACTGCTTAAATAGCTGAACCAAAGCAAAGACCTTGGACATTTTGAATGACTGAGCTTTATGAGTGAAGATGCAGAAATAATCTAATTATTTTAGAGTATCTATTACTGACTTTATATAATCCATCAACTTTATAGTCAAAAAAAGTATTTATAAAAATGAAAGTGGCAAAAATTCCAAGAGAAGCATATTTCATTTTAACAGGTAAGCAACAGAGGGATTAGACAGGTATTTACCTGAATTCCACCTCCAGTTAGTCCAAGACCTGTGAGAGCACCTCTGTGCCTGTTATTTTGGATACAGACAAAAATTCCTCAGTTAAAATCATGGCAACTCCATTTACAAGACACAGATCTTAAGGAAATCCTCTGCCTCAAAACCATCAGCCTAAAGATCTTTTAAAAATTATTTCTGTCAAAACATTCCTTGCAGAATAAATTCCAGATGCTCATCAGGTCTGCTGCTGGGCACAGACATACAACACCCTGAGCATTTATTCTCCTCCTAATGTTCAATGTCTGGGCTCACACTCTTAGTTTGCTCAGACTTCCCCCTCTGTCTGTGCCCAGCCTTGACTCCAGTGGAGGTCTCTTCCCACCCCTCCAAAACAAATGTGTGTACATCACAACTGCTACCTTGATCCTTTCCCACCATCACCCCATAACTGCATCGTTCAGGTGAGAGTTTCCCACGGTCTGTCCTATTTATAATGGCATTTAATTAGCTAAATTAATATTTATACCTGAAATGTATAACCTCCATCCCGTGCTGATCTGGCCCCATGGGACTGCTGGCCAAGAGGAGTTGGACCCCTCTGTGATTCCCCACTGAGGTGGGTGCTCAGTGCCACCCTCCACAGGGCAGCCACCAGACTCTCAGGGACAGCACACCTCCACATCAGTCATTTCACACTTTGTCATGTGTTTTATTTATTTTTAAAGTATTTTATTTATTTTACCATTTCAGCATACCAACAAAGATGTGTTTCTAGCTCACGCTGCAGTGGCACAATAAAGGACTGACATTCCTTGAAACACGCTGCGTTCTTCCCCACCAGAGAAAACACCCTACATTCACTCTACATTTATCTGTGGAGAAATTAAGGTCAGCTGCAGTGCGTTGTGACTACAGAACCAGCAACTGTTCGAGTAGATGTCATTAAGTGTTCAAAAATTTACAAAACCAACCCAGAATGCAGCACTGACAGCAGCTGGAGTTCACTGCTCCCTCCAAGGCAGCATCTTTGGTGAACACCAGGCCTTGCCACACACCCATTTCTGCCCCAGCAAAACCTCTGTGCCATCCTCTCTCCTATTTTCCAAACACCACTCTGCAGACACAGTTGCATGAGTAAATAATGAAATTCAAAACAGCAATTCATAAATATTAGGCGGTCTATACTGAAACCATGAGGTACTCCAGAGCCTTTGATAAGGTGGCTCAGGTGTCACCTCGTGCTCTCCCACAGGTCACGATGTTCCCCTTTCTGAGCAGCTGAGAAATGGGGGCTGAGAGAGCGCTTTCATAACAGTTTTATGCGCTGCCTACGCACGTATATGTTCACGATATGTAATATAATAAAATATAACCACCACTGTAATTTATAAACACTATATATCTGCATCACTTGAGTGCAAAAGGTACCAACACACTTCCTTTTAATGCACATACCTTGGGGTTGGCTCCCGTGAAGCGGCCGGGCTCCTTTAAGCCCCAATTAACGGGAGCTGTTTCTGATCTGTAGTTTAACACGGTATTAAACGCCGTTCCCTTCAGACTGCCCAAGGGGTTGTGGGGCCAAAGCCTATCCTTAGAAGCGAGAAACTCTCCCTGGACCTCAGCCAGCAGGATTTCTGCAGGTTCCCCTCCCGGGAAGTCAGCGGGTGTTTCACTCCAGCGGTAGCTGATATTCTGACCC
>CM051626.1:1587500-1622500 GCA_028020825.1 Podargus strigoides
CTAAAACATAGTATCAGTGCCATAGTCAAAGCTCAGTCCTCCACATAACCAAGTCAGCAGCATCACAACAACTCATCCCAATTACTCCTGTCCTCCTTCAGCATGGGAGTGGGGAGAGAACACTTTGACACTGATTTGACAGCACACGAGCTGGTGAGTGAATTCCTATTGGAAACACAGAGACCTACACAGAAGAAGTGCAGCAGCCTTGACCACACTTGGCCTTCCAAGCAGTATTTATTCACAAAGGAGTTCTACCTTCCCCAGCCAGGGAAGGTTTCAGTGCAAGCTGGGGGATCCACACCTCCGGGAAGCAGTGTGTTAAGACAAGGAGAAGGGGAAGAGAGAGCAGAGTCCCACAGAAATACAGCTAGGGAAGCCAGCACCACCTGATGCTGCTCTGTACTCCTCTCCCGTGCTGCCAAAAAATTGTGCTTTCCAAACCCCTCCCCTGTACACCTTTCAGATGCTTTACAAACACGACAGAGCTGTCAGGGAGTTTACTGGCACGCCTGGGGAGAGACAGAGCCCTTTCAGCCCAGGACATCCCCCCTGCCTTCAGCTGGGGGCTCCTCTTGGATTTCCCCCAAACTCCAACGTTTGTTTTATGGAAAGAAACCCTCTGAGCATCCCCTTTCAGGGCACATTAAAAATAAATGGTATAAATTGTAGCCTGCACCGTGTTAAGGCTTGTACATCAATGCCCACCTGCCAGGTCAAATACCTGGCCAATAAAAACAATAATTTGGTGTGTCTTAAACAGCAAGATGTTGCTTTAGGAAGCACAAAAAGCCACGGTGCACAGAAAATACTGTTGTTTGAAGAGAAAATTCTGCTTTTATGCATTTTTAGTTTCCTTTGCCACATGAGTGCTGACACGAGGCACCAGCCCCAGCCCATGTCCACACTGCAGGACCCCATCCACCGCCTCTCCAGACGGCGACACCCGGCACGCTCCGCGCAGCATGACAAGATACCCAGCCTTGGCACGGAATCATTGCATATATGAATGCAAATGGCTTAAAATTAGCAAAACACTCAACGTTTGGGTTTGGAGCTAACTTGTACCTTTGCATTTTCAACAGTGCTGTGGGCACTGCAGGGAAGCAGAGCAGAGGCTGAAGGCAAGCAGCCAGAGCCCAAGACCTAGAGTCACCTCTGCTGAGGAGGCATCAACAAAGACCTGGTGGTATTTCTACAACACTGCACCTACAGGTTTAGTGATCAGGTAGAGGAACCTGTGCCAGGCTCCTACTTGCCATTCAAAATCTCATTGTAGGAGCAGATATTTTTGCTCTGTTTCAATTACGTCAATTTTGGGAGCAGGGAATAACTGCAAAGTATGCAAAAAGAACTTTTCAATGACTTCATGAATATTTTTGACACACACAGGAACTATTATAAACATATATACAAGCCACCTGAGGATCACAGGAACTGAGGAACAACAACCACTATCTCATCCGCTCCAAACTCAGGTTATTGTTCCATATTTTATCGGTGTTTAGTGCCGTCCCTGTTCTCAGAAGGACACAGAAGAGTCCTTCCAGAGACACCACACATCAGCTTGGCTGCAACTTCTAAATGACTGGGCCATAACATTAATTTTTCCATTCAAGATAGACATAAATGAGGGACTTGCCTCTCACTTTGTCACAGAGCTGGGACTCACCACGAGCTTCACCTTCTGGGTGTCTTCTGAATTCTCCTCATGAGCTGCAATTCGCAGACCGAGCTTGGGAACTAACTCTGCTCTCACACAGCAATTAGCAATCCCCACCAAAGGGCTGTGTGTGACAGGAGACCACAACCAGCCACCATCTGACTTAAAACTGAGAAATTACTGCAGGTACACACTTAAGTGAAACTTCTAGTCCCACCTCAACCTTCTTTTTTTCCCATTTATTGGAGCCCTTGTTAGTGCCTGTGGAAAATGCTCTGGCTGATGCCAGGCTTGTCAAGGTTGCTCCTCTCCTTCTGTGGAGGAAAAAACAAAAATTAAATTCAATTTATCTGAATCTGCATTGTTGGAACTCAACAAATATGCAGCCTCCCAGGTGCTGGATATTTTAAATACAAAGATAAAGATATTTTGGATATCCAGCTCTTCTCCTGACTTGTGCCGTTAACGAGATGCACAAACCTGCCCACAGCTCCTACATAAATCAGGGAGGATGTAGTTTCCCAGTCATACTGGGATTTCGGAAGGGTAGGACCATCTGGTTAAACTGGAATGGGCAGGGAGGTTCTGCAGAAAACTCCAGAGGATTTACAGGTATGCTGGAAGCGGACCACCATGACGTGTGAAACTGTGGGCTATGAACTTCATGCATCTGTCCTACAAGTTTTGTGTTTTTCCTATCACCTCAGGGCTCCAACGTGCTCCTGTGATGTAAATGGGAATAAATTCCTGAATTTTGATATCACCTCATGTAAAAACGTTTCTACAAACTGGAATTTCTTATGTCATCTCACAAGCACAGACACATTTCACAGACACACGGGGCTTGGAGCAACCTGGGCTGGTGGGAGGTGTCCCTGCCCATGGCAGGGGGGTGGGAACGAGATGAGCTTCGAGGTCCCTTCCAATCCAAACCATTCCATGATGCTGTAATTCTATGATTTCCCCTATTAGGCTGCTACACCATCATCTCCCTTGTAGTTTTCACTGCTTCGTGCATAATTGCTTTTCCTCTATAATTCCACTTAGAATTACACCAATAAGGTGTTTCTACAGCTTCATTTTTCAACACGGCCCCAAATATCCACTCCCAAATGATGCTGGATCAAGAAATCTGCACCCTCAGTTGCTTTGTGAAGATTGTGTTACCAAAGATAACCTGCCCTAGAAAATGAATATATGAAACCCTCAATGCAAATGTGCTCTGCTATGTGAACAAAGTGTAAGATATTCATTTGTCTAAAATAGGAACAGCAATTTCTTTAGATTTCTATAAGTTCCTTTGTAAATGTGTAACTTAATAATATGCATTAAATTGCTTAACTGAAATAAAACGTAACTATTTGCTTACTGCATACAAATTAAGTCAGTATCAAAGTACTGATTTTCTTTTTAGTTTGTATTAATTTATTATTGAATTATAAATAACTAATGTACGAAGCTAAACACTTACATAGTACTTTACAAACACTAATTCAACAAATGATGCAACATCTTTTCAAGGCACATATGAAAGCAGCAGCAATTAATTCCTACAATTTTCTGGCTTCAACCTCAAAGTTAGAGGTTTTTTTTTCATTTTTTAAATTTTTTTTTTTTTTTTCATTTTCTTTCTTTTATTTTTTAAGGAGCATGCATTTAGGCAGAGCAGCAGAACAACTGTGAAGACATAAAGTGTGATTCCAAGAAGTCACTTAGCCTCTTGACTGCTAACAGTGCCACCATACGCAGCACGCGGCTAAACGAACTGCAATTTGAATTCCCGGGATTCAAATTATTTAAACAGACATCCTGGAAGCAAACAGAGGAGAAGTCCTATCAGTGACCTCTGATGGTTCTTCAGAGACTAGAGCTTGCTAAATTAACAGGCAGCCCTAAAGTAACCACCTTGTTTGGGGGAAGTTCTTGCAGAAAGCGGTCACCTGCCATGAGAGGCGAGTCTGGAAAAGGCAGAGTTCTTCACCCCGGGTTCTTTGGGGGGTGAGAACGACAGAATCATCCAGGTTGGAAAAGCCCTTGAAGATCATTGAGTCCAGCCATCAACCCAACACTGACAGTCCTCAGCTACACCATATCCCTGAGAAGGAGGAAAGTTGGGGAAATGAGCACAGCTGCTTCAACACAGCCCTGTCCTGCACCCCCTAAAGGATGCCTCACTTTGCCAAAGCACCTAAAGAATATTACAGGGATTTTAATAAGTCAGTAAGGTCAGTAAATACACATTTACCTGATTTAACAGCCCTGTTACTTTACATAAATCTGTACATCAGGAAAATTCCAGACCTTGACTTTGGTTAGCTTTACTTTTCCTTTCTGCGTTAAATATGAATGATGCGCACCGAAACGCTGGGAACATTAATTACAGGGAAATACACAGAATTTCATTGCCTGCCTGGAAATGCATGGCTCCAGCCATTGTTCGCCCATGGAACGACAATCAGGAGCTTCCAGCAAAGTGCTGCAATATAAAAGGCCACGTTCATTCATGTACTGGTCCAAGCTGCAGCACTATAAAGTACATCAAAAGGTGTTAATGGTTTCAATATTTATCTGCTGCAGGGAAGCACTCTAAAAAGAAGACAGAAAAAAATTCCTGCTAATGGCTGTGTCTCTCCATTAAAATGAAAAGCTTAATGCATCTTATAATCAGAGGACAATTTGCAAATCATTAAGAGAAATGTAAAATTCCATTAAAATACAAATCAAGAGTCCCTCACTGGACTAATAATCTTTTTGATATTATTTTGCATTTCACTATTTCTGTTCCCAATATCCAGGCACCACAAATGATCAGTTCTTGAACATGCTATTTACCACAGCCTACTTCTTTAACGAGAGACTGAGAGAAGTATAATCTGCTATTCAGAGCAGGTACTAATGAAGAATTCCATATATTCTGAAATTTAATTAAAACCCCAAAGATTTCAAATTAGATGCAATTTGAAATGCCTGGGGCAGAAATACATGCACTTGCGTGGCAAGGGTATCACGCTGAAAGTTGATACCGTAATTGGTCTTGATGTATTTTTGTGTTGCCAGGCTGAAGCACAGAACTCATAACCATATAAAAATTCTCTGTAGATTACCTGCTCATTGAAAATGCCATCACTCAGGTAGTTCTCTACTAAATTACCATGCTACTAAAATGCACAAAGTGATTCGAAGAGAAGAGTGGCACAGCTGGTCGACGCTGCCAATGAGTTATGCATGCGTCGACACTGCCTTTTTTCTTAGTAAAATATGCTCAGTTGAATATTAAAATATAATTGGCATTCAACCTAAGTAGCTTAAACCATTTTGTTATCTCCTTTTAAACCGATTTGGCTCCTCCACAGTTATTTTCAAGGATGCGATTCACAAACTAATGACACCATCACATTCAGCTAGATTTGTACTATTTTACATTTGTCACAAATAGGAACAATTTCTACAGCCTTCTAGGGATGTCCTTTAATATTGGCTCCTCTTGAACATCAAAGGCCCAATTCATGTGGAATAAAAAAAAAGAAAGAAAGAAAAAAAGAAAGAAAGAAAAAAAAAGAGTGTGCCATTTATGTTGGTTCTTGCATATTTTATTCTGAGAAGAGTGAGGGATGCAAATTTCTAGTGAAAAGTGTGTTTTTGCAGTTAAGTCCTTGTTTTTTCCAGAATATACTGGTCAGCTCTCACGTTCACACACTCCAAAAGGAGATATGGCAAAACATCTTGGAAATAGGTCAGAAAGGGGCATCCTTAGGTCAAGCAGCAGCAGCAAAGTATCTGTATTAGAAAATGGCTTCCCCTCAGCTAAATTTATCTACGTGCCCCTTGCATAAAGGCTGTTGTGAATGCTGCTTTATTTCTGTTTTCTGAAAAAAAAATCAACAATGATGTCCAGAAACAAAGTGTTTGCCATAGTAACAGTCACATTAAACACATCACCTCTGAAATATTTTATAGGAGTATTGATATTTCCCATCGATAAGGGGGTTTAAATAAACTTGGTTGAAAGTTCATTAATAAAATAAAGTGTGTGTGGCTATATTTATAAAATCCTTTCCTTTTATCTTGATTATTTAGGTTTTTAGTAAGTAGGGGTGCAAAGGTGACACGGGGCTGCATGTGTGGCAAGCAAACAAACAAATCAAAGGAAAAAGGAATTAAATTAAACTTATTCCTCCCAGGTCTGCCATGCTAGCAGGTTGCTAAGGTCTGGGTCTTCGGGGGAAGATGATGACCACATGGCTCCAGACACAAGAAGTCTATTTCCCACATTGGTATTTGTTTTTCTCCATCTTCAATTCTTATCTTTTTACCCAAATCTCATCTACAAGCAGCAATGTCAGAAGTTACCAAGTGGGTCAAAATATTTCTTGTATCACGGTCAACTTATTCCTTTCATTTCCTGGAGGGAGGAAGGATGTGACTTTGAAATTACTGACTTTATAAAGAAGCATCCTTGTGCATGTGGCTTTTACAGCTGAAGATTACAGTGGAACTGTCCTGACCTTAGTCCAACTGCAGTTATATGCAAAGATATGTATGTGAACACCTAACAGCACTAGTGCTTTCTGCTGGATGAAGTCCTGGAAGCTTCTTGACAAAAGGAGGGGACTGCCCACCAGCAGACAGGACTGTGTTGCCTTGCATAGAGCAAATAAATTGAGCAGCAAACGGAGAGCAGATACTGCACTTCC
This sequence comes from Podargus strigoides, assembly GCA_028020825.1. NCBI lineage: Eukaryota > Metazoa > Chordata > Aves > Caprimulgiformes > Podargidae > Podargus > Podargus strigoides. The sequence continues at coordinate 1,593,858 of CM051626.1, forward strand.
ATCTTCCACCCCATCCCCAGCACAGGGTCACTGAATTCATACCAAACAGTAAACACCAAACCTTTCCCTTTGAAAAAGCAGCCTGATTTTGGAATAATTTCAAGAACATCGAATACCAAGAACATTGACAAAAAGGGACAGTGGCAAAAAGCACCTAACAGAGCTTGAACTGTCAGAAATGGATTATATTTGGCAGACAATTTATCCTACGAACAGGGAACTCAAATTAAGAGTACTCCTTAACATACACTTAAAACCACGCAAGCTTCCCCTGGAAATGATGGGAATTTTGCTCTGAAATCAGTAGGAACTGGGTCAGGAATTTCGTAAAAACTTCTGTTCAGAATGTGTTTGTACTTTGTTTGTTTAGTTTTGGCTTTAAATGCAAATAGATGATAGAAAGCAATGGGCCAACTGGGCTGGAAAAGGAATTTGAGACCTAAAAGTAACTGGGCTAGTTTTGGGTTTTGTTGTTTCCATTTTTGTAGAGGACTGACTTCTGTTTGAAGAAAACTGCAGGAAAGAATTGGATTGAAAAACTCCGTTAAATGTCTAGGAAAACAGTGACTTTCTGCTTATCGAAACTATTCTCACATGAAATGGTAATAACAGAAGGTCCCAGTCTCTGGAATTTGAATTTTGTGTTGGCAGACAGAAATATGAAAGCTTGTCATCTCTCTGCACTTCAATCTGCCATGTCCAGATATGTGAAGTACTAACGTTTTCCAGCAGATTATTTCATATTACTTTAAAATAACATTTTCTAAAAGCCTAAATAGAACTGTATTTGCATGTCTGATGAAGCTGCAGGAAGGAAAAAGGGAAAGTCAGACCCATTTCTCAACTATTTTTTCATTAGTGAATTGAATCTACAACAAAATTAAGAGAATTTCACAAATTGGAGCATAAATAAATGGCAAGAATGACATTTTGCATTTGTCTAGGAAAGGGCAAACATTGCCTCCTCCTCCTCCTCAGCAGGTTACCCAATAGTGCAATTCAGTTCTGCAAAATATAGATACAACCAGGTAAGGCTGGTGGATTTATACTATCCCATTTTCCATTTTTACTGGAAATAAAGTAAACATGGGAGAGAGGATACTGGGACAGGCTGGTTCCTGGAGGTCTTTCTGTAGGCTGAGTCTGCTGCTTTCCCATTGAGGATGGTTATGCTTTGAATATGGCAATCGATGAAGTGGCATTTTTATTTTATATATATGTATAAATAAGTAAATAAACACATATATAAAATATCAATGAATATATAAGTATATATTTAAATAAATAGAAATAAACATATCTCTATATATTTTACATATGGACACATATCTAAAACAAAGGAAGAAAATCACAGGGACTGGCCTTTGATGTAACAGCTGATATTTATCACCTCAACTTTATGACACTTGAGGAAAAAAAATTACGATGGGACTGACTAAATACGTTCCCCCTGAACATGGACGTACCTGCAACATGAAAATACGTGCTTAGAAAAGTTCTAGACAAACCCAGACCCACTTGTCTTGCTTTAGCACCCTACATGGCTGCCTATCACTGCAGCAAGCTCCAGGCAGCTAGTGTACCTTTAGATGCTGTGTATGGATTTATGTATATTACATCACGTTGGAAAAGCCATTTAAGAGTAACTACAATTTGTTTTAAAAGGGCAAATGAAGTTGCAAGTCATACACAGGACTGAAGGAAATGAAAACTACACAGGACTCACAGATATGTGTCTTACACCCACAGGCCATCACAACAAGAACTACAAGTTAACAAAGACAGTAAAATTGTGAAGGTATCATTCACTTCTGTATTTACTGTCGTGTAAGAACACACAAACATCATACTAGAAGTGAGCAGACAACTCTCTAAGACGTACTTAAAACGCTCATAGTTACTTTTTCTACTAATGACCTAAGTTATCTACAGCTCAGTGACATGGTTCATAGGTCAGATTCATCCTTTCCACTTCTCTCCTCTTCTCACCCTTAACTCCCATTTTCTCCTGTCCTGCTCAAGGCTGCAGAATCACCCAAACACACTGCTGCCTACTTTTTCATTATGTAAAATGAAACCATGCAGTGACCTCAGGACCGACCAGGACATCTGATGTCCCTGAGTGTCCTCCAGCTGCTCCTACTCTTTCCATCAGTTGTTATTTTTTTTCACACCTTCTCCACTTTGAGCCTTGGATTGGCCCTCTCTGCTTCTGGGGCTCCTGAAAAGTACTTCACTCATTCTTATGTTTTAAAGAATGACATTTTTACCAGCCATTTCTTGCCCACTTAAAGAAAGAGTTGCTCTCCTAATATCCATAAACCAGCACTCGAAGCTTCAAACTTTCTAGCTTTACTAGGCAGTGTCTCAACAAAGTCCATGATTTTTATGATTATTATTATTATTTTTAAGCTGTAATTTAAAGCAAGGAAAAATAGACCTGTATTAATCTCAATACTGTAAATGCTTTTCTTATTTAAATAATCCTTATAATATTGAAAAGTCTTTGGCTAAATCATACGTGAGAAAAATTTACTCTTAGGATACACTGCACACTGTAATTAGGGTAAGCAGCCCAGTCATTAAAAAGACTTCTTTTAAATGTAAGCATTCACAGGATGTTGACTTTGCCATCTCAGAAGTATGCAAATTAACAGCCCCACAATCTTCAGAAAACTTGTGAGTTGAGCATTCCAACCACAAAGAGGAAAAAAATTACTGAGTTACAGCCCGAATGCATAAAATTCACTTTTCTTTCTTAATTTGCTGGAGACTTTTTTTTTTTTAAAAAGAGTTTAGAATGTGCAAAACCAGTATTAAAAAAAAAAAAAGAGGTGCTCCTGTGTGCCACTGGCAGGAAAGTGAAAGTAATCAAGATGCAGTAAATGGAAGGCTTTTCTCTAGAGGTTCATTCTAGAGGGAGAGACTCAGCACCACCTGCAGACAGCAGGAAGGACGGGCGAGGGTGCAGCACGGGACCGAGGGATGAGTCCCAGTCCTCAGAGGTGACACCAGAAGGTGAAGAGTCTCTTCAGCCCATAAGTGGTATTTCACAGGGTGCTCTGCTGCCCTTTGGCAGGCACTGCCAGGTTCACTGGCCGACGCTGCTCTGGTTCGTGTTTCTGAACGAGAGGGCTCCCTGGAAATCACAGGGTAATTATTGATTACAGGCCTGGCTAGGGACCAAAGTCATCTTGAAGGGAGAATGGAGGTACTACCTGTTTCTTTGAAGACTCTCTGCTCCCATTATGTATGAGGTGTTTCATACATATCCCTACTTGGATGAGTAACATTCATTATGCACGGGAAATTTCAGCTGCTAATCCTGCTTGCAAAGCTCACCTCTGCAGTCTCCATCCTCAGGTTGTTCCTCCTCCATCTTTTTGCACAGCTCTTCTCTGCCTTTGTTTTGCAAGGTGACACAGCAAACACTACTTGCAGACTCTCAGAGCCCTCCTCCCTCACACCAACAAGGTAATTTCACAGCTTATTTGCAGGAATAAGGTATTATTATTATTATATTTGCAGGTAACTAGTGATAGGACATGGGGTAATGGCCTCGAGTTGTGCCAGGGAAGGGTTAGATTGGATATTAGGAACAATTCTTCACTGAAAGGGCTGTCAGGCACTGGCACAGGCTGCCCAGGACAGTGGTGGAGTCTCCATCCCTGGAGGGATTTCAGAGCCATGGAGATGTGGTGCTGAGGGACATGGGGCAGTGGGGACTGGGCAGTGCTGGGTTAATGGTTGGACTGGGTCATGTTGGAGGTCTCTTCCAACCAAGGCTGTTCTGTGATTCTAAATAGGGCAATTGAGCTGGACTGTGCTGAAGGGCACAGCTTTGCTTCAGGTCTACACCTCTGCTACAGGGACCTGACTGAGGAACTCCAGACTCAGGAATATAAAAGCATGGTTTTGCAAAGCAAAAGGACTTCATCCGGGGAGGACGGCGGTGTGGCACAGCATGGCACGCAAAGAGCAGAGCCCCAGGGCTGCTGCTTGTCACAGGGCAAAGGAAAACTCTTGTGTGTCTCCAATTTCCTCTGCTCTTGTGGCTCTAATGAGCCATCTGGTCTGCAAACACACCCTGCTCCTCGCTGCAGCACCCAGCGCTGCGATGCTGCCTGCAACCACAACCAAGGCACAAAGAGAGGTCAGGAAATTCATGACTGCCCAGTTTAACATTGCCTTGTCCATGTCACAGACCCACAGATCAACCAGCTCATTCATAGGCTTCAAAACAATAACAGGGTCAATTTTCCTTCTTCATATGTAAAGGGGGCTGATGACCACGATACAGCGAGGCCAATTAATCACTCTGCATTATAAACCTTCAGTGATTTTTCTGAGGTGTGACGCCTTGAAGTCATGCTGCAGAGAAGTGGGAAAAACCTACTTTTTACTCATTAAAATTCCACCTTGAGCACTGGCCATGACATGTTAAAAAAAAGCCCAAATGTCTGCATAGGCTGAACTGGACAGCCAGTGAGCCAACAGCTCCTGGAGGTGCTGGGAAACACTTCTCCTGCCTGCCTCCTGCTACAGCATCACTTTACCACCAACGAGTTACAAGGTGGTGGTGGCTTTCTGCAACCTGCAAGATACCTTTACTCTTGGAATTTGCAGATCTCTCTGCTTTGGTTATCTCAAAGATGATTGTCACTATTTTTCTCTCCGTAAGGAACTCTGTCGGAATAGCTGGCATAAAAGTAGCTGCAGAAAATTGACCATGAATTGAGAAGTGCTTCATCCCAAAAGCACTTTACACTTTCTTTGTGACATGATGATATCAAGATAAGCAAAATCCTTACTGGTCTCAGATGATGCTACTACAGGAAAAAAAAAAATATTGATATCAGCATTAAGGAAGAAAATACCCAATAACCAGTCCTTATCACAAAAGCACTTGATAGTGGGACTCAGATCACCTAATATCAAAGCACCACACTATCAGTGGTCACATTTACAGGGAAGGGGAGAGAAGCAGGGCCACAGGTTGTGTGGATTCACTGGGAGAGCTGCTGCTGAGCAGAGAGCTGTGAGGAAATCAGCGCGGTGAGAAAAAGCCTTCCCGGCTCTGGAGCCTCGTGCTCTCGCTGGTGTTTATTCTGCGTTTTTAAGTGCCTGGAGAAATGAGAAGGCACTTTCAAATGTAAATGTGAAAAAGTAAATAAATACCAAATTCCTAATTTAGCAGTACTGCAATTCTGATTTACAGAGAAATGGAAATGTACAGTGTAATCTGTTACCATGCCGTTTCAACCGTGATTTTCTACCAAGTAACTTCTAAAAATAGGCTCCTCAAATTTTTGACATGTGTTTCCACATTCATTCTATTATCAATTTCTTCTATTTGATGAAAGAATTACTAGAAGAAAGCAAGAGAAGAACAGAAATGCTACCACATCCTTGTGATTTGTGCCTATTAATTCTTCCTTAGTGTTTCCATGATGTCACCTGCCACCCTCCCAGTCAAGCACACACACACCTGGTCTCATTCCAAGAATAAATAACTGGACTAAATTAAAAAAACCTGGACCTGCACATGAAAATGCACTCCAGCTACTCCCAGCACCAAACCTGCAATACAGAAGGTCAAACCCCATTAAAACCACTGCTGCCCAGTGCCCAACCAGTGGGACCACCAGCTGCATCCTTCAGAGAGCCATGGGAGCTGCAGGGAGACCCAGCAGTGATGCTCATGGCCACTGTCCCATCCCTGGAGGCACCACTCAGTTGGGTTTTGCACTTGGATGGTGCTGAAGAACCTTCCTTCCACCTGCCCTCCCAAATCCAAGGGCAATGACTGCTTTCCTGCTAGGAGCTTCCTATTGACCAATGTACTTATTTTTCTCTTTTAATTGATTTTCAGTCTTTTCCAGCACTGCCTGCCCAGGAAGACCGCTGCCTAGGGAAAGACCAACGCCCCCCACCAGCTCTGACCATAACTCAAAGCAAGACTGCTCAGGGCTATACCCCAACAGTACCTAAAACAACAGCAGCATTGCTTAGATCGAAAAAATTCATTAGCCAAGCTTAAAAAAATTCAGTAGCCAATTTAGAAAAGTTAATGGAAGTCAAACCACTACTTTAAATGTTTTATAATCTTCCAGTGGATAATCTGGGAAGCAGAATTCCCCTGATGTTATTCAAAGATGGAAGGAACAGCAGCAGTAACTATTTCCCACCCAGCTTTGCCCATTCCCACGCCAACCCTAACATTTTCACAACATGGGTCTTAATTTCATCCCAGCTAATAAAAAAGAGTCTTCAAATGATAATTTAATCACCTAGAACTCTGTACTTCATGAGCATTTTAGCAGTTTTGACATCACCACGTCATTAGTGCTTATTCTCCCGTATGCTAATTGGTTTCACTAAAACTTCTCAATGAAATTTTTTAGTAATTGATAAAAATTATGTTTGCATGAAAAACAGAGGGAGACAGTGCACCACACAACTTGGGTCTACAAAAACTTAGTACCCACCCAGGAATTTGACTATGGAAGATGTTGCGCTGAGAAAGTTTCATAACATAGAAGAATTAGTACAGAAGTTCATCATTAAAACAAAGGCATTGTGCAAAGCTCACAAAATTCAAGACTCCACCTTCCGAAAGCAACAGGCTGATTATCTGCAGAAGGCTCTGTGCAACAACTGCATTTTGATTTTGCTCTTCTCCTCGCAGCTGCCATTAGCTAATTAAGAATAAGAAAGTGTAACAGCAGAAGAAACCTGCTATTTATAGGAACTGGAATGAAACCTGCAATTAATAGCAGACACAGCTGAGCTCTTGCAGATATTACATGCAAACATGTGCCTGTCAAAACAGCCCAGCCTGTCCACGGGTAAGACTGGCCACTGTTCTACACAGGTACTGACAGAAAAATGTATGCATCAGTGGTTAAGAAGTGCTTGTCACTTTTCAACCACAAAAAAAAGGGAAAAGTACAGATATTTTAGAGTTTATACAAAACCCAGTGTTACCTTATGTAAGGTAAAGAGCACTACCCCCTTTTTGGGCTATATTATTATGGAATATCATATAATTATAAAGTAGATCTATTAAACTGAAGATTGCACTCACTAGGAAATGAGTTTGGTTTTTTTTTTAAAAAATGAGATTTTTTTTGTTTCAAGTGATTGACTTCTGTTATGAGGTCTTCAGGAACACAGCCAGTAAATGGAGAATGGTAAGGAGAAACTTTTCTTGGGTCTTGTTTTTATCTAAATACATGTGTAGCACAACTTCTTTGTAACAACACTTGTTCTTTGTTTAAAAAAAAAAAAAAAATTATATCTCTGACCACTTTGAGGAATCCAAATGCAACCTATCACTGACTGCTTCTATGGTGCTGGCGAGGTGTCCACACCAACAGACATGGACATAGAATCAATAGAGTCATTAAGGTTGGAAAGTACCTCCAAGATCATCAAGTGAGAAGCTCAGCTGTGTTCATACTCAAACCTTTCAGGCAGCAACTGTCAGGAGCTGAACCCAACACCATCATTTTTATTGCCATCGACCAAAAATCACAGAATCATGTGGGTTGGAAAAGCCCTTGAAGATCATCGAGTCCAACCATCAACCCAACACTGACAGTCCTCGACTACACCATACCCCTGAGTGCTATGGCAACAAGAAGCAGGGTGATGGGAGCCACCCCAACCTGGCTGATGGGAGCGGGGAGGGGATGTGTGCCCCACAGCACCATGGCACAGACCTTGCTGGAGCAGCGGGTGGTGGAAGGCTGGCACAGGAAGGGTTTCCACCCTGGCTGGCTCGCAGAAGTAGGCGTGCAGCCAGGCCGTGCACTGCCTCAGCGGCTCCGTCATCTCCTCCACGCCTTCGCACACCTCGCACGGGGCCGAGGACTCTGCCCTGCTGAGAGAGAGAATTGCAAAGTTACAGTGAGGGAAACGATAACAATTAATATTCAGACTTGCTACATCAGTGGAAAAATACGTAATTTCCAGAGCATTCAGTCCTGAGGCAGGATGTGTCCTCGTGCCTCCAGGAGGATGGAGGTGAGGCTCCTCCTCCACACCTCCCACGGGTGCAGTCCTGGATCCCCAGGGACCGTCCCCGGGGAAAGGAGGGAAGGAAATGGCTGCTGCGCCGAACCCACGCCCTCCTCTGCCCCCTTTCCTTCCAGGGACTGTGGCAGGTTTCTGCTTTCCTCCACTTATTGAATTGGAAGGAAGCAATTGAGAATTCATTTGATTTTCAATGGCAGCTCGTGCTTGCAGGACCCTGAAGAGCAAAGCGAGCGAACGGAAAGCACCTGCAAACAGCAACCTACATCTTCCCTTGCTACTGTTTTTCTCCTCTTCCTCTGGAAGAGCCACGCGTGTGTGACAGCAATGACAATGTGAACGCTGGATGTGCAAACATCCAGCTGTGTTCCCCAACCAGTGTGCTCCCAGTGAGGCAGAGGGGTGCTGGTGAAGGGGTGGTGATGCCCTCCTGGTGCTTTACAAGACTGCAGTGTGGTGGGTGTCTCTCTGGGCCACAGAGACCTTTTCAGGGTACCGATAAACCAACAGAGCCCATGAGCAATGCACCCCAGAGAAACGATGGGAAGACTGCTCAGGAGACCACATGAAGGGTGACTGCCAAACCAGCAAGCCCTGCCTGAAATCTTCTCCTATCCAGAACCTTAATCACTGCTGATGAGCTGTCCTCAGGTTTTCTGATTATTGCAACTTTCTCCCCCCCAGCTGGAAATACCACCAGAAATGAGAAGACAGCATGGTCTGGGGGCGGGCTGGATGTGTCACAATGCAGGAGAAAGGAGAGAAAAGTGTACAAATGTCATGAAACTGATGTCTACTTTATGTTATTTTGCTATTTAATAATTTCTGCGCTAAAAAAAAAGGTATGAGAATCTGTGCATACACTTTTTTGTGCATGAATACCCGTGACACAGACCTCAAACCAAGCTCTCGCCGCCGCGGATAATCCCTTATTCTGCACATGTACAACACTCAGCAGAACACAGCTCGGTTTTACTGTGGATTGTTAGAGCTACAACAACATAATAACTGCAGAACAGAATAATGCCTCTGAAATCTCAAAGAGAAGTTGGTAGACTTTTCTGCTCCATTTATCCAGAAGAGCACAGAAAGCACTCAAAACCACGGTAACCTTATGTTTTTCACATCATCTTGTTTCACATTCTCGGGAGTCTGGAAATGATTTGGACTATAAGATCATCACAAACCCGAAAGACTTTGTCTCCTCACTGCTCTGCAAGCCAGCAGTCCCAGCCTCAGGCTGCCAGGCAGGCACTGTAACTTCCTCCTGCTCCAGAAAGGCACCAAGCTCCCATCATTTCCTCCCAAACCAGGTGGGAAGCAGCAGGGCAGCGTCAGTGAGGTGGTGCATGGGCAGCTAGGGGCTTTGCCTGAAGCCTTGAGGTCACCGTCAGGCCATCAGCTCCGTATGGAATAGTAAGGAACAGAGAAAAGGTCCATCAGTCTCTTAAGAAGACACGAAGCAGAGCATCTGCTTTGCCCATCTGTGTGGCTGGGAGGGCTGCAGGAACCTGCTGAGAACCACAGCACGGCTCAGCCAGCGTGGACACGGTCCCCCTGCCATCACATACTCACTTCCACCAGGTCTGCCCTGGCAGGACCATTTGGATATATAAACCTAGATGATTCTGTGATAGCAGGCTTAATTTTTAATTTTTTTAATCACTACTTTTGAGAACAGTGCCTTGTCACTGTTGAACATCTCGAGATGCTTTTGGTGAGACCATTCTCCCACTTCAACACCAGACACTCTCACAATGCCTGCCACCTCCACCTGCAAGGTGACAATGAATGAACTGACTTCTCCTGCAGTGTATAAAGGTGACTGCCAACACATATTCTGAGAGATTCAAACTGGCAGAAAGTTTGGATTTTTTTTTTTAAAAAATATATTAATTTTGTTTGGCTAGAAATGCTAACAACTATTCCTGGGAATTTGACAGCATTAAGAAAGTAAAACAATGAACATAACTTATGCATGGGTGTCTTCTATTAGCCCTCCTCCCCTTTCTCTTTCCGAAGTTCCATAGCTTCTACAAACTACCTTATCATTAAAAATTCAACTTAAAACACCACCTGCCTTTTAAAGGATGTTCTCAGCCTTCAAAGCCACACTTTGGGCCAACTAAACCATATGTATGTCTCAAAAAACAAGGCAAAAGTTGTCTCAAAACATTCATTAGAAGAAAAGGAGAGTGGGTGAGTTCCATCATGGGCAATTTCCCCCTGCTCCATGTGAGGCTTCCTGGAAGGTTTCTGAACACCCTGCTCCATGCATTGGTCTTTGAGCACCTCTTATGTTAAGATGGACAGGAAAAAGTTAGCTCTATACTAGTTGCAACCCTACATATTTATTTCCATCACAGCTCTTTTTTTTAAGGACTGAACAAACTCAGGAAGCCACCGAGGTCCTGAGCCCACGCAGGTGAGAGGTGACTTCCCGAGGCTCCCATCCCAGCCGCGTCTCTTCTGTGACTTCTGCTGTTTGCATGGGATGAAATGAAATTAAAGATGGTTTTAGCAGAGGGGGAGAAAAGCAGAACCACCTGTTTCAGTTTAACAGGTTCCTTCCAAACCACTTGCCAAGAACTGGAAGTTTCTAACGTGCTTCCAAAATAAACATGTAAGAGGCAGGTTGGCTTCAGCACCATCCTAAACAGCTGAGCTGCTGTGGAAACTGGAGAGATGCTATGAGAAGCCTCAGTGGGCAGCCCTGTTCTAAATTGGAATGATTTTAATTATTTATTTTCTTTCAGAGCTACTTTTTGCCTCAGTCAGTCCTTAATAAACCTTATTAAAACCTTAATAGACAAAAATAAACCCCAGAAACACTGCAAGATGGACCTTGAGTTGTGTGATTTAAAATATAGAGAATACATCACAACAGCTCTGTTGGCAACTTCCTTAGGGTAAAGCTGAGAACTGGCAGCTTCCCTAGGGTAAATATTATGAGAATGTTTTATCACCTCCCACAACATATTTATAAATATATAAAATATTTTTATACATTAAATATAATCAATTGGTTGATCATAGCATCCAATGCTCGCTTCCCCTGTCTGTAGCTACAGACATCTGAGTGTTTTACCCCCCAGTAACTACCTGACCCTCCAGTGGTTTGTCTAAGAAGAGGTTTACAGACTGCTACAGGTGCTGAGTCCCCTTTATTTCAGTTTGTTCAAGATACAAACCAAAAAAGCTCCCCAAGTAGCATAAAAAAAAAAAGCAACTCCTCCCAGACCGCAGTCAGCTACAGGCCACTGATACACATGGGTAGACTCAGATAATTCATTATTACATTACTGTAGTAACTACAACAGTTCCACTCAGATAACAGCAGGAACAGACCTAAAATAAAAAATAAATAGAAAAAAAAGACATGGATTGTATGTTTTTACATACAACTTCCCAACCTCTTCTCATGGAAATTAGGGTCTTTGCCAGCCTCTTACCAACTGAATTGTTTGTTGACACCATGGTGCACATGGCACTGAAGATCACTGGGTTTGAAATGTCATATTATATTCAGGTATGCAGAAAATAAACATATTTGGACACTCAACCACAATCCCTTTCTATGTTTTTTAAGGGCATCCATAATTTTTTCCACTGTGTCCCCTGCAGGAAAACCATAAGCACTTCTGTTCATTAACGACCAACTGTATATTAAAGTATAAAGAAATTGGTCCTAATTAAGAGGCAGTGACAAGAATCACCAGCCATACTCTTCACAATGCAGATGACACAACATTTCCCCAAACCCTTCTTTTAGGCTGCCTTTATCAAAATCAACACCAAAACTCCACATCAAGTCTAACACGGACAGATGAATAAAGAAGAGCGCAGAGGAGGAAAACCAAGCATCAAACCCAACACCCACAGAAGGTGTGATGGGTAGAGATGGGCAAGAAAGAAAAGAAGGCAACAACCCATCTCTGAAAGGGAGCTCCAAGTACCCTGTGCTGCTCCAGAGGGTCTCAGTGCCTACAGCTTCATGATTTACAACAGGAAAAGGAGACAGAATTACCTGGCAGACACAGAAACTAAATCTGAATTAAACCTGGGAATCTGCAAGCACATTTATAGGGCGACACAACACTCAGCGCCTCCAGTTTGAAGAGTATCTCCAGGCTGGGCTAAATAGGAGGAACTGCTGTGAGTGGGACATATCTGTGGTTTTTCTCTTTCAGATTTTGATGCTTCTTTGGCCATTTAATTTCTTACAAGTCTATGCCTTAAACAGGTCCAAAAATTGTCAAAGTCACCCTGTGTCCAGTAAGGATGATGAAGGCTCTGACAGGAATGCATTAATGGAGGAAAGAGGGACAGAAATAAAACAGCAAGAAAAAACCCCCTGCAAGTATCTTGTATTAAAAAGCCCTTTTCCCCCTTCAAAATTCCCCTAAAACAAAACAAAAAAGGGTTGGAGGGGAAGATTATAGAAACCTTCCCAAAACAGGGAACCCCAGAGGGGGATGTGGACTCCTGGCCCCACGTTGGCTCCACGTCAGGGAGACCCAAGCTCGGCGGCCGTCCCAAGGGGTAATTGAAGCCCAAGCTCAGCAAGTGTTTGGTGACTGTCCGTAAAGAGCTCCATGTGGCTGTCAGGCTAATCCTCTTGTTAAGGGAGAAAGACCAGAGGCCCAGTGCTCCAGCTATAACGAATGGGCTCTGACATGACCCCGCAGCCCCGCTCGGCGCCCCGAGCGCGCGATGCGATCTGACAGCAATTTAGACATGGCTCTCCTGGAGACTGCAGACCTATTTAACGTCAAACAAGAGGGGGAATGTGGGTGGACTTCTCAATGGCTCTTACCCTCATGCCAGGGCTAAAATAGGAAAATAAGATTTAAAAAAAAAAAAAAAAAATAGGAGGTTTTGACATCAGGCTTATGGAAAACAAGCGTAGAGAAAGAACCTGGCCATGGGTGAGGAGGAAAACATCTTTGGGAATATTTCCCAATTACAGTTGAATTCTGTCATCACCTTTGGAGAGAGTTTAAGATGCAGCCATAATCCCTCTGTGAGTCACCTGAGGAACAAAACAGTCCTTGGAGCATCAGACAGGAGCAGAGGGGCTCTAAGTGATTTGAGACCAGTGAAAAGAAAGGGTCCTTGGGTGATTTTCCCCACGAGATGCCATGCTGCAGCCCAAGGACCAGATCAGTCCCTGCATGTGAGCACCTGGCCTTCCTTCTGGTGCCTGCTACTGGGGATATTGCCTCCTGGCCAGGCTCCTGCACCGACCAAAGCTACCATGGGTTGGGGATGTCTCCTGGCAGTGAGTGCTCAAGGCACTGGTCAGCTGAGGAACATCAGGTGGACCACACATCTCCACGACTTGGGGTCATTAGTATAGATAATTGTGAGGAGTTCCTAAATCAGAGTCAATTTTAACATCTGCAGGAGAATTCACTGCTGATTCTCCAAGATCTGAAAGGTAACTCATGTCATGAAATAGATGAGAGGAACAAATGTAATTTAAAAGGTTATGTCCTTTTTTTTTAAAAAAAAATGCAAATAATTGACAACTCTCTACACAAAACTCATGCATGGGAAGTCAACAGAAGCCAGGGCTGTATAAAAAGTTGCAGTGTCTGAAAAGCGAAGGCTGTCTCTTCCTTATACCTATATTTGTCTGTGCTTGTCTTACCAAATCATTTTTTTTCTTAAAGAAATAGTTGGCATGTTACTTTTCAACTGGAAGAATCAGTAATGATTAGAACATAAAAATTAACATTGAAACGAGACTCAGTCATGCAGCATTACTCTTGACACAGTAAACACAGAGTTAGCTGGCATTTTTACTGAAGCCTTCATTGTGAAATTAAATAAAAATGTATTTTATCAACACCTAAATGTCATTTTAACAGCCTTTCTTTGATAGATGAAGGCTAAAGCCACCCCAAAACTGCAGATGAATTATCTGGTCTCTAATGATTCCAAACCGATTACAGGATGCAGAGCAATCTTGTTAAATTTTATTCAAAAGCTTACTACACTTGTGTTTTCTCTTATTTTTCTATCAATGAAACCCATGAGGTTTAAGAACAATTCATTATGTATGAGACCCAACTTACAGTGCTTGACTGTTGATTAATAGGAAAGTTTGCTGTATGTACATCTGCAACATTAGATGCATACAATATGCTAACTTAGGCTTTCACCGAAGCTAATTATTTACAAAAATGACTACTTGAGACTACAATTTATTAAATGCATGCATCCAGTCTCAATTTGGCCCCAAAAGGCAGTCTGGAATGAAGATCTTTTACTTGATGTGACAACTTCTAGAAACAGTGTTATTAATATAGTAAATGTGGCAAATAAAGAGTTCAAATAGCCGTATGTCTGTGTTGCATTTTTTCCCCACAACTGAATCAATGAACAAAGCAGTTTTTTAGGTTTAAAATTCATGGAGAAGCACATCCTGACGTAGTTTAATTTAGCTTCTTAGAAATGAAGTGTCTGTATGATAGCAGCAAGAGATTAAAACCAGGATGAGAGCTGCAATAAACAGAAATAACACCCCAATTCTTGTCGAATGACCCCACCACAGTTCCTTTTAAGACCTATTAAGAAGAAATCAATGCATTTATGGAAGAGTACAAGACCTCAGAACCGAGTCAGACTTTTTCCTTTGTCATACAACCTTTGTAATATTTCCTCTGTTCTGCTTTTATCTGTTATTGAGGATTTAAATCCTTATGGATCTGACTGGTCAGAAATGGTGCATTAAAATGGTACCTCTCTTTTACCCTCATAGAGAAGCCTTTGCACAAAAATTTGGGTATCAAATACAAGTCCCTAATAAACAGATGCACCTCTGGAGTAAAACACACAGGTCTCCCAATGGCCTTGTCCTGTCTCTGACTCTTGCAATTAAAAATGTTAGGTTAAGGCACCAAAAGGAGGTTGGTGATGAAAGCAGCACATGCAGCCCACTGCCACTGCCACCCTGATGCCTGCAAAGCCACCGCCTGCTTATTCCATGCTACTGGTACATCCCAGCAAACACTCTAAAGGAGGGAGTGAGACTCCTGTCTTCACATGCCAAGATAAGGAAAATCAATGTCAATGCCCAAAAGACTCAAGTGATAGCACTGAAGGTCATTAAATGCTACTCACTGCCCTGTACCATTAAAGTTTTGATTGGAATCCTATATAGAGAGACACAGATTTCAAACCAGATCTTGCCCTGGGATACGGCACCGTGAGACCGGGGAGGAAACACGGCAATCAGCGAGCGAGGCTGGCCCAGGAGCACAACAAACACGTTCTAGGAGAACAGTACGGCGTGTGGGCTTGGCTTATTGCTCCTTCATTGTGTTTTCAGAGAAGTGTTATCTCATTATAGACAAAGATCTCTGTCAAAACAACAGCAAGGTGCAAGGACAACCGCTGAGAAGTTACGGTCCTTCATCCACCTCAGGCTTCTGCTGTGCATCCCAATGGCCCAAGCCCTGCTTTGTTGTCCACTCCATGCTGACCTCCTTCCCTTTCCTTACATTGCCCAGTTTCAATGTTCTGCCCTTTTTCTACCCTGGCCACTACCCATCCTTCTTAACTCACCTTGGTTGGACCATCTCACTACTGCTCACTGTCTGACCTCACTGCTCTGCAGATATCACAGTCCACCTCTGTGCAGGTCACCAATTCAAGCACTGCTTTCTTCCCATCTCCCAACCACATATTTTCCTGTTCCCTCCAGATTTCATCTTGCATGTTTCTACTTCAGTTGTGCTAGCAGAAGTCATTCAGACAGGTCAGAAAAACTATGGATAGTTCTGGTGCTCATCAGCACCATGAAGCTGCATCTTCTTTGTGCTCACAGAATCAAACAGAGCCAAAGAGTGGCAGGGTCTGGAAGGGACCTCTGAAGATCATCTAGTCCAACCCCTCTGCTAGAGCAGGATCCTAGAGACCCATTCCCCCTCTAAGCATGAAACTTTTCACAGACCTACAGCTGGGCCATATTTGGAGAATAAAAATATTCCTAGTATCAGAATGGACTCTTCATCAATATTTCTGTTTCAAATCAGTGGGTTTGGCATCAGAATGACTGCAAGATTTGTCTAAAAAAGAAAAAAAGTCTAATTTCCCTGTATCTTCTAATTGGAAAGGACCACTCTGTTCTAGACTGAGGATGGGGGAAATCAAGCACATCCCCAAAAGGCCCTCAACCAGCAAGAATTCAGCAGATGCTTCAGGTGAAATGCCTTAAAGCACAGAGCAAAAATCCAGCCAAGTTACAAGCAGCAGCAGCACACTCTCACCCAAGATGTTAAGCAACACGAAGCATAGGTGGTATCATCAGTTCTATCTATAATTAGGTTAAAAGAAAGTCAGTTAATTTTAGCACTTACAAGAAACTGTTACAAAACATTTCTTTTCTTATATAAAAGAATTCTCCCATCAGACTTCCAAGGTGGGTTTTATCACAGGCAATTAACTGCATTAGGGCTGGCTGCAGGGGACCCTTAAACCACACACCAGACTCCCTCTGCTTCTCCACTTGGCCCCTTCTGTTCCAGGGTGTCCACCACTGCTCTCCCCACTCTCTGCAACCACCACATAGCATCACCTCGTACACAAACCCCACCACCTCTACTCAGAAGCGTGCCTCATAGGAATAACCCAGTTGCTAACTGGTATCTAAAGTATAATTTACATTTTTTCTACATATCTAAGACAGATATAATCCCAATTATGCATGGATTTCTTTTAAAAAAAATACCTAAGGCAGTTAAAATACACATTACAACCCTTACACTGCACGACCCGGGTCTCTGATCTCCCCTGTGGTCACACCTGATGTGACCTTACGATCACATCCGAATCCCCCTCACCAAGGACAAAGTGGGATCTCGTGGGAGCAGGGAATTACACCCCCAGCACCAGCACATTCCTGCTCTGAAGTCCCACTGACGTCCTGTGGCAGGAGAGATGGAGACACTCACAGACCATCCTCCTGCCTACGACGAGACACACATACCTACTTTGCACACCTCTGTTTCGAATTGTGCAGAAGTATTTTTGAAGTGTGCTTTCTCTCTTCTCTCTTTGGAAGTGGTGAGGGGTGTCTGGAGACCTCTGTCCTCTGAGCTTTAGGTGCATCTGCATTACAACCCCATTAGCTTGTGTACTACACTCATTAATAAATAAGCTTCCCACTTAAGTGCCTTTCTTGTAAATTGGTTTGTTCTGTTCCATATAAATAATATAAATTTCTCTTATCAAGTGTGGTGGATGTTTTTCTTTACCTATGTACACACACTATAGTACTTCAACCTAAGCAGCAGTCCATGTAACATGCTTGCTCAACATCCCTTCTCATCAGGCTGCATTCACCACGGCAGCTGCAGTATATTAAATAGTTAGCATAGCATCAAATAATGTCTTTAATAACTGGCATAAGTATATTGACCATATGTCAAAAGAAAAAGAAAAAAAAAAATCAACTAAATGGATAGTTATTGTAATTGTACTTTAAAACACTGAGGTCATATTTAATTTTGAATCCAAGCTCTTAAAATGTGCTTTCTGGCAAGGACAGAATAATAAAACTCTTAACAGTAGGAAAAAAAATTATGTTATTATCGCAAATCTCTTTCCCAGATTACTAATACTGCAATAAACAAACGGAATAAAAACTTTAATTGTTTTAATCAGAAATATTGTCACTGCCTTTGAAAACTGTAGCTTGAAGTTCAAGGATGATACAACATCATCCCACTCCCTGCCTCTCCCCACTCCCTGCAGCATCCCCAGCTTAGCCCCGACTCCTCTGTGCTGTGGAGAGCAGGGACAAGGGGGGTTGTGTACCCCCCTGTGCTCCCCCTGCTCTCATAGGGCAGCAGTGCCTGCTTCTGCAGTCAACCAGTCAGAAACACACCTTGAATTGCCCGTTGGACTGCTTTTAGAATTCGACTGGCAAACACCTGTAGTAACACAACGCACAATCCATACATAAGAACAAATAGAGAAACCCTCCAGAAGACAGACCTAACCAGCTGAGTGCTAAACCCCAATTTATTTCAATAAGTATGTGGGAAGAAGCAAAGACAAGCTTAGCAATTTCTCTTAATAGGATTTAAAGATGGTTTAACTCCAACCCATGGTTTATGTGCTCTGACCTCAACCTTCTGAGCCCATGCTGCTGCAGCTGCCTCCAGCCTGTGCCAGCCTTGCCAAGTGCAACCTGAATGTCTTTTCAGAGAGAACTAACCCTAAATCAGTGAAAGTCATGGTACCAAGCACACCCACCTGAGGACACCCCTAAATTTCAGGTGTGCCAAGCACTGATCCTCATTATTGTCTATCAGCACGTGTCCCCATGGCATGGACAACAGCCACCAAGCACACCCTGATGGTGTGTGTGGTGGCCATCAGGCAGCACTCACCATCTCCGGCTCCTGTCAAGGTTAAAGCACCAGCCACCTCCTCTCCTGGTGCCACGGATACACTGCTGCTCCTGGAATGAGCCCGCTGGGGATGGACAGGTAAAGGCACAGTGAGGGCTGAACCAAGGACTACATCTACCTGCCATCAGGAGCCCTACACCTTGACCTTGGGAAGCTCTCTCTTCCCCCAGCGATAGTTCCCACATCAGCCAGGGGATGCTGGCACCCCTGACCATGGAATATCAATGGCATAGGCTGCTCCCACCAGGGACATCACTTACAACAAGTGATGCACGTGCAGTTACAAAACCCAACTTCAGCCTCAGGAGTTAACCCCAGACCCAGACTCCTGCACTGCCTCTGTATTTTAACCCAGCTCTCCAGGAGTAAAGCCCACAGAGCAAAGCAAACCTGCCCTGACTGCCTCTACAGAGGGGTGGCAGTGGCCATGCTCAGCCTGCCTCTGCTAGGACCACCTCAGACACCGACACGTGCCAGACTGGACTTGCTGCTAGCAGGATGCAGCCATCCAGCCAGGACAGCAGCAATAACAGAATGTCCATCAGCATAATGCAAAGGGCAGTGTGTTTATTGGAGTCACGCTGCTGAACCTCAGGATTTCATTATCTTCTGCGTTTGAAAGCCACCATCTCGCCCAAGCGTTTGCAAACACTCTGTTTCCCTGCCTTTCATCCCCCTTACAGTGACTCAAAACATCACAATCCAAAAATTATGAGAGCTCCCTGCCAATTATGAGAGCTCAAATACAAACTTAAGGTGCAACGTCGAGAATCAGAGTGGCTCCTCCAGGCCACCAGTGATGAGTCTGGCTGGACCCCTTCTAAAGCCACCCGTGATTACCACTGTAAGCAAACTTTCACTTGCCACTTCTAATTAGTTGTGCTCCCCCTTTTAAGTGTGCACAGCCCAAATGAGGGACTACTTGCTAAGTCAGCTCTGGTAGGGCAGCCAATGGGACAATTACCACTGTAGGGGCGTACACCCTGCACAGGTTACAACCCAGGGACGTACCTGCTGTGCTCAACTTGGCCAAGCCCAAAGATCTCACATCCATTCATTAACCAAGGGGTTTTTCAAATTAATTTTTAATTTTTAAGACGACAGAAGCCAATAATTACACCCCTAAAGACTGGTCTTTAGGTTTCCTGGAAAATATTGAGCTAATAATTATTATAAACTTATCAAGACTTAAGTTTAAAAGAAATGGCCTCACTTGAACCCTTGAGGAGTTTATACGTCATTTACAGAGGGGACAGAAGGAAAATAAAACCACAAACGAAGATGCTAAAAAACTGCAGGCACATTTCTCTTGCTCCACGCAAGGTGCTGCAGTTCAGATAGCTGTCACTAACACCAAGGGGTTTATTAACAGGCAAAAATTAATTGTATGTAGACTGAATTAATGAGATGGAAAACCATGCACATTCCAGCTAATACAGAGGGGAATGGCCTCTACTGAGGCGTCGGTAACGAAGCAGTGGGCCAAGGCGTGGATGTGCAGAGCAGCCACGCAGCGAAGCGCAGAGCTGGGCTGATGGGGCAGGCTGCGAGCAGGGGGACAAGGGGCTGTGAAATGCAAACAGCAGGCACGGGGCCGGGCCGCCGCTGACCCCCGCCGCACGCTCCCCGCCACACGTTTATAAATAAATGATTCGATGGAAAACCTCCCGAGGTTTTTTTCTTTTCCACAGCAATTACAGGAGCAGATTATTACCATTCAAGGAGGGTTCCAGTTAAAGTTCATTGACTGGCAGGGATCATTCATTGCTGTCCCCGTGTCTTAAGTCACTGTGACAGAAAATCCAATGTCCGCGTGTCCTGTGGAAACTCTAACAAGCCGAGTCAATACGCACTGAATGAACACGCTCTGGAGTTAAAATGTATTACTGTCAATAACAGATGGAATTAAGAAAGTATGAAGTTTCAAACCTGATCAATGTCAGGGAGGAATTTCATGTAGTTTACACACTATATTAAAAGTTGTCACACATACATACGCACAGAATTATTTCCCCTTTCTGTCTGAAGCCACGTTTTTGGCTGGCAGTGATGACAACGAGGCTGGCTGCGGAGTAAATCGCATTAATGGCCTCAAGCTTAGCGTTCCTCTTCCGAATTAACAGGTCATTTCCCCCCCCTAATTATTTGTACATGCTTGGTAATACTTAGTAAAGCTTCCAGGCTTTCCCCTGCCCTCTGACACACACAATATATTGTGGGAGATCAGTCAGTGTGCGTGTGTTTGTAAACACAGGGGCTGATCTCCCAAACAACATGGCATTAACCACTGGGCTCTGGGAGAAGATCAAGCCCTGAAGTTTTCAGCAAAGTGCATTAAAATACTTTGTGCTACCGGTATTTCATCAGCCATTATTAAAAAATACGTTCAAAAAGCTTTCATCACAGGAAATATCTGCTCATTATAGATGCCTTTAAAAGTATAATTACTAAGAATATACAAAATATTCAGCCTGATTTATTTTTAATGAACAAGCCTTATTTCAGTCATTTGATTTTAGCTTACAAAACTGCACACCAAGAGACTGCTCAGCTCCTGAAGAATGGCAAGGGTGCTGCATGGGGAGCTGCTGGAACAAAACCACCCAGTAATGGGCACGCTGGAAAGGGCCAATGCAGCCATAAATTCCCCTTTTCCCCGGTATTTGCTTGTCCTCCAGACAACTAATTTAAATTCTTCTATTTTCAGATTATACAGAATTATGCTACACAAAGAGGCATCAAATTATGGACTAACGATGCAAGATGCTTTGGACAGTTACATACAGAAAATCAGTGTGTGATGGAAACCAGAGGTTCTGAAAATTTCCCAAAGTAGGAATATATTACTGTTATGGATCTAAACGCATAAACAATGGATTTTACCTTCATTAATTTTCATTGATGCTTTGAAATCACAGAATAGCCTTAGTTGGAAGAGACCTCCAAGATCACCCAGTCCAACCATTAACCCAGCACTGCCCAGTCCCCACTGCCCCATGTCCCTCAGCACCACATCTCCACGGCTCTGAAATCCCTCCAGGGATGGGGACTGCCCCCTGCCCTGGGCAGTCTGCTCCAACACCTGACAACCCTTTCAGTGAAGAAGTTGTTCCTAATATCCAATCTAAACCTCCCCTGGCACAACTTGAAGCCATTTCCTCTTGTATGGCCTGTTCCTTGGGAGACCAACCCTCACCTCACTGCAACCTCCTCCCAGGTAGTTGTAGAGGGCAATAAGGTCTCCCCTCAGCTTCAAGGTTTTGGTTCAGAAAGACACAGCAATTAAATAAATTGTTAACTATAAATGATTAAGCATTTCAAACTCAGGAGGTCTTTTTCCCTTCCAACAGCTTAACCTTGTCTTTGATCCCTTCTTTTAGAAACGGGGAAGAAAAGAGGAATATAATGAAAAGGCTTCTCCTCCTATCCCTTCTGCAACTTTATGCCCATTCTTTCTAAGACAATATCTTCTTGACAATAATGAATGAGGACGATGAGAGTAAGGCATGGTAGTTAGAGTACTTTCAGTATTCATGACCTGTCAAAGTAACTTTATAACCTAGCAGCCAGCTGCTATAATTCCAATAATGACCTACAGATGCCAAAATAATCTAAATTTATCACTCCTCTTCTTATGGTCAGCTTGGGTCTTGCCGATGAGAAGAGCTTCTCTTGCCTGTGGTGATCAAGGTCTGGAAATTCACTGCACAAGAACCGTTACCAGAGTGACAGTGATGCTGACAGCATCCCCACCGCCCCCTGACAAAGCCCTCTCCATCCACAGCAGAACACTGAGTCACCAGCACTACGTACTCAGTGACAGCCGTAGGAACACGCTCCTGGGGATTTTCTGGACCTGCAATGTGATGCTTAGTGCAACAGCATGAAAACAGGCACTCTAACAGCCCTGCTCAAAGAGGAGTGTGCTGGAAATCCATGTTTTGGGGGGTAGGAGACTCAGTGCTGAGGATGAAGAGGTTGGTGCTTTTCCTTGGGGTGTAAGGACCTCGATTTGAGATCTAGCAGTCTGCCTGGACCACACTGGGATCCAAACGCAGCTGCTGTAACAGCCATGCTGCTCCCCAGTCACTGCCTCCTGCAAAGAGCAGGACCATGCTGGGGGCTTTGTCCATCAGGTCTTCCAAACCCCTGTGGATGGAGGCAGCACAGCTGCTCTGGGCAACTGCTTCCAATGCTCTCTGACCAGCATGGCAATGGTGATGCTGCCATTCCTGCCACAACAAGGAAACTCTTAGCTTTTTTGAATGGGATTAGAGTTGTGGGAATTGGAAAATATCAACTGGAAGTGGGTAAAACACATGTCAGAATGGGATAAGGTTTTACTTCTGTAGTATTTGGAAAATTTTCCCTGCCTCACTTTTAGGAAGTGAGCAGAAATGTTTCTGAGCACTCTATTTGGACCATGAGAGAGTCAGGAAAAAAATCAGATCTAACCCTGGAAGGCAGTGGGTACTGTAAGTCTTAGAGGTATACTTCAACTAAAAAATAGGCTGTAGAATGGGAATCACAAGGAGCAAAACCTAAAATACATCAGGCCAGTTCCAGTCTCCAATGCAGTAAAATAAAAAAAAAATAAAATCAATATACAGCAAGACCTGCTCCATCTCCTGGCACATGGAAGATGGACCAGGCACTCAAGGCAGCTCTGCCTGAGCAGGGACCCAAACCCAAGGCTAAGGATTTCAACCAGATCTAAAGCATGTGCAACTACAGCAGCAGTGCTCACCTCACAAGCACGTAAAATCAAACAGAGCTCGCTTGCAACACAACAGGATGTCTGTGGAAAACCTGAAAACCAAGGAATGGTCATCCCCAAGCAGCAGGTTGATCCCTGAAGACAGGGCAAGATAAAAAATTAAATGTTTTGAAAATTCAGTTCAATGTGTACTTTATAGTGTCTACAAACTGTTACAACTACAAACTCAACTCAGTAGATATTACACTAAGAAATGAATTCAATCCAAAATTCATCTTAAAGGAGCCCTCCTTAAAATATTTCCTTCTTGAGCGTGCACACACCAAAATAATTAAAAAAAATGATAGTAATTAATAATAATAAAAATAATAAAAATAATAAAAATTAGAAAAATAAGAAAAATAAGAAAAATAACAATAATAATAATAATTGACAGAACTACATACAGTTCATGAGGAGATTCCCCAAAGTGGAAGAAAGCAAGTATAGCTCCTGCCTTCAAACAGGAGGAACTCCAGGCTGGTCAATGTTACCTCCAGAGCTCCTCTGATACTTCAAGCCACATGTCCTCATTTTAATTACAGCCCAAAGGTACATCTCATGGCCTAAATGTTCATGGTGAACTACAGGTGTGCACACCTATGATTTTTAACTTAAAAAACAGAGAAAGCACAGGAACTTTACAGCTGTATATAGCAAACTACTACAAGCATTATGTAGAATGAAAGATGAAAACACATGTTTTATTCTGCTAGAAACACACATACAAGCCTGCAGTTACACACCTTTGATTTTACTCTGCAGCAAATAAGCATCATTAGTTCTGCCTCTGATACAAACTCACACTGCAGGCTGTTTAAGACAAGGATTTCACCCAGAAATTTATTTTCTGTATTTACCTTGGTATGAAGCAGTGTGTAATAGGTTAGCTGTATCTTGCTCACATTTGCATGACAAACAAAATTTTCCGCTTCGACTCGAGCATTTTCCATTTCAAGAATAAGTCCAGTCCTAAAAACTTGTATCAGTTCAAAAAAAATTAACAATTTCTTTCATATGTTTCTAATTAGCAGTGTATAAATTGAATAATTGATTTTTCTAGCCATAAAAAGAATTCTGCACTCAAGCCTGACTAGATTTGAAGTAGTACTGCTCCTCACTGGAATTAAATCTTCTGAGTTTTGGTTGTTTTGTTTTTTTTTTTTTTTAAATACTTAGTTTGAAAATCATTTTTCATCTCAGAGCCAGGCTCACAAAACAGACACTGGAGTTGAACTCTAGACACACACAACTGGATACGAAGTACGTTGCCTATCAGCAGCTCAACTAGGTCCCAAATCTGGATAAAAATAAAAAGCACAGCTCTACATCCCTTCCCTCTGCACCAAATTGCAATGTCTCAAGAATTTTCCTACGCTTTCTCTAAAACAAAAATGTTGGTTTAGCAGCCACAGCCTCCCATTACTAATTTTCCAGGTGTCAGTCAACATAAATCATAGAACAGTCTTGCTTGGAGAAGACCTCCAAGGTCATCAAGTCCAACCATTGTTGGACTTTTATTCTTGAAGCCATTTAACACCAGTGCTGTCGAGGTCTGGGCAATTAGGGAAAGCAAGAAGAGATGCAGGATGTGCACAAACACAAACCTGTACATAAACTCCTTATTGTTTGCTCTGGAAGGGTCTCTGAGCCTTTTCCCCTTTGAGCATGTGCTGCCTCGTGTCACTCCTGATCAGATATTTCTGCTGTTCTCCATTGAGCATAAACCCATATTTGGTAATTGCTACTTTGAACATGCTAATAATGAAACCTAACTCTTCTTTATGTTCTAACATTTTTCTGCATTAAGTGCGAATTTTTATAGCATTTTTTCCCAACCAGACATCTTGCTTGTAAATAACACAACATTAAGTGTCATGGTATAATTGATTTTCTAATGAGGTTTTCAAAAAGCATTATATTTTTGCTTGTCAGAAAATCTTTACAACAGAAATAAGTCCTTCCATATGTATTCCTTATAAACTGAACTTTGTATTCCTGCAGTGAAGTTGAGGTGGATTAAATCACGCGGATTGCCATAAAACAACGTGTTGTACCAGATGTTTTTATGGTTCTCCACATTTGTGCGCTGCACTGTGAAATTCAGTGGATCCAACCCTTAGCAGTGTGCCTGATCCAGGGGACAAACTCAGCCCAGGCTGAGCAAATGAACAGCAAAAGTACAATCACAGAATAGTTTTGGTTGGAAAAGACCTCTAAGATCACCCAGTCCAACCATTACCCCAGCACTGCCCAGTCCCCACTGCCCCATGTCCCTCAGCACCACATCTCCGCGGCTCTGAAATCCCTCCAGGGATGGGGACTGCCCCCTGCCCTGGGCAGCCTGGGCCAGGGATGGGGAACCCTTCCAGTGAAGGAATTGTTCCAAATATCCAATCTAAGTACTGTGAGCTTAGGTACAAGTGAGATTGAGGTGAACTTGATGTAGCCAACACGGTGTGGAGGTAGATGCAACCCCAAAAAGGATTCAGCCTAGTCTTTTAGAAAATAAAATTTACAAGTTCTGCTAAAACGTTGGGGGTGACATCTGATGAAAGCAAGTCATTCTTTATATATTTTTGTCTTAACTGCTAGATGACTTAAGTTTGCCAGAATGATTAAGAAATGACTAGCAGAGGCTGAATTAAAAGGAAGTGAAAGGTGTGTTTATGCTAGAGGAAATGTTATTTTTTCAGTCTAAACAGTCTATAAAGTAGTAGTTTCAAGGAGTGTTCTTGTGCAAATTTGATTGGAAAAACACTCAGCTCTACAGAGTTAAATGCTGTCTCTGCACCCAGTGAAGTGCTGCTACTTCTCCCCGCGAGAGCCGGGCTCTGAAACCCACGGATCCCACCGTTAGTGCTGACTCAGCAGAGATGAGCCTGCTCCAGCCAGAGCTCAGCCAAGTCTTCCCATGAACCTGAGGCATCATCCTAGGATGGGTTTAGATACTGAATAGCCATGCTGGCCTAACAAAAAGTATGTAATTTCTTCTGAGGACTTCTATAGAAGCCACCAACTCTTCAAAGCCATCTGAACTGGCTGCCTGATGCAAGAAAAGCTCACAGATTCACCCTCCATTGACAGCTGCAAAGGAGATGATGTATCCACACACAGAGGAACGGGGGGTAAAATAACAAAATGCTTCTACAATATCATAACAGTGGCACAAACCGTCTTGCTGCTGAGTCCTTAAGACAGCCTCAGACACACAACAAGCAGAAAATAGGATTTATAGCCCCCAGTCACTGTTGGGCACCTTCACTTGTAGCTCCCTCTTTAACACTTCCCAGCCATGCATTATTTATGCAGAGAGACAAACACACACTTGAGTTCAGATTTGCAATTTAGCACAGGATTTATAAAAGGACCAAAAAAAGACAGTGGATGCTTGATCAAACTGAAGAGCACCTTGATCTTCGGTGAGATTATCAACCACCACCAGCAGCCCTGAGCAGTGAGGAGCAAGGTAAGGCAGAAACCCATCACAGAGGAAGCACTTCTGCAAAGGGGATGGTAAAATCCCTTCACAGCTACTGTTCCACAAGTATTACCATTAATAGATGTGTGTCTATTGATTAAATTTGATGCCTACCAATCTGCAACTGAGCCCTCTCCCCATGCCTGAGTGTCTGTAAAGGCTCTTGGCCACCCATGTCCCTGAAGAGGGAGCAGTGCTGCAGGCTGTCCCGCTCACGGACACCCCCGTGCCTGGGGTTTGTAGGAACATTCCCAGTCCTTGGTCAAACTGGGCTGAGACCATCCATCAAACTCAGAAGTACCTGGAGAACAGGGAATGAGGAGGACCTAACAGCGTGATCCCCCTGGCTCTGCACTGACACCATGGATGCCTTCACCATGAGACACCGGAGAGCCCCACGGCGACACCGCTGTGGTCCTACAGGGGTATCTGCCAGGGGGTGCCCACGTTCCCCTCGGTCCGGTGAAGGTGGCAATGTCCAAAGGGCACAAACATGCTATGAACAATGACAAAGGAACCTCTAAGCACAAAGGTGGGGTTAAACAACGATCCCACAGCCCCCGCTGCCTGCAGCCGTGCCTCAGCCTGGGTTTCCTTTGCTGAAGTCCAATTCCTGCACAAAAAACCCCCCAAAAACCTAGAAATCTCCTGGATTTGGCTGCTAACCTCAGCCCAAGCCCCCTCCCTGCTACCACTGTGGGGGGAGATGAGGTGGTGATGCCCACCCACACGTCACAGGAGCCGACAGCCCCCCTCTGCTCCCCAAACCAAACGCCCCCAACCTCGCGCGCCCCACCACCGGCGTTCCCAGCACAGAGGGGCTGGGTGGAACTGACCCATCAGGCCACCTTTCCTCTCTCCCTTTCGGCCTCTTCCCAGGCACGGGGTCCCAGGGGACAGCCAGGCTGTCAGCGCTGCTTCCCGACCCACTGTACTGGAACCCCCCAGCCAGCCCCTCCGCCGGGGTCGCACCCCGCGCCGCATGCGAAAGCCCCGTCCGTGGCTGCAGAGGAGAAGGAAAATAAAATAAGAAACCCAAAAAGAGACAAGAGCTATGATTTGCCTGCTTATTTTTTTTTAATTATTTTTTTTTCCCCTCCCCCTAGTAATCTTCACCAAACTTTCTCTCCTGTCTCACTTTAAGCAGCCTTTTTATTGTGAAAGTATCAGGCTGGGGGGGATGACAGGTTTTTCACTGCATATCCCTCACTCTGACTTTGCTCCCTAGATGGTTCATAACATCCACAAGCTAAAACGTTGCAGGTTTTTTTTTTTTCCCCATTTTTTAATTTTTTAAATTTATTTTTAATCCGGCCAAACACTCTTCAGCCTTTTCTTTATTGACATCTGACAATCCAATT
This sequence comes from Podargus strigoides, assembly GCA_028020825.1. Lineage (NCBI taxonomy): Eukaryota > Metazoa > Chordata > Aves > Caprimulgiformes > Podargidae > Podargus > Podargus strigoides. The sequence continues at coordinate 1,621,917 of CM051626.1, forward strand.
TTTAATTAAAAGCAAAATAGAGCTCGTTTTCCCTTTTCTGTCAGTTTTTTCCTAGCTCTCATCCAAAACTGACTGTAGGAAGAACCCCACGTGAAGGGGACTCTGGGTGGATGCTCCCCAGCACTGCCACCAGGCTCCCCATCCCTCTGCACCACGGATCCCATGGCCAGCACCCACACACAATCCTCAGCCAGCTCCTTATTTGCCTTTTTTTAAAAATAAAAGTGACTAAAATTTTTTTAAAAATGTAGAAAAATAGTCATTATTTCCATGTGATTAGCAACATTGATGTTAACCAAAACACTGATTTAACGACAGACACAAAGAGGCAGAGTAGGAGGAACCAGGCTGCTCGTTCCTTTCACGTGCAGTATGTTTCATGGAGGTTATTGCAATGTAAACAGAAAAAGCTCTCTGGATGAGACTGTTTGCTACCAAATATTTATGTGCCTATGGATGTGACAGCACACAGTCATCAACGTAACACCATTTAGTCTAACTGGGCAATAAAAGCATAATTTTTGTTGCATTTGCCTCTACTGATATAGTGTTTCTCTGAAATATTTTCTGCCAGATTAAATGTG
>CM051626.1:1627500-1645000 GCA_028020825.1 Podargus strigoides
ATTTGCAATGCCATAATTAACAGGACGCCAATATTTCAGTCCTAATGACTATCTAATCTTAGTGGTGCGTGTACAGAGTATTTTAATATTTCATAATGTTTTATTTCAATTGCAGTAGAGTGAAGCTGCAGTTGAGTTTATCCACAGATTAAATTGTTTTAAATCACTGAAGTAAAAATATTACTTCATTTCTCTGTCTTTTCTTGACAATGCAAAATTAAAAGAGTCACTCATTTTTAAAGATCTGTGGGGAAAAAATGTTCTCTCCTATTTTGCTTTGTAATGCAGTATCTCAGCTGAGCCTCCCGGGGTACCAACAGCAGCTATCAGCAGGTATCAACCCCGCTGCTGAAGCAGAGGTGATCCCATGGCAGGACTTCACCTCTGGGGGACTGGTTGTTCACTGCAACCCACTCCTCACTGAGCAGAGATGAATAAAATTGGTGCAAATTCTTCACCATGATGGTGGTGAGACCCTGGCCCAGGGTGCCCAGAGAAGCTGTGGCTGCCCCCTCCCTGGCAGTGTTCCAGGCCAGGTTGGATGGGGCTTGGAGCAACCTGGGCTGGTGGGAGGTGTCCCTGACCATGGCAGGGGGGTGGAACGAGACGAGCTTTGAGGTCCCTTCCAACCCAACCCATTCTATGACTCTATGAAATACCCCAGAGGCAGTGCTGGAGGTATTGCTCCAGGGATGCCGTGCCCAGAGCAGCGGTGTAATGCCTTTGCTGGGACTGGGAACCCACCCAGCCCAACTGAGGGCAGGAGATATGGCTGGGGCACACGGAGCTGCAGCAGCACAGACCTCCCTGGACATGCCTGAAAGCATCTTAGAAGGACATTTTATGTAATACGGAAAACCCTTTTACACAAGCAGTCTTTAGGAGCTCAAACTTCCATTTCTCCAAATCTTCACCCTGGGATCACAGTTCAGTGACAAAAAATCCTGCAGAACAACAAACCCATCTCCTTTCTGTAGGTTCCTCCAAAACGTAACAGCACCACACTGAAAATTTCTAAACCACATGACAACAAACCTTTGTACCCATTAATTTCAAGTTCTGAGATATCTGTTCCGTATGAAAAAACATGTTACTGCATAATAAAGCTTGTTACTAGAAGTATTTAATATTCATAATGTTTTAGTAAGTAGCAAATTCTCATTAAAACAAGCGTGGTGCTTGCACCACTGATTTCTAGGAGTCTTCACTTAGCAAGAACAATGCACAGCAACACTACTGCAACATCTTTGTTCACAGTAAGAATACACACTTGCTTGGGTATTTATCGTGATAAAAGCATTGTTTGTGTTCTGGCAGCAATGCCACTCTACACTTCTGTAGTGCACAAAATGACATTATAATGGGGATTCAATTATTTAAGCATATATACACACAAACACATGCTCGTGCCAGGTAACATCAGACTAACCAACAGCACTGGAGGTGCTGGGCAAGATTGCAAGACGCAGATGCTGATTGCCTAAGGGGATGGACAGCCACGCAGTGGACAGAAGGGCACGACCACCTGACCTTTAAAAAACATACCCCCAATTTTTCAAGCCTCACTGAGTACTTCAGACAACCAAGACCATCAAAATACATTGAAAACTTTCAGCAGTAAAATTAGTGACAAACATTTCTAGCACTGAAACCACAGGACTTTACATGTTGACTGCATAAAATCATTAAGATGAAATTTAATTTATACCACTCAGCCTGAGGTGAAGGTGCATGAAATTAAGTTGATGCAGTACATTCTGTACTTTATTACGCATTGTACTTTAAAAGCTGTATTAATATAGCCCTGTAGTTGACAGAAGTGAGCCAGCTCCCTAAATTGAGATTAAAAAACTGTGTTTGTTTATATACACGTGCACATTTAACTCCCTCGCATAAAATCATCTATCAACTGGTACTGATCATAACTCTTTATTAAACCATCACAGAATCAACCTTCCCAAACAGAAAACATAATTATCATAAACAAACCTTATTGATGCCCAAATACTTCACAGTGAAACCAGTTTCAAAATCCTAATTGATGGTGTAAGAGTTCATTGCAATAGGAGAAAGCAGTGAAGAGTTAGTGACCATCTTTGACAGCTCATGGAGCAGAGATGAGATCCCAGAGGATCTGTAGAGATGGGGGAAAAGGAGACAGGAAGAAATTATAGACCAGTCAAACTTTGATATTGGGAGAGATAATGGAACAAATTATTAAAATATTTATAAGCACCTCAGGTTCATAAGGTTATAAACCACCAAACAAATCTCATCTTTTTCTTTGACAAGATAATTGGCCTCATGGATAAGGGGGGGGGAAGAGCAAGAGGGGAAATATATACTGACTTTAGCAAGATTTTTATATACCTTTGCTGATGACATTCTCGTAAAAAGAGGGAAATACAGTTTACATTGACAGAGTCTAAGGTGGATGCCAAGAAAAGTTTTAAAAAATTTAAGTATTTACTGCATGGTCACAAGGGAAACAGAAACCTCTGTGTGAAATAGTATTTTGCAGTACTGTAAGCTGGAAGTCCCAGTCTGAGCTGTACCTGCCAGTATGACATACCTGGATACATGGGACACTCCCTGTCCCAGCTGCCAAACTGGGATGCATTATACCTAGAATAGGTTCTGCCATGTTTGGTTAAGCCTGAGTTGATTAGAGAGTATACTTATCAATGCAGTGCACACCAAGCTGGGATAGGCTCCCAGCAGCTTATGTGAAAGAATCAGAAATTAAAATTATTTTGACGAATTAAGAGAAATAGCCCAAACTAGAAAGATTGGAGAGTCAGGATCAAGTGCAGAACACAACCACTATGAATGGCAGTGTTCCAGGCCAGGTTGGATGGGGCTTGGAGCAACCTGGGCTGGTGGGAGGTGTCCCTGCCATGGCAGGGGGTGAGACAAGATGAGCTTTGAGGTGCCTCCCAACCCAAACCATGCCATGATTCCATGAAGTTGGGTTTTTTTTTTCTCATTTCACATTGCCTTCCTGAAGAAAACAGTGGGCTAATGTCAACTACAGGAATTAAACACACAAGCAAAAACCCAACAAACCACCCAGTGACTCCTAGACCTCCCTTCCCATGCTTGTGCAGGCATGAAAACCCCCGCAGGACCTGCACCTTGTGAGATTCCTCCTGCCAGAACCCACACACACTCACCAACAAAGTAGTGTTCCTCTACCTCTTCCCTGTCAGCAATTCCTCACACCTCTACCAACTCATACAACTGGTAGCTACATCTGCAACAAAAGCCCTACTACATTCACCGTTAAGATGCTCCTGAAACTCTATTTGACATTCTAAGGAGTGTAAACCCCACTATTTTTACCCAGAAGTCCAGGTTAAAGAGCAGTGGTGGGTGCCAGGGACAGGTTTTTGTTCTGCTTTTCCAGAAGAGCTTGAGGAAAGTGCTACTCCTATCAATAATCCTCATTTTATCCAGGTAAGCTTTTAAGACCACTGCAATTGTTTTGCCAAACAGAGAAATGATATCACTGGGATATCAATTGACATTTTGTGGTTAAAAAGGATGTTTTCATATTTCCTCCATTCTGGCTGGCTCTTCAGGATCCCTACACAGGCAAAAAATACTGAAATTGGGTTAATGACTGATTTCTGTGATTCAGTAAGGTGGGGGGGGGGGAGGGCACTATTTTAAGGGCTGGATTTGAGTTTGATTTTAGCAAGAGTTATGCTTTTCAAAGTCCATTATTTTTTGCAGATGTAGAGGTTTCAACATATTTTTAACAAAACAGAAAACGGCAACAAATACCTGAAAACTCACACACAGACAGAATGCCACGTGCTGGTGATATACATATTTTTTTTTTTTTTACAAAAAGCCCTATCCAGAGCATTCTGAAGAGGAGCCAGCCAGGGTGGTGGCAGTGCTGAGTGTTCCTGCTGTCACCACGAGATCCATTCATGTTTCCAGTTGTCACTGCATGGAAGAGAGGCCCCAATGTCCCTGGGGAGGCAGCGAAGGCTCTGTCACTCCCACCAACCCTCCTGCCAGAATACCCACTTAGTGGCAGCTTGAAAGGTCACCTCAGCAACACAACTTCCATCTCCACCGAAAGCCATCTCCTAAGGCTTTACAAATATTTGGAGTCTGATTCTCCAAATATGATTTGTCACAACAACACAGTGTAACAGCAGCGTGCCCAAAGAAAGCCCCTCTATAAATAGCCTGCCCGGGAAAAAAATGTTTGCTTTATTTGCTGCCTGGGAGAGGGAGGTAAAACCTAAACAAATTTTCAACACCAGCTGAGTTTACATATTTAAACTTCAGCCGTGCCAAAGTTGCAGCCTAACTGGCACCGAAAAACCTAACAAAAAAAGTCATATATTGACAAAACACACAGTCATAATAAAACCGCATCCAGTTAATAACTTTGAGAACTAATGTTAACTCCTAGCACAATAGAAAAGTCTCCTTAAACACAATAAAGCAGTGATATAATTTACTCTCAGCTCCTTTTCAAAACATTACTCTCTGCCCACAATCACATTCAGATTACAAAATTCCTTCTGTAGTTTTCTCCTAGCTGTGGGAATAAAATAAACCACTTAGATGACAGTAAAGTGTCTGTAAAATATATAACAGCAATAACTCCTGGTGGAAATGCAGCAGATATTTATACAACAGCCAAAGCAGGGAGCATTGTAAGTGCCTCTCTGGATGAGATCCTGGGGCACCCAGTGCTCCATCCTCCTTCCCCAGCTTCACCCCGGTACCCAACACAAGGGTGAAGCACTGGGGAAGCCTTCGCAGCCCCAGGCCACCAGCACACAGAGTGGGTGTCCCCTCTCCTTGGCAGCTTGGGAGCCACTCCCCCAGGGTGAGAAAAGCAGGGACTCATCACCAGCTAGTGATGACCTGCCTTCGTCAAAGGTAATTTATTTCCATGCCACTTCACAGCTGTATAACCTGTCTGTGTGTCAATTGATAACACTGGCAGTGCTGGGTTAATGGTTGGACTTGACGATCTTAGAGGTCTCTTCCAACCAAGGCTGTTCTGTGATAATGTTATTTATCAAATATAGTATTCCTAAGTAACTGATGTGATTGAACTTCTGACATGGAAGGAAGGATGCTTAGCGTTTACCCAACAAAGGATTCTGATTAATTTTTCTACTAATTTAGAAGATCTCTAAAGGAGGCCATGTCAAGGTGGCCACCATGGCCATGACTAAATGAAAAGACAGGCTGAGACCATAAAAAAACATGCAAGACCTCGTTGTCCTCAGTCCTCTCCTGTCCTTCATGTAAGCAGCCAAAGAATCATAGAACAGCCTTTGTTGGAAAAGACTTCTACAATCACAAAGTCCAACCATTAACCCAGCACTGCCAAGTCACCACTACACCACGTAGGAGGAATGGAAAAGGCAAAGTCTCCCAAGACTCCAAAAATTATTTCACAGCAGATTTAATCAGGACAAGGAGCTGGCAAAAGCAGCTTCTGTCCAGATCTTTCTGCCACCAAGTACCACACATTAGTGCACTAAATCAAAGCAGAAATACTTCCCGTAGAGCTTATTTTATGTTCAGTGGTTACCCCAGCGTCGGAGGGATGGAGCTGGACTGAAGCCTGAAGCAGTGTTTCCCCCAGGCAGATCCTCTCCAGCCTGTGAACAGGACTAGGGCACACAAACCCACCTTACTCACTCCTACTTACCACCTACTCAACTCCTAATATCAACATCTGTCTGCAGCTGGAGACCACAGTCAAACCTGGCTCACAGGCTTTGCTGCAGAGACATGAATTAGTAGGGCCTTTCTGTGACCAGAGAACAAATGCATTAATTTGGATATATAAGGAGTTACATAAAATTCGAGGTCGGCCAATGTAAATCAAATGCCCTAATGAACGCAGCCGTGGAGTGCCACATTATTATGTGCGTTATGGGGAATGTACCCTTTCAGCATCACTCACTGGTTACATCTTTTCAATATGTTTAAATATGTTCTCATGGCATTTAACCAATTGCTTAATTCCTCGATGAAAGAAATTAAGCTTCTAGATCAAACCCTACACTTTGAAAGCTGAAAAAAAAAAGGAAAACGTCAATGAAAAACATGTCAAAATATTTTTAATACTATGGAGTTTGATCACTGGGGGCAGGAGGACATGCAAGGCTTTGGCATGTGCTGCAGTCCTCATCCACGGCATCAGGCTGGCACAAAACGCAGCGTCTCTGACAGCACCACTCGCCCCAATGCAGCCACACCTCTCCTGTCCTTCTCAGCTGGTCACAAGCAGCTGTTGGTGACGGGCAGCACACATCTGTGCCAGCCCCAGGAGATAGGCTCAGCCCAAGTAAGCCTCAAGTAACTCAGGACTGAGGTAGTGTGAGCCATTTTGCTGCGGTTGATGAAATACGGGCTGTTAAACTTATTGTTTTTTTTGCATTTTGTAAAGTTATTCGAGAATAAAGCAGTTTAAATTGTGTATGAATAAAAAGTAATTGTTACTCACGGCATTTATTGGAGCGAGCCCAAAATTTATCTGCAAGAAGTGGTCAAGGACATTCAAAATGCTGGTTCCTTTTGATCACTAGAAGCAAGTGGTTAAGTACTAGAGCAAGACTTCCTCCTCTTCATGCCAAGGAGATACGAAGTCTTTGATGCTAACACATACAAAGAGCCAGAAGGATCCCTATTGTTCTAATTTTGTAAAAAAGTAAATCTGAAGTCAATGTCCCCGAAAAACCCAGAGAACATTTTCCATGCCCAAAATTCTCTGCCAAACTTGACACAAGTTTATGAATACTTTGAGTTGACTTGACATTTTTCGACAAATAAAATATTTGAGCAAATCGTTAGCCAGAATCTAATTACTTTACCTCTTTGTGTACTTGTATACAAGCCTTTGAATTCAAATGAGAAGTTATTATTAGGTTTACTGTCTAGGACCAGTTGACATTGTAAAAAGCTAACCCCCCCCCACCACACACACACAAACACCCAGGAGAGCTGAGAGCACATTCAGACTTAGTTCACCTGGGAACAAACTGCTTTAGTTTCAGGAGAAACGAAGTGCAGATCCCTCCTGGAGGGTGTTGGGCTGGTGTATTTGAGAAAGATTTACAAGAATGCATACATGTGTATCAGCATTATCACGTTCTATTAATTGAAAATGTTATTTTAATTGAATATACATGTATTCCATATATAATCATTCTGCTAACAGTCTGAAAAGCAGCTATTCCAGATAGAAAACATATCATAAACTTCTTACACTGGACACACGCCTCGTATTGGGGCTCAAACACTGAAAAAGCATTTGTTTGGGTAAATCCTGTCCTGCTGCAAAACCCCAGCCCAGTGACCATCGCTCCTGGGAGTGGGCAGGAGGGATGGGCAGAGCCCCTCGGCAGCAGCAGCCATCCAAGGTGCAATTCCAGTTAACAGGAACTGAAGCTGTGGGCACAGTCCCAACAGCACCAGGTACAAAGGGACCCCCAGAGACTGCAAGCCTGGCAGCCAAATGTAAATACTGGGGGAGGAACTTCAGCCCCTGTGGACTCTACACCTTCCAAACGCTCTCCTACAAGTTCTCCATGGCCACAAAACACCACTAGGCTTTTCAGGCATAAACCCAACACAACAAAAGCAACGTGTGGCAAAAGAAACAGAGGAAGCTGTTGGTAGGAACCAGCACAGCCACAGGTCACTAATTAAAGCAAAGGGTGATGGACTTTAAGTAGAGCAGAATTAGTCACCTCATAAGTTTCAATACATACGTTTTACAATCCGCAAAAATAATTTTCTTGAACTTTTTCTGCATGTTATTTTCAAAGTTGTTTTATTGCATATAAAACCATCACGCTTTGGAGCCACACATGGGCTTTCTGCATAAAACACCACCTTATCTCTGTATAAGCAAACTATTTTAACTCCCTAGAGCTATTTAGCTAACCACTTGCTGTGACCTCTGAATTCTTATCCTGAATTATATTTTTATGTGCTATATAAAGGTACTGTTATGTTACTGTTTTTATTCCAGGTGCCAAAAAGGACAAGTTTATTGCCAACTGCTCATTCTGTGTCTTATTTTTTTTTTTTTTTTTTCAAAAAAGACTTAACTGACCCAGCAGTCTAATTTGTTTTTAATTCACGTTTGAACGGCTCATGAAGAAAATCACATCTAGCATGAAGAAAAATAAACAAATCGGTAATATTTGGAGAAAAAAAAAAAAAAAAAAAAAAAAAAAATCAACATCCAGAAGTGTCACCCCACTGACATGACTCTGCAAAGCCCTGCACCAGCACAGAGCAGTGCTCCTCTCGACGTTACCTTAACACGCTGCTTGTGTTCACTACCACGACAGCTGTCAGCATGTGGTGCCTTGGAGATGCCTGTCGTGGGGGTCCCTGCACAGGCTGAAAGCCCTGCCTGTACCAGGAGGGAGGAAGGGGAGTCCCTGGGCCAGAGCACCTCCACCCAACCCCACATGCCTCCAGGCTCTGCCCAGGTCCTCATCCTAAAACTGGAAGCAAACCCGTAACACGCACCTTTGGCACAAGCACCTTTCCAGTGGCACTGCACTGCTTAGTAGAAGGAGGCAATGAAAGAAACCAACGGGCTTATTTCATCTCCAGCTTCTTCTGAATGCTTAACATCACAAAACAATCTACTGGAATGCAACTGGGAGCTGTGCTGCGACCATGGCAAACCCCAAATCTCTGCCAAACTCACCCAACTGCTGTAAAACGTTGAAGATGCACGGAAAAAAGGGGCTTTTTGTCCAGCAACCATTGAGACAACATAAAAGAGCAGCAGATCTCTGTGCTATGAACATTATAACACTCAAGTTTCAGCAGTGAATATATATTTGTAGGAAAACACACGTGGGGGTGGCGTGGTCCTACAGCTGAGATGGCATTAGGGAAGCAATCTGCTGCTGCTGGGAAGCCTGTGCAGCCCTGAGAAACCCATCTCCCTGTGTAATCATTGATGTCTTCACAGCTCCTCTTAAGTCAACACAAGGAAGATCATTACCCATGTCATTACCAGCATTAGGGCAAAAAGGAGATGTTGTTGGCTGCTGAATTAGGCATAAACCTGAATAATCTTACAGAGAAATTCCAGCTGCCTTTATCAGCAGGAAATATACTGCACTCCAGGAGTGATAAAGGGACGGGACAAAGCAGAGTGATGAATGCCACACTGGTACAGCTGGAACAAGACATTGCACGTTACACTTGGCAGCACTGAGGGCTGCCCCAGAGGGGCTGGGAATGGGGGCTGTGGTACCCTGTGTCCTCAGGGGCTGTGGGATGGGGGCAGGGGCTGCCCTCACCAGCATGCTCCAGTCCTGGGGACCACATGGCTATTGCCCCATGGCAATGTAAGCTGTATTTTGCCTTGAAAATTCAAATCAATATCTTTGATAAGCAAAGAATATCTTGGGTAAAAAGGTCTATAACTAAGAGAAACCAACCTGTTATTTCCAAATTGTGTGTTTTCACTATGGCATTCCAAAAACGCTTTCAAAGCCAGAACTGGTGTGGGCCTTGAATTTTCTTCTTCCAGAAGCTTGTGGGTCAGGAGCGTTACGAAAACAGAAAGAGGACCCAAGAGTTACTGCAGTTCAGCGAGTCACGTAAAGTTAAACGAGATTAAGATTTCTCTAAATAGTTATGGACCAATTTTCAAAACTGGCTCGAGTCGAGATGCTGAAAAAGTCCCAACTGCACAATTAAAAAGCAGTGTCTGCAGCTGAGATTTATCACAGGGCAGAAAAAAGGCCCAAAAGACTCAGTTCTGTAAGTTTTATCATGTTCAACTTCCGACTGTCCCAGTCCTACACAGTGAGCTAAAAAAGGGCGAGAAGATGATGAAGAACCCATGGCAGGGGGGTTGGAACTAGATGATCCTTAAGGTCCCTTCCAACCCAACCCATTCTGTGATTCATTCTAAGAGTGTGGCTTGGCAGTGAGGAGGGAGAAAAAAAATTACACATTTTTACTTCCAAGAGGCAGGGTAGGGAGCAGTGGCTGGAAACCCACAGACCCACAAACCACCAGCCGTGGGGAAGGAAAACACAGCCCCAGAGGGCAGCGAGGGGAAGGAAGGTACGACCTGGGAGACCAGTCTGGAGTGGACTGGAGCATCAGAGAGGTAACTTGTGGTTATTTATTGCTGCTCCCCATCAGTACACTGCATTGATCTGAGCAGGGTAAGCAGAGAACTAGGGTAACAAAGCTGATAGTGGGCAGGAGATGAGCACTTGGGAAGCTTGTAAAAGGTAAGAGAATGCAGAAAAGCAGAGTGAGCCAGATCCTGGGCACCGACAGACTTTGGGTTTCAATACACTACTGGGGAGGATGTTACCTGCTTGCTTTGCACATTCAGAATGAGAATTAATTTAACTAAAAGTGGAACTATGTATCACAACCCATTAATGAAAGAACATAATAAGAACAGATCTTGACTGAAGCCTACGTAACATTGCAGAAAACGTGCGTCCTGCTAAAGTTCTACTATCAAAATTCATGAATAATTAACCCAGAAATAAAAGCAGTTTCAAGGTTAGCTAGGTTCCTTCAAAGCTCTTTGAATAATTCGCAATATTCGACAACTTCTGGCGTAACACTGCCAGGGTTGTCTGTCGTGTCACACTCAGATGACCTAAAGAAACACAGAAATACACAGAACAGGAAAACATACCCTCCTACAAGGAAATAAAAATCAAATATACTCATAGATAACTAAATTTAATGTGTGATCCTGAGGGCTGGGAAACGAAACGTGGCTACAGTGCATTGGCTTGGTGGAATGAGATGCAAAACATGTATGAAAGGTTTCCATTTGAGCTGCTAAAACCGCAGGCTGCGGAAGCGCGGGGCTCTGCCACGAACAACACTGAGGTCTGGTGTCAATTTAAATGCACTGAACACCAGGAAAATGCCCCCAACTAAGGCTTCAAACTTGTACAGCACATTTCCACTCAACCCAACTAGATTGCCTGTCACATCTGACATGGCTTGTCAAAAGTTATCCTTCACTGCTCATGGGCAACATAGAGGGTCAAAAGACCAAATACAATGGTCCAACCCATCCCATTTTTTTTCCTGCAGAGCAGCAGATATTGAACTCGAAGATGACAAGACAGAGCAGGTTGAAGCGGCTGCCAGAGAAAGAGAAGCTGTCCAGAGCCGCTGATCTGCAGGAGGAAAACCAGCCGGTCTGTGCATGTCACGGCCGGGGCTCGGGCGCTGACAGGCTCACACAAAAGGGAATGAAAAGCCCAGAAACTTGAAGTGGCCTTTGCAAAGCATTTCAGCTGTTAAAAAGGAAAGAGGCGGTCACCCGGTAACGCGAAACACGCCGTGTGAGGATGGAGGGGGAAAAGCACGGCCGCCCTTTCGTTAAGCTGCATCCGTACCAACCAGGGGTGATTTCTCAGGCTCTGAAAAAAATCTGAAGAGCAGCTTTCTTAAAATAAGCCACGAAACCTTGAAATGAGCGTTTGGAAAAAGCAACACCTTCCTAAAGCAGTTCAAAACCTTCCCCAACATTTTCAGTCGAGGGGCTGGCTCATCCTGACAGCAGAAGGCACTAAATGATAATTCAGGGAGAAGTGATCCATTCCTCGCTGTGAATACAGGAGGTGCCACTGGTGCAGTTTGTAGCCCTACAAATATGAATGGAGATTTCCCACATTATCCCTAGGAAAGCTGCAGTCACGTGCTGCACTGCCACAGATCTTGGTGTGTCCACTGCCTCCTGATGCCTGACCCCCTCCAGTACCACCATACCACAAATCTGTCTCCAGCCAGCTGTCCTTGTCCCTACAAGAGTCTCTGCTTCTTCCTGTTTTTCTTTCTCCAGAATAATTTGAGTTTCATGTACCTAAGTACAATTTTGCAATTAAAAAACAATTGTGGAAAAATCTTTCTGCACACTGGGAGGAACCACGGAGCAAGCCCAGGAACCTCAACGCAGAGGCCCCAAGTTCATTCATGCCTACATGGTCATTGGCAATGTTTCTGGATGCCCAGGGATGGAGGCAGCACCCATCCTCAACCCTTGGTGACCACCCTGAGAAACAACCACATCCAGGCACAGGATAACAACAGGGTATTTCCAACCTTAATCCTTTTTTTCAGGTTGCTGTCTTTTAATTACCTCAAAAGCAGCATCACCTTAACGAGGGCACCCAGAGTTACCACCACTGAGCAGCTGCAGAGAGCTCACGTTTGCTGTTGGTGGCAGAGCTGACTGTACTCACAGCAGCAGTCGATAGAGTGACATTTTAAAATTAGTGTTTGACATTAAAAAATTAGCATTTGAGTATGAAAACCCGCATTTTACTCTCTTGTGTTAATTTAATGTTTTTCATTCTTTCTGAGCTGTGTTCAGCTTTCTTGGATAACCTTTTCATCCCATCTACCACGTGTCTCACTGAATTTTACCACCTTATACATGTTCAAATATACTCTATTTTCTTTTACATTTTCTCTTTTTTTTTTTCCTTTGTGTAGTGGTTGCTCTCTTACCTAAGGTCCCTCAGATCACTTAAATGCATATACACATTGCTATAGATATGCATTTCACCTTGTTTGCATAAATGATCCTCATGAATGAATAAACCCAATATTTTAAACATTTTTAAGACCTTAATCTTCAGTTAAGAAACCAAAAAAATCTCATTTCCTAGGCTCAGCTCCCATATTTGACTTTTCAAACTGCTTCTCACCCCTGTTTCCCCACATCTCTCCCTGGGTTAGGGGAGGAGGACGCGGAGGCGCCCAGCTCCTGGCAGGACCACGGACCTGCCCGCCCCACCAGCTTCGTTTCCCTTCACCACCCCAACGCTCTCGTCGTATTCATGAGCTGCAATTTAATTCAAGTGCACTCCAGTTGCAGCAAACACAAAGCGGCCGGGAGCACGGCGGCGTGTGCGAGGGGGAGACGGGTAAATATCACCGCGGCGGCCGGCGTGAGAGGATAACCTGCCCACACATACACCAGCCCAATTAGCCGAAGCAAAACGAGCTTTTATTCCCCAAAGAGTCAAAGGAATCCTTAGCAGTGCCCTCCATCACCCAGCCTGAGATGAAGCCACTGCACAGTCCAGCACGGTCTGCGCGGCGACACCGAGCGCACACGCTGCGCCCCAAATAAAGGAAACTTGGAAGAAGAAAGCTTATTGTTTGTCTTTTCATCAGCTGAGAACTGTATGTTCAAAGTGGTTTCCCACAGCATTGAAAAATGCAGAAGGGAATGGTCTTCCTCCAAAGGCAGAGGTGTTCACCTGGTGTTACCTGGGCACAGCTGGAAATTCACCATCAGAGAAGCAGCGTAACCGCCTTCGTCTCTTCAAAACGCCAACAAGAAGTCTAAAAAAAACCCCAACACCGAGAGAAAAGGGGAATTTCAAACTTGAAAATAGTTACTGAAAGCATATTAAACTAATCTGATGGACAGACTTCCCCCAGAACTACTTTATTATCAAACACAGCCCAGCCAGTGCAAAGCAGTAAGAAACTCCAGGCACTCCAAGTACGCAAACAGATGTCTCTAACAACTGACTCCATCCTTAATTTGCTTGGCTTGCTAAATCACTCTGCTAACGCTCATTTTCAGAACTTTCTGAAAATAAAGAACACGAAGAAAGCCAAAGAGGAAGGAGATGGATGAATGTGTAGTGTCAAATGAGGAAAAACATGAGAAATCAAGAAGTTAAGACCTAAGAAAAACCGTAGTCAATAAAATTCCTTCTTTAAATAGCAATAAAATTATAACAGGGTGTATAGTCTGATGCCATAACACTTAAGAGTCTTCAAGAAAACACAGTATCATGGAACGATTGGAGTTGGGAGGGACCTCAAAGCTCATCTCATTTCAACCCCCTGCCATGGCAGGGACACCTCCCACCAGCCCAGGTTGCTCCAAGCCCCATCCAACCTGGCCTGGAACACTGCCAGGGAGGGGGCAGCCACAGCTTCTCTGGGCAGCCTGGGCCAGGGTCTCACCACCCTCACAGCCAACAATTTCCTCCTAATATCCAGTCTAAACCTAAATCCACCCTCTTCCAGTTTAAAGCCATCACCCCTCACCCTATCACTACATGCTCAGTAGTCCAAAGGCTTTCAAACCCAAAATTATCTGCTTTAAGATCAAGAGGACGTGCACTTTTATGGTGTGTGTGATGAAAGACATGGTGAATTCTGGGCCAACAAAGCTCGCCTGAAACACGTGCTCCCACAACCCCACCGTGCCCAAGCCCAGCAGACCACCCCTGCGAGCCCACCATCACCACGTGCTGCTCCAGGCTAACACTCGCCAGGTCTCTGCGAGTAAATTCAGCAGCCTCTTTAACATCCCACAACGAATTACTGACAAGTCATTTTTTGCTCCATATTGCGACTCAACGTGGCAACTCTGTTTTTTTTTTTCCTATTACAAACATGTACTGTACCTCGGCGCAGAGCCGCTTGGATGCTGATACAAGATTCATAATGGCTGTCAGAATCTGCAATGTTTCCTTTTGTTTTATGAGGTCAGGCAATATTACCTGCACTGATGTATTCCATTTCCCCAGCTGAAAACCTTCTCATTTGAGCACGACAGGTTGAGGGAGTCATGATTTTGCAACCTAGCATGTGAAACACAGTGCAAGGGGGCAGGTGCCTAACCCCACGTTCTCCTTTTGCTCTTGTCCACTGGCACCAGTAAATTAAACTGTCAAAAACGGAATTGTCCTGTCATCAACAAAGCTACAGCTTCGCAAGTATTGCACCATCAGATATATTTCTAATTCTGCATTTCCCTGCACCTGTAATTTCATCAGGAACTCAGGCTGGCCCATGGTGAGAAGCTGTCCAGGGGACACTGGCACCATGAGCTCCTCGGGAGGCTTGACACGGCATTTCAAAGACAAAAATTAATGAATAATACCCACAATTTGTTTAGTATATATATAAAAAAAGCGTTCAGGACATGGTCCTGACCTTCTGCATCACTTGGCAGCCCGGAGGAGGGCAGGGATGCCAAGGGGCTGTGATGCGGGGCACGTGGCACCACGGCCACGCACCAGGAGCTGCCACAACAAAGTGGAAACTTATTTAAACACATTAAATGCATTAATGAAACGCAGATAAAGAGGACGTGCACTTCAGAACCTCGTGTCTTTTCCTTTTGGCCACTTCAGAGACTGAAAGTACCTCCTAGAAGTTTTCTCTCCCATGGAATGGGTCTTATTCCGGCACATGTTGCTGCAAGAGCTGGTGGGAGCAATGCTGCTTTTGGGAGAGAAAACCCAGGTCACTTCATTTCAAAACCTGGAACATTCAAACCAATGTTTCCTTTTGCCACGTGGTTCTCCAGGGGTCATCTGAAAGGAACATGATTAACTACAATCTTCAGGTCAGGATTTAAACGTGGTTTCAATTTTCACTTGGAGCTGACTTTACCTTTTTTATATTTTTTTTAACCTGTTTTAGATCTGTTTGAATAAGTTACTGACCTCACGTGTGACACACGAGTACGAACTGCCCCGAGAACACGTATGCTTCACAGAACAACTAAAACACTGCCAAAACATTGTTTAAATGCACAAGTAACTATGCAGAATATCCAGAAGCACTCCACAAATCACAATCATTAAAGCGAAAGGGAGCATCTCTTCTCATGTGCTGATAAACAAGAAGAAAAGGGCTCGTTATTAATTCAACGTAGCAATCAAATATTGTTTTAGATTACCTCTATAAAAATTCCAAGCTTATCAATCATTAAACTGTGGACAGAAAGTTAAATTGAGATAAGAAATCATTTCACGCAGCTTAATGCAGTCAAAGTGACTCAATATTCCTTTATTAATTCTCACTTAATATCACTTTAAACTGCCGCCATTATTATCCTACAGCATACGAAGGGCTCGGTGTAATTAGTCCGTATTAAGCCCTTTTTATTTATAAGGAGCCAAATAAACAAACCCACTTTAATTACCTGGGTGCCACAATATTGATCTGAGCATCCCATTTTAATACGCCTTTCCTTCCCCCGGCCACGGGGCGGGTTTGGAGCCGTGCCGCAGCGGTAGGGACGAGGCTGGGGAGGGCGAGCACCCCTGGGACCCCGCTGGAGACCGTCGCCAATTTCCAGAAGAGACAAAAGTCAACGAAGGCAGGGAATCTTCTCCCTCCCAAACCTTGTTCTCTCCCACTTCAGTACACGATGTTAACGACATACAAATTTTGAGGTCATTAAGTATAAGCAGGCATTGAAAGGCAGACAGGCGCTCTTCCCGGAGATGCCGATGTCAGCATTTCAAGTACTCTCCTAATCCCACAATGCAAGTTTCAGCATTATTGTCTCAATTTAACTTGCATTAGTACCTAGCACCTTGATTACACTGTTGGGGTGGTAATCTTCGCCTGCATATGCCATCATTACTTATGTCAAGCCTCTCGAGTTGTTATGAATACTATGTTGTTTTACGAGAGAGAGGAAATTAGTGCCAGTCCCCCAGAGTTTTGGGTGCTTAACACTGAAGCACTACACAGCCCTCTCAAATCCCACAACAAATCCTTGTTTAGTGCCACATGGAGATAAGGACTTTGCAGCAACATCCCGGCATAAATAACCCGCATCCCTCTTTATTCGCAAAATGTCAAAAAAATAAAAAAAAAAATCTCCCTTCTGTAATTTATTTCTTTTTTTCCTTTCCACCCCAAGATGGCTCAAAGTGCATTTAATGGTGAAACGGGTGGGATGTCCCGCTCTGGTGCAACACCCGGCGTGGCAAACCCCACGTCTTTGAGGATTATCTGAAAAATACAGTTTTAGATACCTTTTTTTTTTTTTTTTTAAATAAAAATGAACTTCTCAAACCCGGAGGAAAGGCGGTGTCGTGAGCTGAGCCTTCCCTCAGGAGTGCAATAACGAGAGGAATTGTTGCCTCGCACGTATCGCCCTCTCAATGTTTTTTTAAACATGATCCACTGTGTTGTTGAAAAGAATTATTTTTACAGTATTGTAGGGATTTTTGCATTGTCTGTTTATTCTGTTTACACAGCAAATGAAACCTCCGATATGAATAGGTGAAGTCCCCGGGGAGGAAAAGAAATTCAGAAATGATGTACAGATGGGGACAGGGGCCCACGGAAACCGAATATAAATTAACGTGCCCTCAACAGCCACATCTGGAGCAGAACACGCCAAATAAATAATTTTGACATTAAAAAAAAAATGAAAGATCAAGCCCTATAAATAGTAGAATAAGTTTCCTTTAATGATATTACTTCACGTTATAATTGAAGCGACACTGAAAAGTAATTTGATCTATTCAAACCAAGTCTGGCTTAAAAATCCTTCTCGGGTTCCTGTTTGGAAGCTATTAAAATCCTGCATTCGCAAGGACAGCGCACAGAAAAGATGCCACGCGCTGATTGCAAAAGTTTCCTTAAAAAAAAATAAATAAAAAGCCACCTCCTGAGGTTAGCTGAACATCTTCCTGCATAAAATCCCCCC
>CM051626.1:1647500-1802500 GCA_028020825.1 Podargus strigoides
TCTCTCCTATAATGATTGATCGCCATTGCCATCAAAGATGCTAATTAGACAGAAACAGTAAAGCAGGAACCTAACAAAACCATCACCCTCACCAAATCATACCAATTTTGAACAATGCAGCTCGTACATAAAAAAAAAAATGGAGCCTGGAGATATTTAAAACAGCCAATTTAACTTTTCAACCTATCCCTAGTCACCCCCTAAATTTCTCCAAGAACCCATCTTTGGTGCATTCTTTGTCCAGTCTGGTTCTCGGGCTGTTTGAAACCTTTGGTGATAATCCAAGGCCAACAGAGTCCAGAGAACAATCCAGTGGCAGAATATAACGTACAGGTTACATTTCACATGGAATTTCATCACAACTGTGGTGAAACGTGAACGCATCGTCTGTGTACACAGAAGTTTCAGTGCTTCACCTGTTTTGTCTTGCCTCAACCTCACCTGAAAATTGTTTACAGCCAAAACCTGCAGAAAAAAAATAAAATCAAACCCAAGCCTATAATAGGTTTAGTTGTGAAATCTGTAATGCCTCAAAACTACAGAAAATGTCAAGCAGTCAAGTCTTGAAAAAGAATTTTTTGTTGATTTTGTGTTGGGTTTTTTTTTTGTTGTTATTTTTCCCCCGTTAGTGCAAGCCCAAAGCCTCAACTTCTTGCATGAGGTGACATCTGCAACTATTGCTAGTCAAAGGCTCACCAGAGCCTGATTAATTGTTAGTCCAAGGGGATTTTTGTTGGTCACGGACCAATGAACTACACGGAATTTCCACGGCTGTAATATACGGCTGTGACAATACTGAATTCTGCTCTTATTGCAGTGGCCACTCAAACAGCAAGTGCTGTGGTATCACATATTTGTGTCGCAGTGAAGTGTCAGGAAACCTTGGACTCGAACAAGACTTCTTCCAAGAGCATACACAATGTTAGGCTATGTTCTTCATGTGCCCCCCAGAGATTTCTTTCACTTATTTTAGACTAGATTAATCCAAGTCGGTGGGAAAAAAAAAGAGAAAACAAGAAAACTCTTCTCCCCTTTAAAGATGACGAGTACTGCATTGACTTGATAGGTCACCAGTCACCAGAAAATCAAATTATAACTGTATAATTTAGGGAAAATGGAGGGAAGCAAGGATGATGTTTTTTTCCCCTGGATTAGCAAATTGAATCAACCGACCAGGCAGTTGCCCACCACCACAAACACAAGAGAGGAGAGGAATGCAGTGCATAAAAGCTTGCCTTTTGGGGTGCAAGATATTTAAAACAGGCAATTTAACTTTGAAACCTATCCCTAGTCACCCCCTAAATCTAGACCCCCTAGTCTACCCCTTGTAGATTAAACATCTACACTGTGTCACAGCAACTGCAAACTGAGGCTGCAGAGTGGAAGAGGCATCTTTAAACACATCTCAGTGCACAAGAAAAGTATTTCGTGGGCAACTATAGATCAACCTGGGCACCTTTCAAAGAATATCACATTGGATAAACTACAAGATTTTCTCAGAATCTCTATAAGCAACCAACTGCTCCTTCAGAACACAAAGTGGTAACAGAACTGGATCTCATTTTAATGGAAAAAAAAAACAACAGGAAAGCCAGTGGCTTACAGAAAATTAAGGGTGGCCTCAATTCCCATGATAAATATCTGGTTATATTTACTCTAACATGAACATGGCACCAGCCTTCAATGCTCAGAGCTGTTAAAAGGGAGGCTTTCCCACAGCTTGAAGTGGCTGCAAGGGAATGGTCAAGCCATAGGAAGAGCTAAGGGAAACACCAAGGGGACAGGGAAACCCACAAAATTTAATGCAAAATGAATGAAAACCATGTCGAGCTCTCAAGTAAATCTAGAGATATCTTCTTTGGGGGTGAAGAGTTTGGAGAGGGGTTTTGAGAAAATTAAAGATGTGTCTGAAGGATGCTCTGGTTGATAACCTCAGACAGGTGACCAAATGCCACCTCAAAGTCACCAAAGACCAGTTTGCATTACACAGTTACTGGGGCGTACGCAGTGGATGCTGGCTGACAGCTCTTGAAAAGTCATGTGGACCACATGGAAGGATGAGGCTAAGACAGATGGGGTCACGACGAGTCAGTTGTCTGTCCAGTATTTTTTATATTTTTATATAATGTAATAAAATCTCTGTCAATTAAGTATGCAGATGAGGCAGCATTGATGTGGTAATCAATGAGGACTATGCTACAGAGTGGGGTACTCAATCCTGCAGGGGTACACCAGGTCACGTAAGGACTCCTGAGCCTCAGGTGATACAAAGAGAGTCTTATTTTAGACACAAACATTATGATTTTTTCCTTGGATTAAATATTACAGCAGAAGTGGAGCAGAGTTCTGGTATAAGAAACAAACCACCTCAAGCTTAGGACAAGAATCAACTGAAAGATACAAAGGCATAAATAATTTATTGCTAAATAAGGCACATCACAGTGGACCAAAGAAGAGCTTAACTCACCTGTCTCTTAAGCCCAACCAAAGCCAGCCTGAAACCTACAGGCACAACTGCTCCCCATCAGAATTAAAGTTACTGTTACCCTTACTCGCTTGTTATTTCTAATATTTTCCTAATTAAATCCTTAATTTTGCATGTAGAATGTTAAACCTTTTCTTAACTGACGGTCAGCAGAATTTCATTGCAGCATCTCTCTTAAAACTTTGGTCCAACTCAAGACCTCACCCTGGCAGTAAATAAAAGTATGACTGGGTTGAATGATCAACTTCAGCCAAAACAAAGACACAACTAAGACTCTTACAGCTGTAAATGTCAAATTCTTCCTGCGACAATAAAGAAGTCACATGGCTTTTAATACTCATGATAACGAAAGGCACCATATTTATTTATGATAGGATCAGTAATTCTACATAGAGCATGTTTTCCATGCACTTCACTTTATGATAGCATTATATACTACAGGTATTTGTGCATAGTAGCTCCAGAAAGTAAACTAGTTAGTGACATACATGGTAATCTACCATAAAATAGGCATTTCTGATTTAAATTAGAACCCTACACGAACATAAACACCAGATACTTTAAGATACATTATCTACAAGCCAAGATACAATTCATAAGTTGTATGTGTTAAATAATCACTAGCACTATAATCTAATAACATGAATTCTCTTACACTGTCTCCTTGCTTGCCTTTTTTTTTTTTTTTCCTAAATACTTCTTAAAACTTTCAAGCTTCCTTGCAGCAAGCTTAACAGCTAGGAAATTAAATGTAAAATATAATTCTGGCCTAGTCAAAGTTGCATCTTTAGTTCAAATAAATGTTATCTCAGTGAGAAAAAACAAACCAAAGCAAGTCCAACTAACCAGCAGAAGGCACTAATCCAACTAACCGAGTAAATGCAGAAAACACAGAAATAAAGAATAAGAGCGTGGAAAAAAAAGACTCTGGAAAGTCTTCTACCAAAGCAGTCATCCCAGTGCAGGACCAAATGCACAGGTATCTTTCCCAACAGACCTGAGGAGGCTTTCCTGCCTTTTTGGACAGTTTGCTCCAGAATATTAGCAGAGGTTCTGTGATTCCCAGTTGGGAATTCTGCTTCACTTTAAATCTCTCTCCTCTTCCACACACTCACCTCAACAGATGATTTTTTTTTTCCCCCTGTTCACACACAACATCTTCTGGAGCTGCCCATGGCCTTTGCAGAAGCCATTCCTGGTGCAGTTTCAGTTGGACTCAGTTGACCCATGTCTCCATCCCTGTCTCAGGACACTGCACCTCACTCACAGAACAGCAGGACCTCACCAGCTCACACGCCCACATGTCAACTCACATGGACCATCTGCACATCCCTTCCTGCTGAAGGGTACCTGTGAGTTGTCTGCCTTCTGTTTGGTGGCTGATTAGTTTTCATAAAGGCCTTTATGGAATATTTGACAATTCTCAGCTGCAGCACCTTTATTCGAGACTATTTTGCCAATGTGTGAGAAGTATTTTAAACACTGACTCTACCTTGTACTACACCTTGGTGTCCTCCCACCTTGATGCCACCTGCAAATTTAGGAACGGTGCTAGCTCAAGCCACGTCTCTAGATGGCAGCAAGAACGTCATCTGAGGATGTCCTAAGTCTTACTAAAAATCACAACACCTCCCTCTTTTCACTTACATGCAAAAGTTAAATTGATCAAACCATAATCTGCCACATCCACAATGGTTGCTGCACCCTTCCTCATTGCCAAGTGCTTGCAAGAAAATAATCTAGAATAAAGCAAAGGAAAACCAAGTCCTAACATTTCTTAGATTCATTTTATCCTTTACCTGAGGCCCCTCTACTAATGGTAGAGGCTACGTGCTGCTCCCCTTTTGATCCGAGAGCTCGCCCCAGCCTCCCTGAATTTTCAGAAGTGCCTGCTGGTGTGACTACAAGTGCTTTAGCCATTCCCTTAAGCATCCTCAGATTAAAATAATCAGGCCTTTTAAACCAGGCAGGACTCTAACCGGAGATCTCCTAGGCTGAGATCTTATCCATTTTCTGCTGGTATTAATTGTGCTAACCATCTGCTCACTTTTGATTTTTTTTAATTGAAAACAAATGCAAAAAGTCATTGAACACTTCAGTCTCATTTGCTAATAGCTCCCTGCTTCCCTCAAGTAGCAAAGCAAACCCTTTACTTGGTCTTCCTCTTATTACTAATGTACTTATCAATCGATTTCTGTATGTCTCTTGCTAGTTCCATCTTTTGTGCCTTACTTCCTTATTTTGTCCTTGTACACTGGTACTATTCCTTTTATACTCTTTCTTTTGAAGTGACTGCCCTTGTTCTCTACTCTTTCTTGTGTTTAAGGCCCTTTAAAGTCCAGCTTGTGATGCAGCCATGCAGGTTTTACCCATTTTCTTCCTCTTCCCTACACTGAAACGTCCCTCCCCTTTGATTAGTGATGGATCTCAGCAGTTTTTCCTCAAACATCCCTCCTGTAAGAGCTCAGCTACCCAGCTGAGATTATTAAAGTCCCTTTTCTTGAAGGGCACTGCCTTCATTTTGCAGATTTTCCTACTTCTTTTTGGGGACTGTGGATCACTTCCACAGCAACTCATGCTTATTTTATCTTACAGCTTTGTATCATGACTTAGTATCACTACACCAGAATAAAAAACTAAGAGCTTCTTCCCACATCACAAAAATGTCAGCTCTTCATAAGTGTTTTGCTGCATTTGTCCCCAAATTGGTGCCTAAGGAGCTCAAGCCTCCTCATCCCATAATGTCCTGGACTCAGCTTTGTCCTTTTACACTTCGTGGTTACTTTATGCCCTGATTTGAAGTCTTACGAATTTTTAAAATGAGGAAAAGCAAATCTATGACAAACTGTTACTTGGGAGTTAACAAAAGGAGAATTAAGAGTTTCAGCAATTAAATTCTGCCCTACCTTTTATGTATTACCTGGTTTGGTAAGACTAGACCATCAGTTTATCTTTGCTTTATCTGTGGCACACAGAGTTACACATACAGCATATTAGAAAAGATTAACCTTAGTTACTGGAAATCCCAGATTTAGCAGTTAATCTGAACAATATTATGGTATTCCTTGTATCTGAAGCTCTTACACAACTCCTACAATCAAAACAACTCCAGTTCACTGCTCTGACATTTAAAGGTGGAACTCGTCTTTTGCCTCGTGCAAGTTTAAATGGAAAAAACCAGATCCCTAATACCACAAATCCTCTCCTTCCGAAAAAATGTACGAAGCAAAGTAGTGTTTGTTCTTTTAAATTCCTACATTCAACGCAGGTAGAATTGAAATCTCTTGAACAAATCCTCTTCACAAAACTATAAGGATCTGGAATTACTCAGGCTTTTTTGTATCCTGGTTGTCTCACCACCACCATTCTCACCCTCCAAGAACCGCTTGATTTTAGGATATACAAATCCTCCAACCAGAGTTTCTACATTTGGGCAAGCTGTACTAATATATCTGAATTTGTATGATAAACCAGACCTATAAGTTAATCTATTTCACAAAGCCTCAGAAAAGATCAATTTTCTCCTTAAAACAGATAACCACAGTAAAACCCAACACTGTATTTCCAACTCTTAAAGCTTTTAGGATTGGATTGTTCAGTGCAATTCAGTGACACTGAACCCATTTAACTGTCCTGAGATTCAAACCCCATATTTTGGTACCTCTCCTACAGAGACAGGAAAACGCTGGACCTTTTTAATTTAAAAAATAAATTTTCTTGACACTGGAATACTCATGCTACTCAAAGTGAACAGTGGAAAACGCAACCATTGCTTTATCAGCACTACAAGGTGCCCATGCAGTTTGAGTCTGTGCAACCTCCCTGCCCTGTCCCCCAAACCCCAGAATGGACAGAGGTACCTGACAGCCAGCAGGGAGCACACATCCCTCAGACTAGGGAAAAAAATACAGATATAGACAACATGTTCACAAAGGAACCGTGGGATTTAATTCTCGGACTTAAAAATACAACAAAGCGCCCTGGCTATTTCATTTAATACACAGCCTCCACCTAACACAGCAAGGAAGAGATGCTCAGCCTGTTGGGTTTATCCCAGCTGTACCACGTGGGGGGTTTCTGACAGTAATTTCTCCTGCGAACGCCACGGCTGGCGTTGGGAGCAGCCTGCGACGCAGAGGCGCGGGGTCCTCGGCCCCTCTGTTCACAGTTATGCTGCCACTTCTCGTGTTGCCTCTGCAGGTCATATGGGAATAGTCCAAAATGCACCAATACACATTTTTGTCTCCTCAGAACAGTGTTTTTCACACTATTATAGTTAAGGGTATGCCAGGGTTTACACTTCGGTTTTATTTTTCAGAGGTGCATAATTATAAAAATTTTCTCCAGACTCAGCTGCCTACACACAACTGTGCATGCAGACAACTTAAGCATACTTGGTTCATTGCTTTTTAAGTCAAATACACTGCTTTATTTGTGATTTGGGGTTACAGTAGCACAGGATATGGAGCTTTCCAGTTCTGCATCTCTACATGGCCATCACAAAATTGGAAAGAAAACCCTATTTCCCACTCTTAAAGCTGAGTTTCCTGCTGGAGCTGAACTCCCTGCATTCCTCCCACTAACAAATATCTGGGGAAAAAAATTGTTTACACTCTTACTTTGTTGCCATCAGATTCCAATGTCATAGAATCACAGCACAGCCTTGGTTGGAAGAGACCTCTAAGCTCACCCAGTCCAACCATTAACCCAGCACTGCCCAGTCCCCACTGCCCCATGTCCCTCAGCACCACAACTGCACTCAACAGCAAATTGCAAACCACACGACCAGACTTCGTGCAATTATCATTAACCACACAACTGTGGAACTAATTGAAAGACATTAAACATGTAGATGGGGTTAAACTATCAGATACTTTACAGAAAATCATAGGTCTAAAAATCCACATAAAAATCCAACCATTGGCCACTGGGTATCAGGTGAGTACTATGGAAAACTGTTGAGGTCTATGCTATGGTTGTGCATTCTGGAGGGTAGAAGGTTCCTTGGTGGTTCCTCAGCCAAGGACAGAAGAAATCCATGTTGAATACTTAGTCAAGAAGCCTCATACTGGAGGATAATGCCTCTAGTTATTTTTAGTCAATGAAAAGGAAAAAAATACCCAAGTGTGTCTGACAAATAGGGACTGGAAGTATTGGAGGATTTTGAAATGTTAAGACAGAAAGCTTCTTATTTCATTCAATTTGAGAGGTGAAGAGGGAACTGTGCCACAGTTTGGAGGAAAGAATAAAAATTCCACGAAATAGTCTCATGAGACAACCGATAGCGCTCATCCATAGTTGGTGACACTCTGACTCTCACATGAAAAAGGCAATTTTGCTTCCCAGAAAAATATTCTGGCACTGGGGATTCAAGAGGACAAGGCTCTCACGGCGATTTCTGACTTTCTAACCCATATTAATATCTACAGTTATCAAATCCAGAACTTCAAACTGTGACTTTGTAACAAAGGATTCTCGAAAAATACAAAAAGCTTTCTCTTTTGTCATGTATTTACAGCTGAAGAAAACTCATCCATTCAGCCAGTTCTTTCCCACTAAAATGTGCCACTTTAAGGCAGCTTAGCAGAGAAGTCTTATCAGGAATGAAGTTGTATTATACACCTCAGACCTATGCTAGCAGTTGAAGATGCTCTGAAAATCATTTGAAATAAATTAAATGATAAATTAAGATTCGGTTTTATAAAAAACAGTAATCATTTAAAACAAAAATCTTGATTCAGTAGAGTGAGACAAAAGAGTAATTTTTTAGTTTCTAGCACAGTATCTAAATGCCTCCTTTATCACATTTTTGTTCATTTAATAAGGTATTGTCTTTGATATATATAAAATTGACCTTGTGCATGGGACCTGAAATCCCACCTCCCCTTTTCAAAAAGCAACCAGGAGGTGCACTGCAATTAGATAAAACCATCTCCCTAAGAACTAAGTCAGAACAGAACATAGGGGAGATGCTTTGGAAAGGAAGTTTGTTTCTAAGGAAATACAAAGCAAAAACGTTTCTTGGGCAAGTTGTCTGAAAATAAACAATTCCCTTTTCCAAAGAAAGGGCAAATATCACCAACCTCCATTTTAAGATGGAGGACTTCTCAGTTTTGTTTTTCTGCTACAGGAAAGAGATGGAAACAGTTACAGAAAATACAGGATGGAGGTTTCTAGAAAGAATGGAACACGACTGGCAAATGCAAACATTGTGAATTGAATTAATTTTGCATTGCAGCCTTTCACACTTCTGAGGAAATTGATTCTAGGAACCACAAGATGAGAAGCTTGGTACCAGTACCTCCTCAGTCATCTGCTCGAAAATCAGCTTCAAAATTGCACATTTATTTTGGATGAATTACCCATTTCTAGTGTTCTGAACAGCAAAGACAGACAGCTAAAATATTTACATTAAAGACTAGACAGCAGTAGAACTGCTAATTGCATGCAAAATGGTTTTTCCTTATAAGAATAAACAGCAATAAAGGTGGTGGTTGAGGTTTTGGAAATCATTCAAGCTTTTGTCCAAAGAAATGGCTGTACTGCCGAAACAAACTGCTGTCCACTCACTGCCAATGAATTACTCTGAATGAGGTATTACAGAAAGTATTTGACTTCACAAACTAACTTAGGAGTGAGGGCATGGTTCAGGTCACTTGCATTAAGTGACTGCTTTCTTGAAATGCTTTGTTAACTGTAACTGATCTCTCAACAGGAATATGGGTTGATGAGCCTAAGGCCCAGATTTTAAACAAATACTCCTGCAGAACCCACAAAATAAGTGTTTTTAGTACACAAAAATCCCATGTAGCACCTAGCTCAACAGCCATGTCATCTGCTCACTCATGGAAGTGTCCCTAGTGCAAGATACAGTTGGTGTCTTCCAAATACAATGTCATTCCTACCTCTACATTATGGCACACGGATGGTTAACAGCTGCATCTTATTTACACTATTAGACATACTTACTCCTGTGCTGCAATGTGCATTAAGTTGGTCATTCCAGGACTCTGCCTGACATCTCCTCCTCCCTCCCAGACCAGCAAACCAGTGCTGCTCACATGGAACACGTTCCATTTGCTCCGAGCCTCGTGTTTGGCGCTGTGCTGTGGTTCGAGAAGCTGTAATCCATACGGTAACGTTTTGCCAGCCTGGCACCAGGAAGGATTCCTATTTGCATGGTAATGAGACATTTTATTTGACAAGGTGCCGAAGGAAAAGATGCAATAATTCCAACAGTTGGGTGTTACACTTTAAAACCCATTCACTGAATCTGAGCAAAAACATTGCTTCGATACCAAACTTCATGTGAGCAGAGCATGGAGCAGGAAAAGGGACCAAATGCTACTGAAAAAATCAGAGCACCCACCTGTATGAGCTGAAATGTTAAGCTACACAGTACGAAGGAAATGACTGAGCTGTTTCACGCTGGATCTGTCTCCTGTGAAGCAAGGCAGGCCCCACAGACAGACAGACAGGCTGGCAGCAGCACGGAGACGGACACTGTGAGATTTCCATCTCACTTAACCCCTAACACAAATGAACTTGGACTCCACCTCAGCTCTAACCAAGAACTCCAATGCTAACTTTCGATAATCTAATTAACCTAAAGTTTGCTATCTTCTCCCTTTTTTTTTGTCCTACAAAAAACAAACTTTGCTTTTACTTTAGGAAAACTGGTACTCATATTAAATCATCTGTATTGCTGAAAATGTGATATTATCTTTGACCTCAGACATGCAGCTTGAATAATGAGAGAGGCATTTGACTAGATGATAAACGGAGATCTTATTTCCTCTGCAAGGAAGCACTGAGAAATTTAACTGAGGCCAGTCCAGCAGAGGTGTTCGGACGGGTTAGAAAAATAAAAATCACATGGCCTCAGCAAACCAGTGAATCAGGGCAGCACACTGACATCATGGCAAAATGATGGGAAATATTTTCCTAGGTTGCAATTTGAAATCTATACACAATGAGTAGGTAACTTGCTAACCGATGTCCCCCAAATGAAGGGTTCCATTTCCTTCCCAGGAAACTTCCCAGCCACTGCACCCTGCAATCACCTAGACCACCTTAGCTCATCTAAATTATTCAAAGCATCATCCAGAAAGAGGCTACTAACAGTTACTGAGAGGGCTCTTCTATCAGTGAGCTCCATCTGAAAATGAAGTGTTTCAGTATTTCTGTTGCAAAACTCGTCTTTCACTCAGCAACTAATTAATGTTTACAAATACCTAAAGGGTGGGTTGGAGCCAGACTCTTCCCAGTGGTTCCCAGTGACAGGATGAGGGGCAACGGGCACAAGCTGGAACATGGGAAGTTCCATTTAAATATGAGGAAGAACTTCTTTGGGGTGAGGGTGTAGAGCCCTGGCACAGGCTGCCCAGAGAGAGGTGCAGTCTCCTTCTCTGGAGATTTCCAGCCTTGCCTGGATGCAGTCCTGAGTGATGTGCTCAAGGGGATCCTGCTTTACAGCAGGGGAGTTGGACTGGATGAGGTCCCTTCCAACTCTGACAATTCCATGAATCCATGAACTGGGAAGTTACTAAAAGCCATGGCTGTCCACAGCGACTGCATTTCTCCTCCTTGTCAGAGCACTGATCTGCTGCCACAACACCCACACTTCTAACCTAGTTTAAGTCACACAACAGAAGCTGAAGCCAGCACTTCCAACCCTTGCCCCATGTTGCAATCAAAAAAGCAGCAAGCATTGCATTAACTCTCCTAAGGAGCCATCTCTGCGCCGCCAAGATTTTACTTTTTCTAAGGAAATTTCAAGATTCTGCCTGCATGTACCCAGATAAACTCTACAAGTGTTTTTCAGCTTTGTAGATGCAAACCCCAAACCACCTTTGCTGAGATGGAGATTACAGGTCCACTTCAAGTCAAAAGAAACCAAGGAGATGTGGAACCTGCCTACAAAACCGTGTGTACTTTGTGTTCCGTAGCTTTTGCTTTGCTCTTGGAAAAGAGCAGGAAATACATGACTGCATTCTGTTCTCAAAGTTAATATTTAAGTGAACTGACCTCAAGTTGCTGTGTTTTTCGCTTGTTCCTGTGTGAAGAACACACCAAGTTCTTCACCCTAGGTTAAGTCATGTTAAACAGTACAGTTTTGGAATTATCCTATATTAAACTTTGATGTAAGAAGTCACCAAACCTTTTGGAGAGGATCAGAGTCTGACCAGACACGTGCTCCTCAACCTGGTGTTTCTTCAGACTCCTGTCACAGCCAAAAACTTCAAGAACAGGATAAGACAGAGTCCATGACAGATTGCTTTAAACTGGAAGAGGGGAGATTTAGACTGGATATTAGGAGGAAATTGTTGGCTGTGAGGGTGGTGAGACACTGGCCCAGGGTGCCCAGAGAAGCTGTGGCTGCCCCCTCCCTGGCAGTGTTCCAGGCCAGGTTGGATGGCGCTTGGAGCAACCTGGGCTGGTGGGAGGTGTCCCTGCCCATGGCAGGGGTTGGGAATGAGATGAGCTTTGAGGTCTCTTCACATCCAGACCATTCTGGGATTCTGTGATTACGTTACAGCCTATCCACACCCCACCCAAATGCCTCTTCAACCCTCAGCACCACAGTGGGTGTTTCCTTCTCTAAAGCACAGGTTTTACTTTGCATCTAAGGTAACCATACACGTCATTATCTGCTTAAACATCTCAACTCTGCCAGAAATGCTATCAGCCTTGTCATTTAGTGACAAAGTCCAGGAATTTGTCTTAATAAGTCTCCTTTTGCCCTTTTCTTCATCAAAATCCTCTATCCTCAGAGTGAATAAACATCCCAAGAGCCTTTACTGTGGGGGGAAGAGGACTCTGCACCAATGCCTGCAGTAAGATGATGATGTGATTAGGGAAATTTAACAAAATAAAAGAACCACCATGCCGGAATCCACATTTCCCTGCATCATAAGCATCATTATTTTGATTCATATGTTTCAACTGAAGCAAACACCAAAAGCAATTTGTGTAATAATACAACAGAAAGTTAAACAAGAGTAAGCAAACTGCAGGAAATTCATCACCAGAGAATACAATATCAAACAAGCACGTCCCAAGGAACAAAAACAAGAGGTGAAGACAACAATGAAACGGCAAGAACGCATCCAATGTGTACAAGAGGGAAAGCAGAGCGAGGGCAAGAAGCCAGACACATTACACATGACATAAGTAAATAAATCAAAGGAAGTGAGATTAAAACCTGAATTAACTGGAGGAGGGGGAGAGCTATAGCACCTGCATAGAGGTGTCCGCCCCATGGAGATTAATATCACACAGTCTATGAAGAGTCTGATTTGTAGTGGCTGAGCAGGGAAAGTCAGGAAAAGATTCACATTGCACAGTCAGAGAGCTAATAAAAAAAAATAACCAGTGTCACCACTCCCTGGGTTTCAAACTGCAGCACCCATCTGAAAACACAGCAGGACTGCTCACAGCACCTCACCATCATTTGGATTTGTCTTACAACAAAATTATATTTCAATTTTGTTTTAAACTGTGGTTAAATAAGGCAAATTCAAAACCAGTTTGAAAACTGAATATTTTTTCCACGTTTTAAAAAGTTTTAATTCTTTTCTATCACATTTCACCTCATGACTCGCCAGAGTTTGACTTTTCAAATCTTTTTGTAGACTAACTAAAAAAACCCAAACCAGTAAAACTTCAGTTTCACTGGGTTGTTTTATTTTATATTTTTATTCTGCACACAGTACCTTCAGTTTCAGGTAAATATCAACTGCTCTTTGGCTGGAGGAGTACTTGGAGATGCATCAATATCACAAAGTCACTTCAAGCATCACAGTCTCATTCCAAACATGAACAGCAGAAGCATGAAAAAAAAAAAATATATATATAAAAAAGTGTTTTCCAAAATATTTAAGGATAGTTGTGATGTTTTTCTATATACTGGTGGTGCCAGTCGATGCTGTGGTGTAAGGGATGGCATGGGCCAAGGCTGGGGTGAAGGCTGAGCCAAGGCACGGTGCCATCCTGATGCTGGGGGCTGCAGGGAATGCAGCCTCCCCCCTAAACAAAAAACAAGTTTCCCAGAGACCCTGCACACCTTCTGGGAGGGGAAAAGGATCTGGACATTTTCTTCCTCCTCCTCTGGGCAGCAGCAGCCCTCTGTGCCAAACTGGGGCTCAGCAACTTCATTATCCACTACACAGACACAAGTGGGGATGGATGGTTGGACTGCTTAATGTTATTTAGAAGTTTTGGCCTTTTCACAATAACTTCTTTCCAATTTACCTATAGCTGTGACCATATAACTAAAATAAACAAAGGGACTCAAACACAGAAAAACCTACACACATCTCCCAAGCCTTGGAGCAGAGCTAATGCACAGTTCAGGTCCAGGCTGGTGCCATCTCAAATAGAAAAGATCTGAGAGGCAAACGTTGAAGGATAATGTAAATAAAAGTCATCATAAAGCATAGCCATACAGTCTAATGCTATAGCCTTAATTCTGGCTATTTATAAATCATATTTAAATAAAAAAATAAAAAAAATCAAGGTTACTATGACAGGATCTTCCATTGGCAGGATCACAGCATCATCAAGGCAGCCATTACGTGGGTAGATAAAACTGCTGACTTTTAGTAACTTCCAATGAAACAAATTCCTTGCCACTAAAGTAATAATAAAAAACAGTCAAGAGAATAATCGTATGGAAAAATATAAAAACTGCCAATCCTCCTTTCCCTCAGGTTTTCCAACCACCTGCTGGCAAACCGCATTATATGGCTTTTTCTTTTTTAAATATAAAAGCCCCGTGAGAAATAAGCGAAATAAAACCAACGTAGCCTCAACGTCTCCTAGAGCAGGTATTGATTATGGGATTTGCACGTCACGAAGTGGCACACGTGCTTTTGCAAGCCATTTGTCCCCTCTGTACGTACGGGGCTGTGGAGGGTGGCCAATGCAGGCAGCAGCAAACACCACCCTGCAAGCTTCAGTTTTAGCTATGCGAGGCCACAAAATTAATGAGTGTCTTTGGAGTAATAATTTGTTGACTTCAGAGAGAACCAGGGAAGATTATAAATGCTGTTGACCTAGAAGTAGTAATAGAGAATTCAGTATTCAATACTGAAGAACAATTTGTCAGTGAATAAAGTCTAGCATGCAATATGACTGCTTTCTGTTGACAGATGGCAGAGAAGTGTCTTCTCCATTCTCTCTCATTAAAATAATTATGGCAATGTATGTTAGCCCCTCTTCAAGTCTGGCATTTTCACAGCACATACAGAGGCATCACCATTGTAGGAAGAAGGTTAAATAATAATGGAAACACATTTCTGGCATGCAAAGGGCATTTGATATTAAACTTACCTGCTTCCAGAAATAACAGCAGGGAGAAATTTGTTACCTCGGAGTAAATGAAATGATTTAACTTATTCTAACAGGAGGTTAATTAGAGCTCTCTGCTAACTTGAGAAATGCATCCCAAAACCAGGTCAAGCCATGGTTAGGCTGATGAGCCTCTGCCTTACGTAACTCCTCCAGAACCAGGCTCCTTTCTCCCTTCCCTGCCAATTGCTCACTCTAAAACTGCAAATCAGATGCAGTCCAGTGTGAAACTTCTTCCACAGCTGTCAAATAACAAACTCTGTGAAACTACAGTGAAAAAAAAATTAGGTTACTAGAAGCCATGTAAAAAATATTCCATGTTCAAGTGTATTTCTTGCACGGCCAGTGCATTTGTGTCTGCTGCTCCACCAAAACACTGTGGTATGCAGGGAGGTGTACGGCCTTAGCCTGGTTATCCCCTGCACTGCTAATTACCCCGATGGGTAGCTAGTGTCACGAGGTAATTACCACCACGTAATGAGGTTTCAGTACCGTAAGTCAATGTCCTCACCGTAATGCATGACATTAACACCGCATGATGTCATGGCTGAGCAGGAATTACCTGGTGTCAGCACTGTACACTCCGCCGTTCCTCGCTGCTCTTCTCCCCAATATGATTCACTTTCATTATTTATGAGACTTGTCTCACTAACCCTCAGCAACGGTTCCAAATAATGATAGGAATCTGTCAGTGTAGGATTGTATTTCTCAAAACAATAACCACAGTTCCTGGAAATGTCAATATGTCAATTGAGGGTAACACATCTCTCAATAAACCAATATTTTGTAAAAACAAAACAAAATCTAAAAAAAAAAAAAATAAAAAAAATACATCATGCATGGAAAAGGGAAAGTTGAGCTGCACCAAGCTCTCCTCTTACAGTGCCAGGCAGCAAAATTCATCCTTCCTGCCAGATGGTGGAGACAGAAAAGCACAGTTGTATTTTCCCCAATTACAAATCTTGAAGTATTTGGTATTTTAGCAGTTCACCTTCACGAAATGCCACGTGAAAGGATACGAAGGCCTTGACAAAAGTCAGAAAGCTTACACTACAGCAGGAATCAAACTGAAATTCAAGGTATACAATCACCAATAGCAGCCTTATTTTTGACAATTTCCTAAAAAAAAATAAACAGCGAGGTAGAATTGGTATTATTACAAATGGCCACTGAATTTGCATTAGAAATTGTTTTCAGCAACCACTTGGCCATACAGTTCTGCAGAACAACAATATCTTACTTCTAAGAGTGGAGAATGTTGCATGAGCCTCATCTGTCTCCTTCATTTAAAGGCTAGCAAAAACTTGTGCTGAGAACAAATTCCACTGTCCTCAGCAGTCCCACCCTGAACCTCGGGATTCAGAAATTCAGGAGCTCCTCAGGTGAATTTCTGTGACATCAGCCTTGCACACATCTGCATTTTACCCTAAGTCAACAAGAATAAAGGTGATCAGTCCCTGCCCCTTCACTTCTAGATAACTCTAACCCTTCGCCGTATGTTTCCATCCATTCTCTCACATTCTCAGAGGCAAATGGCAATGAAAGAAAATATTAACTATGCAGTTCTGAAAGTATTTATTGGAGCTACTCTCGCTGTATGAGATGTATGTAGAGCTACCACATTCACTGACTGAATACTCATCTAAATAAGTGATACTTAAGTACTAGGGTGCTACAAAGCAAACCCTAAAAATATGATAAAGTCATTTAATTTTTTAGGTTACAGGGTTTTTTTTAAGAGCAAAAGTTTTTCCACAAAGGCCTTATCCCATCCAAGGTTTTACCATACTGATTTTCCTTCACAAAAGAAGTTTCACTATATTGCAAACCTAAACAGGTGAAGGGCTTCCTCTGGACATGTCAGTAGCATTAACAGACAGGTAAAAAAACCTCTGAACCTATTTCAGATGATGCTTAAATTATCAGAAAATTTACAGACCACTCACCATTTCCAAAGTTCTAGGATATTGAGATTTCTAATACCAGAAGTGTAAACCTACCAAAAAAAAAATAAAAATCACAGCAAAAGCAAGTTCTACAAAACTGAAGGTCTACAAACAAAAGTATTGATTTGTTAGAGGAATGTTCAACTAAAAAGCAAAACTGTTGTAAAGCACAATACAAAGAATATTAAAAGCACTAAAATTTCTGTTCCCCGTTGCAACACTCACATGGATGTGTGGGGAATAGGGAAAATACAGCCCATCTACTTTGAAGAGTATAAATTTATCAGACCAGCAATAAATCCCTACCCATGACACAAGCTACAAACAACTACACAGACCTCCCTAACAAATCATCTGGAATTTAATCTTCCCAAACCCAAAGACCATCATATTTGGCTAACAGAGTACATCTTTTTCCACCACTTGAATGGGACTTTGGACTGGAGTGATCCATTTATTTCTGACTTTTCTGGAAAATCCCGATTTCTAGGATTTACAGAGCGATGCTTAGTGAAGTTGTGAGACCTGATCTAAGAGTAAATTAAATGACCACACCAGCTTCACACAACGCTACATGCAGGATGTAATGTTAACAAACAGGAGGTAAAAGTGGTAATTAAGCAGTTCATATCTTTCAAAATGTGTAATCTCCAATTATCAAGGAGCATTATTTAGGTAAGTAAATATAACGGGGTTGGGAGGGATAGTGTGAAGTGAGAGAAGTCTGCAGAGAAAGGTGGAGGAGCGACACAGACCTGCTAAGCCAAGACAGGGTCTACCAGAGGCAACAGCAGAAATCTTTACTCCTGGGAAAATCAAAGACTGGGCTAAGGAAAGACAAAAAGGAGGAGATGGGCTGTCTTTGTCCCTAATGGTACAAACCTCTGATCCGAAGGGAAGAGTAATAATTGGGTGATTTCTCAGCAATCTTTACCATGTAGCCATAAGAGCCATCGATGCTGAGGATCTCCTTCAGAGCTAGCAAAAACTGACGAAGGTTATAAATACCAGAAGGGTACAGAGCATGAGAAATTAAGGGCTATAAACAACCAGCAGCCAGTGAGATGATCCAAGATACAAAACAACCGAAAAACCAAAGCCATTAACCAGTACGTGTACTGTCTTACTAATGGCCATGAGCATCAGAGGACCTGAGAGCAGCCAGAGCTGTTCTTGTCATTCAGAACAGGAACAAAGCAGATGATTTCTCGCTATATCTTCCATTAAGAACAGGACAATGAGTTTCTCCTCTGAGGGACACTCCTGACTCAGCTGGTTCAGAGACAACCCTGACTCATGGCTTGTTCCTCCTAGTAAATGCTGGAAAAGAACAGTCAATGTTTGCCCAAATGTTTGATAAAACTCCAGAAGATGTCTATGCTATCGAGGTCCTTTAAATAAAGAGCAGTAAGCAAATACTAATTCAGAAGTACAGTCTTTAGAGATGTGGCCCTCCAGGGTCTCTCCTTCCCTGCATCCTGCAGCCGCCTCTGCCGTACTGATCACACCTTTAGTTACCTCCATTTATTTGTCCTATTCCCCATGTTATCTTTTTTCCTGTTCTAGATTTCTGTTCCCTCTGTACACTCTTCTATACCACAATTTTGGTTATTACTTTTGTAACTGTATCTCACGAAGTTATAATTACCATGTGTCATGTTGCATCCTGATCTCCGAGCAGAAGCAGTTCTCTAGCTTTCCTCTAAAAAGAATTTTTTCCCTAATAACGTGTCATGGCTGACACTGCTGAGTCTGAACAGGAGTCCTGGAAAAGTTTCATTTGCCCTTCTACTTACACTGCTAAAACTTTATTTAATATTTCACTTGTTCACACATCTCAACACCGACAAAACCAAAGTCCTTCACCTCACTCTAACCACCCTATCATCCCTAATTAAGTCTTCATTGCTTCTTCCAAAATCCTTAAGATCCTCCATCACTTAATACAGTTCTCCCACAACCTGTATTTTTCTCCACCTCGTCCTCCCCTCAGGGCCAACCCGACCCCCTCAAAAGCCAACCACACAATTTCATTTGCTCGACAGAGTCACTGCTGAAACAAAGGCACCCAGAGCACCCAGCCTTGGACTTGCTTTGGTTGATGCTTTTCAAGTGCACAGTGGGTTAATGATAGACAAAACTGTTCAATGTGGAATTAGTCCAGATTCTGTACATCATTCTGGTTCACTACTAAAATTCCACCAGCTGTACTAAAACTTCCTTGTTGTGGAATGGCCACATTTCAGTGTCAGTGACACAGTGGACAGGAGACTGAACAAAATTTGCTGTTTCCTCCTAAACTCGCAGTTCTCAGCCACATCAACAAGAGCTCACTAGTGACAGGAGCTGTATTTATCATGTAAACAAATAGGAAGCCCCCAAATGAGGGAATTAATCTCCCTCCTGCACATATGCTGCCTTCCACAGCCACGTACACACGCCGAGCGCGTGGAGTTTAAACGTCGGCTGGCACACCTATCAATCCACAGCAAACTTATCATAAAGCAATCACAGCTTAATTAAAGCCAGAGAGAGGTCAATATGTTCATATGCAAGATGATTCAGTATGATGTCACTTGGGTACAATCAATTAAAATGCACAGGATATTTTTTAAATGGGAAAACCTGAGCAGGGAGCCTGTTGTCTACCCAAAGGTTTTGCTATGCTTTAAAAGCTTCATTTAAATATTTTTTTTTCCTTATTTATATGCACAAAAGCAATAGTTATATCAGATATTCATAGGTGATTTAGATGATTGATACCAATTTCTCTTCATAATATGACTAGCAAATAAAAACCACAGCAGTTCTAATATAAAAAAATAACATGTGACAAGGTTTCCTAAAACATTTCTATTTTGGACCTCACAAGCTAAATTGCTTTTGCTGGCCCTTTCCACCTCTCAGCATGGTTGACAGACAAATTGATCGAAACATCGGAAAATAATATGCTTGCAAAATTTCTCTGGGTGAGTTTTCAGTCTTTTGAATTTTTCATACAAGAACAAAATGAAAGATTGCCTCCTTGATTTTTCCTCCATTATGCGTCCCCATCTTATGTACTACAGGAACATACAATACTTCAAATAGCAGCAATACATTGTAAACAAAATGTACAACATTTTTCATAGAACACCCAAGCCGGGCGAAGTTAAAAGACTGGGTAGCAGGCATCTTTGCCCTGCAGATTATGTTGTTCAATTATAATGAATTCATACATTTGAAGTTGCCTTAGGGCCTCTCATTAGACTTAGGGGTGTTTATTACAGGAAATATTGCTTGTATCATTTAAGAAGCAAGAAGGCTAGATGATTTGATTAGAAATGTTGACAGTTGAGGTGTGTAAAAAATATGTCATTCACCCACATTTTCCCCCACTTTAATATTAGGATCCTTTATTTTTTATGAATTCTTTAACCCATTCCTCCCTTCCCCGGAGCCCGTGGCTCTTGTAGCACAGCCCACTCATAGGATGGCCAATTCTTCACCAGGAACTGCTGTTCTGACACCAGCCAATGCTTTCTACCTGGCAACCAGAGGAAAACAACCATTGTATTTCCATGGTGGGTCCACCCTGCAGCTCAGCCTCCCACGCCGCCGAGCCTTGGGCTCTGCAGAATGGGGCGATTCACCTTCCTCACGGCACACAACGGGCACAATCTCATGCAGTGAAACTTGCACCTCGTGAAACTTCACCAAATTATTGTTCTCAATATTGCACAGGAATGCCTGACAAAGTTCGCCAGCTTTTGGGTTCAAATTAAACAAGTCTTGAGAGATTATCTGGAATTAAAGGGAGTCAATGTTGATTAAGTTTCAGGGGTTGATCAGGAAGATATGGGAACACAAATAAATAAAAACCATCGTTTGCTAATCTCGTTACATTTGCCACCAAAAAAAAAATATTAAAATTTGAATACCCTTGAAGGGTAATATACAGCACTTCTAATTCCCACACTATGCAAACTGACCTCTAAATATGCTTTAGATGTTCTGTAACTGAGAGAAAAATAATTATTTCTTGCAAAAGATCTTCTGAGAGCCACCAGTCTGAGCCTTCACCTCTCCAAACTTGCTATTAGTAACTAGCAGCAATTTTTACTACAGCTTGAATTCACCAAGTGGTTACTACTGGTTTATCAAAGTGATTTCTGGCTAGTACATCCCTGAAAACAAGGGCACATGTTCTTACAGTGTGCATACACAATAATGCAGCAAAAAGCATTAATTATGAGGACTGATAACACAGGTAAGAAAACTCAACTTCTGGGTCGCACTTGTTTACTGTCTCTGTTTGTCTAGCTCAAACTGAGCTTCCATTTCCCACATTATGTGTAGCCAGAGAAATTTAAACAGCTTAAAATGTGTATTTAAGGAGCAAACAAAGCTCTTGCAGATCCTTTGGACTTCAGATTTCATCATGGCATCATTTAAAAAGGAATAGGAAAAAAAAAATTAAATTTACCAATAGTAATGCATTTGTATATTGGAGAAGTTTTCCATGTGCTGTGGTCTGTAAAGGCAGGCAGGTATTTAAATGGGACCTAAACAATTGCACTGGTGGGGACATTCTTGTTAAGGGAGAGTTAAAGGCATATCAATGGTGTTGGAAGCAATTAGGCTAAAAATATGTGATGTGTAATAATAATCTTGGAAAAATTTCTACCATGCCTAGTAACTGCTTTTCTCCTCCGAGGACCTGGTATTTGTCATTTCATCCTGTCTGCAAAATACCACAGGATGTTGGCAGTTTGCAGCCAAATTTTATTTTCCTACCAAAAATCAACAGAAATTAGACTTAAAACCTAACTTCAGTAGTGCATTTGTATTTTTTTCTGTTTAGTTTGTTAGGTGCTAACTATACACACATACAAATAACTACTTATATTGACACATACATATATTTTCAATAGATATTTATATTTTTACTGCATTTATACCCCCAGCATCTATCAACCAAATAAAATTTAATCATGTCTCTAAATGCTTGAGACAAAATTTTGATTTTTGATGCTTATTTTATATTCAGTTGCAGACCACAGTCAGAAATTTGATTTCAAAGGGTGTTATCAGAAGTGCTTAGCACTCACACCCTCTGCAGTGAGATTCCTCACCCTCCTGGACGCCCTAACGAGCTCCACATAGCACACAATTTCCCTAAAAAATTGGTCCTGACAGCACTGCATCCCCAATATCCTGTATGAGGCAATCTGGTTTTAAGCTCTGCCCCACAACACCAAAATGGCATTCCTGACTCCATTTAACACCTACATCCCATTTTACATCATTTGTCCTAAAAACACAGTTATCAGCACACCCACTTCAAATATTTTTCAACCCTCCTGTGCAACACCAGCTATGTTTTAAGTTCAAACAATTCCTATGCAGCATCAGCAACACGCCAGCTTTGCATTCACTGCACTGACTCAACGCCCAGCACTTCACAAGTTGCTAATCTGCATTTAAAGATCCTTACATCCCTTTAAAATACTTAACTAAATACTTTAGGGTGTTTAAACTGCAAGCTGCCTACTATCTTCAAATATCTGTAGAACTAACAGTAGCGTTCTTAAGTTAGGAGTGACAAATACTAGAAAACCTCCACAATTTGGCTTCCATATCTCTGAATTGGTATTTCAGTGACAGATGTTTGTTGCGGCAAAAACCTCTGTCAGAACAAAATTAGGTGATCTATCATTTTAAGATATGGTCTTCATATACTGTTTACTCGAAGATATCACTTGCCTCAAGCCAATTTTGACCAAGAACATTTTGTGATATGGAAGTGATTTGTATATCATCATTTTTGTGATAAATGTAGCTCTTGAACACAAAATAACCTACTATTCCACAGTATTACAGTTAAAACTCCTTCACCAGTAAATCTGTACTACTGCTTTTATTACTACAAAGATACTGTATCTAGACTTCAATGTGTTTCCCATTTTTATTCACTGAATAGGGTTGCCCGGTTTCTTGGCTTTACACCAGGGAGCTTGGCCCTCTCCCTCCGTTTCCTACCAGAGATGTTCCTCCAGTTTTGGGGGCACGGGAAGAACACGGCAGTCACTGCAACACAGGCTTTTGTTTTAGCTAACGGGGCAAAGGAAACAAAGCAATGCAAGATGCCTTCCAAAATGACAGTGGCCAAGAGGCAGGG
The DNA here is from genome assembly GCA_028020825.1 of Podargus strigoides. Classification (NCBI taxonomy): domain Eukaryota; kingdom Metazoa; phylum Chordata; class Aves; order Caprimulgiformes; family Podargidae; genus Podargus; species Podargus strigoides. Next base: position 1,670,443 of record CM051626.1, read on the forward strand.
ACTGCCCTCGCTGTTCATGCAACGTGGCACATCCAAAATGAACTGTTCAGTTCCACCACCGCTATTTCAGAAGTACCATCCCTCCTCTGAGAGTCTAAAGCTTTCTGCTGCATGGATGATTGGAATAAATCAGCAGCCTCCACCTCACCCCCTCATCTTCCACAGTGGCAGCTGGGGAGGAAGGGAACACGATGACTTAAGCCAACCATAAAGGGCTGAGAACCACCATAAACCAAAAAAGTTGGACACATCACAGGTGTAGGTGGATGAGACGGAACAAGGAGGACATCCCAAGAGGCTGAGCAAACAAAGAGAAGCATCTATGACCTGAGAAGGGCAAATCATCTTAAATGGTGGAGTTCAGGAGTTTCTACAACCTATGCAGAATCTGACAGCTTTTCAGAGACCCCTGGTTAGCAGGAACACCTCCAAACCAGAAAGTTAATTGGGTCCATAAATTATTACATAAGCCACTGAATAACCATAATTTAGTAGTGAGCTCTAGCTATTCCTAGCCTTGGGTTGATCTAAACCAAAGCCCCAGTGCTAAGGGGCTCTAGTTTTAAATCCTTCCCAAAGGGACAGCTGACCTAACATTAATCAGACCCAGTGGACAAGCCAGACAGCAACACCACTGTGCACAAAGGCTGGTCCCTCAGCCACCAGCTTGCTGAAGCTGCAGTCGCCCTTGTCAGGGCTCACAGCAGAAGGAAACTCCAGTCAAGAGGTGACTTGACTCAGTGTCCGCTCCATTGTGGGACATGGAGGCTACTGAGGTTTCTGTTTCTAACTTAAAATGTATTTTTCTTCAGATAAATGGTGCTGAGATGTTTCAGTGGTGTTAGTCCATTTGCATCCCAAGTAAAAATGGTCAAATTTAGCTCTGAAGTACAGGCAGATCCCTGGCATTTGACAAGTGATTCACCAGAGAAGCATTTCACACGAGTCAGGAACGCTCTGCAGTGGCACAGATGTGGGGGCTCTCCCACCACACACTGGGAAAGGGATCAAGATGCTTTCACACCCAAAGAGACTAAACTGAGCCCAGAGCTAGAAGGGCTTCAGTGCTCTCCCCATGGCTCAAACCCCACCACACCAGTTTGCCTTCCTACTTTTCCTCTAAGAGAACATTTTCTACAGCATATGGTCATAGAACCCTAGAACCACAGAACTGTTTGGGTTGGAAGGGACTTTAAAGACCACCTCGTTCCAACCCCCCTGCCACGGCAGGGACACCTCCCACCAGCCCAGGTTGCTCCAAGCCCATCCAACCTGGCCTGGAACACTGCCAGGGAGGGGGCAGCCACAGCTTCTCTGGGCACCCTGGGCCAGTGTCTCACCACCCTCACAGCCAACAATTTCTGCCTAATGTCTAAGCCACCAAGTCATACCTGACTCTACCCGAAAGGACTTGCCTCAGTCCCTCAGCCAAGTTGCACAGAACCACCTCAAGAAATCAGTTTCTTACAGAACTGAAAAAGCAGTGGAAGTCCTTACGAAAGGGTAGGATTGCCCATCACCAGCAGAAATTCCTAAACAGTACATCAGGCAGCACAGCCTCAGTTCAGGGGAGTCAGTTGGAGTCTATGCTCTCCTGCTCAGACACTCATCTTGGCTGCTCACACATCTGGAACGACCCTCAGCAACCCATCTGCTCTCTGCTTTGCCTATTAACTACCAGACTGGGGTAATCCAGCACTGTGATCTGCTAGGCACTATTTCTGGGCTAAAAACAGTGTTAAAAGGGGAAAGACTATTTTATACCTTTTACAGTGGCAGGAAAAGCAAAGCAAAAAAGTTTTATTAGGGGATGATGGAGAAATAAGTCTTATCATTAGGCTCATAACGTTTGAGAGCAGCATTACAGTTCAGAGCTACAACACTAAGATAAATGAATTTAAAAGAACCATGAGTACTGTGGCCTTTGTTCCTTTCACAGGCTGAGATTTAAAATAGCACAGATCAAGCTACATGGCTAAAAATAGGACACAGCAGCCTCCACAGCTTATTAAAAAAGCTACGCTTCAACAGGTGTTAATTTTACCACATGGTTACCATCAGTTTTCAACCAAAATATCTTTTATGCTGAGAATTATGTACAGAACTTAGTAGCAGGAGGATTCTGATAATATTTAATGACAAGTGCCCAACTTGCTGCTTGGTGAATGAAAACTGGAGAGATATTCACATCAAATTCTGCTCTAACACAGAGACTAGGTCAAGTATAGATTTGTGTTATCACTAACTACACACCTGGAAAATTTAGTGACAGACTAGGACTTGACTGTACCAGCTCCTGTACTAGTAGGTAAGAGCCCACGGCCGACGGATGCTAAGTCATCAGTACCTGTACCAAACCCAGGTTAGGCTAGTATTGACAAATCAGTACTGTAACAACTGTTTTCAAAAAGGTAGCGTGAGTGTCTTGTTGACAGACAAATGAGGAAGCTCTTTCTGGATGCGTCTCAAAAAAACCCACTGCTCTTACTGAGCCTTATATTACAACACCCCGGAAGACATTGCCTATTATATGGAAAAAAACAAACCTTGAAGCCACATACAGAACACAGTGAAAATCTGCTCCTCCTCTTCATAGCATCTTCCATGTGAACACCTCCAGCCTATGCTACTGGCTTGGTGTAGAAAAATTCTTCTGTGTAGCAGATGAAAGGCTCCTTATAGTCCTAGCACAAGGTGGCTGCTGATCCACCATGCTCCTCTCCAGACAGGAATGGTCCTGGCTTGAATCGACTGTCCTGGCTGGGATTATCAAGCATTTCCTTGGACAAAACTAGAAGAAGTTCTGATTACTCTGCTTCCTATCACCAATCACCTCCTACTGTGTCCCATCAGTCAAAGGAAAGAGGGCTGATGGTCAGAGGGCTGAGCTCAGCCACGGTGGGAAAGCGGGCAAGGAGCCCAACAGGCAAAATGCCTCTTCCTGAGGAGATGTGATGGGCAGCACAGCACATGGAACGTGGGAGATGTTCAGAGAGGCACTGGCCATCAGGAGCACAGAAAAACCACAGAAAACGCAGGACAAGTGATTAGGTATTGCCTATTTTCAGCATTAATTCCAGCACACTGAAACACAAGCCTGCATTCTTCTAAGAGCAGAAGTTTGAGCACTCAGAATGCCTCAAATTAAAAAAAAAAATAAAAAAAATCTGTAGAGTTTGCAGGGAAAAACTGGTATTATAAAAGAGAACCACTGCAGTTGTAGCATCTTCCTCCATGCAGGAATAGCAACAAACACACCGCACGAGAGGACTCTTTCGATAGTGTAATTTCAAGGCTGCTGATTTGCTATGACCCAATTTTCCTTTCATTTTCAAAGTTCGAAGAAAAATGTGTATATTACATCCTCTGATCTTTTCGCTTGTTCCAATCAATATGTGCAAGTCTTCACAAAAGGGAAATCCTCATTCACAGCTGCTTCACAACTTCAACGCAAAAAATCACAAGTATGTTGTCCTGGGTTGCAATGTATTCTATTACCATGAGCCGTTGAGGCCTGGCGCCGGTGTTCCTTGCCTCGCCCCTCGGGACTATTCTTCTGTTAATGCGCCCATCAGTGCCTTGCCCCAGGACTCACCATCTCTTTGTGAGATGCCCCGGCTAGGGGGGGGGAGGGGTGGAGCCAAGCATATTCCCGCCGGAGATAACTTTGGGGTTTGGAGCAGCGCGAGGGGCCTTACCCGCTGGGATCCCAGACGACAAGGACTGCACCGCGGCCGGATTTTCGGAGGAGGACCAGTTTGCTTTTCTACAAGATCACCGCTTCAACGGGATCATCTAAAAGAGAACTGCAGCTGCCACCGAAATCGGATTGCTCAGACTTTGTTTTCTTTTCCTACGGACCACCGCTTTAACCGGACCATTTCGGAGAGAACTGCAGCTGCCACTGGATCGGACTGGTACCAGCACCCTGCCCGGCAGGGGGCCAGGTTGTATCCCTGACTGTGTCAAACCTGTAACCAGTTTCTCTGTATTATAGTTTTGTTGTATATATTAGTAAAAACTGTTATTCCCATTTTCCTCATATCTTTGCCTGAAAGCCCCTTAATTTCAATTCTATAACAATTCGGAGGGGAGGGGGTTGTATTTCTCTGTTCCAAGGGGGGCTCCTGCCTTCCTTAGCAGACACCTGTCTTTCAAACCGGGACAGATTTTGGCGCCCAACGTGGGGCCTGAGGGCATTGAGGAAAAAGGGTGAAAAAGGAATAACAGTTCCTGGCTAACCTGATTTTTTGTGCAATGAACGTGGGATCTTTGTTAGGCAGCACCATGTGGTCTAGTTTGCCTTGCTTCGGGTGGCACGTGGTTGTGGCTATGCTTTTCCCCTTTGCAGCCCCTTATCTAAACATGGGCCCTCTGACTAAGGCTACTGTGGCTGTTATCCAGCTTGCACTGTGGGTTGATAAGGTGAGGAATTCATGGTTTTTCAGTTTCCTGTGGAATGTGGGCACATGGATAAAGGGCTATCACACGCTCAGCGTATGTTTCTGGGATTACATTAAAAATGGTACCTTCTGTGAGGAAATAACACCAGGGGAAGTTTTCTCCCAACCATTCAACCAGTTCTTTGGGTCTGCTCCATCAGCTTTCGAAGGGTTTAGATTTCCCCTAGATACTATCAATGTGTTGCTAATAGGCCTACTCTGCTGGGCCTACAGAGATAAAGTGAGACTGGCTTGGATAACTACTTGGATAACCACCCCAGAGACTAGGAATGCTGCCCCAGAACCTGACACGGCCCCAGAGGCCAGAGATCCTGCCCTGCAGCCTGACCCTGTCCCACGACCTGGCATTGCCCAACAGCCCACCTCACAAATGGACCAGCCTAATTGGGTGGGGGCACTGGTAAAGGAAATACGTGAGATGCTGAGGGAACACACCTCACAAACTAGTGGGAAACCTTGTCCTAAAGAGGGAAAGTCTAATGGTGCAGCAGTGGAACCCACAGATGTTACAACTGTGCAGGGTCCAGCTGAACCACAAGGACAGCCACAGCCAGCGGCAGTCGCCCCTGTGCAGAGGAGGAAGTGCAAGGCCAAATCAGTACGCCCAGTTAATGATGGGGATGAGCCAGAGCCCTCACAACCCGCAGGGGAGTCAGAGCCTGAAATTATCACCGAATCCCTGTCGTTCGACAGTCTCCGTAATATGCGAAAAGACATTGCGCGACGGGGGCGTGAGCCTTTTACAACTTGGTTACTTCGGGTTTGGGACCTTATGGGTAAAGGCGTACAACTGGATAGTGGTGAAGCCAGGTATTTGGGATCCTTGGCCCAAGACTCAGGGGTGGACCAGGTATTTGTAAGGGAGCCGGGGCCCCTTTCTCTCTGGGAGCGGCTTTTAATGAGTGTGAGGGAAAGGTTTGTCCACAGAGAGAGAATGCAGGAGTACCATCATAGAATGCAATGGAAGACCCTTGAGGAAGCGATCCAACAGCTGAGGGAAGTGGCAGTGTTAGAGGTACTCTTTGGGAGGGACGGACAGCATGATAATGACCCCGACAAGGTCAAGTGTACAGGGCAGATGCTGTGGAACCTGGCAAAGCTGGGGCCACAGCAGTATGCCACATTCATTGCAACAATTAATGCTGATGACAACCAAGAGACAGTGGGTTCTGTTGCCAACAGGTTCAGATATTATGAGAGTTTAGTCAATGGCCCAATGAAAGCTCATGTCGCTGCTGTGGCTAGGGACCTCAAGGAAGAGATTAGGGAGGAGGTGATGAAGGAGGTGAGGAGGAGCAGCTCTCATGTGGCACCAGTGCAGGTCATAAACCCCAGAGCCAGAGCCCGACGTCCCCCAGCTAGAGAGAGAGGGTACACCCCACGATCTGAGCTGTGGTTCTTCTTGTGTGACTGTGGGGAAGACATGAGAAGGTGGGATGGGAAACCCACTTCTGTCCTGGCAGCACGGGTTCGTGAGCTCAAAAGAGAAAACGCTAACCGAGGGGGTTCCACTAAAGCAAAAGTAGCCTCAGCCTCCCGTGACCGAGCTGCCAGGTATTACAGAAGGGAGGATGATGTGTCAGATCCCCTTGAAGAAACATCTTGCAGGTATGCCCAGGGAATGGATGATAACCAGGCCTAGAGGGGCCCTGCCTCTAGCCAGGAAGAGGCACGGGAGAATCGGGTCTTTTGGACAGTGTGGATCCGATGGCCTGGCACATCAGAGCCACAGAGATATGAAGCATTAGTTGATACTGGAGCACAATGTACCCTAATGCCATCGGGACATGTGGGGGCAGAATCTGTGTCTATTGCTGGGGTGACAGGGGGGTCGCAGCAGTTGACCCTGTTGGAAGCTGAGGTGAGCCTGACTGGGAAGGAGTGGCAGAAACATCCGATTGTGACTGGCCCGGAGGCCCCATGTATACTGGGGATAGACTTTCTCCGCAATGGTTATTACAAAGACCCAAAAGGATTTAAGTGGGCTTTTGGGATAGCTGCTGTGGAAGCAGAAGGCATTAGGCAGTTGAACACCTTGCCTGGACTATCAGAAAATCCTTTTGCAGTTGGGCTCCTGAAGGTGGAAGAGCAACGGGTGCCAATTGCCACTTCGACGGTGCACCGCCGGCAGTATCGGACGAATCGAGATGCCGTGATCCCCATCCACAAGATGATCCGTGAGCTGGAGGCCCAAGGGGTGATCAGCAAGACCCACTCACCCTTCAACAGCCCCATCTGGCCTGTGCGCAAGCCTGACGGAGAATGGAGATTGACTGTGGACTATCGTGCTTTGAATGAAGTGACTCCACCATTGAGTGCTGCTGTGCCGGACATGCTGGAGCTCCAGTACGAGCTGGAGTCCAAAGCAGCAAAGTGGTATGCCATTATTGACATTGCTAATGCATTCTTCTCCATTCCTCTGTCACCAGAGTGCAGGCCTCAGTTTGCCTTCACCTGGAGGGGCGTGCAATACACCTGGAACCGACTGCCCCAGGGGTGGAAGCACAGTTCCACCATCTGCCATGGGCTGATCCAGACTGCGCTGGAAAAGGGTGAGGCTCCAGAGCATTTGCAGTTCATTGATGATATCATTGTATGGGGGAACACGGCAGTGGAGGTATTTGAGAAAGGAGAGAAAATCATCCAAATTCTCCTGGAGGCCGGCTTCGCCATCAAGAAACGCAAAGTCAAGGGACCTGCCCGAGAGATCCAGTTCCTGGGGGTAAAGTGGCAAGACGGACGGCGCCAGATTCCCATCGAGGTCATCAATAAGATCACTGCGATGTCTCCACCGACCACCAAGAAGGAAACACAAGAATTCCTAGGTGTCATAGGCTTTTGGAGAATGCACATTCCCGAGTACAGCCAGATCGTGAGCCCTCTCTACCTGGTTACCCGCAAGAAGAACGATTTCCACTGGGGCCCTGAACAACAACAGGCTTTCACTCAGATCAAGCAGGAAATCGCTCATGCGGTAGCCCTTGGCCCAGTCAGGACAGGACCAGAGGTGAAAAATGTGCTCTACTCTGCAGCCGGGAACAAGGGTCTGTCCTGGAGCCTTTGGCAGAAGGTGCCTGATGAGACTCGGGGCCGACCACTGGGATTCTGGAGCCGAAGCTACAAAGGGTCCGAAGCCAACTACACTGCGACAGAGAAAGAAATCTTGGCCGCCTATGAAGGAGTTCGAGCTGCCTCAGAAGTAATCGGCACAGAAGCACAACTCCTCCTGGCACCCCGACTACCGGTGCTGGGGTGGATGTTCAAGGGAAAGGCTCCCTCCACGCATCATGCCACCGATGCTACTTGGAGCAAATGGATTGCCCTCATCACACAGCGCGCCCGTATTGGAAACCAAAATCGCCCTGGGATCTTGGAGATAATTACCAACTGGCCAGAAGGTGAGGCTTTTGGATTGTCTTCTGAAGAAGAGGAAGAGGAAGTGACACGTGCTGAGGAAGCCCCTCCATACAACGAGCTACCAGAGAGTGAAAGACGATATGCCCTCTTCACCGATGGTTCCTGCCGAATTGTAGGTGCTAGCCGGAAATGGAAAGCTGTTGTATGGAGCCCCACACGACAAGTTGTACAAGCTATCGAGGGAGAGGGTGGATCGAGCCAATTTGCTGAACTCAAAGCCGTCCAATTAGCCCTGGACATTGCTGGGAGAGAGAAGTGGCAAAAACTCTACCTCTACATTGACTCATGGATGGTAGTCAATGCCCTGTGGGGTTGGCTGGAAAGGTGGAAAAAGGCCAACTGGCAGCGTAGGGGAAAACCAATCTGGGCTGCTGATGAGTGGAAGGACATTGCCACTCGGGTAAAGGAGCTACCTGTGAAAGTCCGTCATGTAGACGCTCATGTCCCCAAGAGTCGGGCTAATGAAGAACATCGCAACAACGAGGAGGCAGATCAGGCTGCAAAAATAGAGGTGTTCCAGATAGATTTGGATTGGCAGCATAAAGGAGAGTTGTTCTTGGCTCGGTGGGCCCATGATGCCTCAGGCCATCAAGGCAGAGATGCTACCTATAAGTGGGCACGAGACCGAGGGGTGGATCTAACCATGGACAGTATCTCCCAGGCTATCCATGACTGTGAGACGTGTGCTGCGATCAAACAGGCCAAGCGGGTGAAGCCCCTGTGGTATGGTGGGCGGTGGTCCAAATACAAGTATGGGGAGGCCTGGCAGATCGACTACATCACACTGCCTCAAACCCGCCAAGGCAAGCGCTACGTGCTCACAATGGTGGAAGCCACCACTGGATGGCTGGAGACCTACCCTGTACCTCACGCTACTGCCCGGAACACCATCCTGGGCCTTGAAAAGCAAGTCCTTTGGAGGCATGGCACCCCTGAGAGAATTGAGTCCGACAACGGGACTCATTTCAAGAACAGCCTTGTCAACACCTGGGCTAGGGAGCATGGCATTGAGTGGGTGTACCACATCCCTTACCATGCACCAGCAGCTGGGAAAGTTGAACGGTGCAACGGACTGCTTAAAACCACCTTGAAGGCACTGGGTGGAGGAACTTTCAAAAACTGGGAGATGCATTTAGCAAAAGCCACCTGGTTAGTTAACACCCGAGGCTCCACGAACCGAGCAGGCCCTGCTCAGTCTGAATCCTTACAAATAACAGACGGGGATAGGGTTCCAGTAGTGCACATGAGAGGTATGCTTGGAAAAACTGTTTGGGTTAATTCTGCCTTGGGCAAAGACAAACCCATCCGTGGGGTTGTCTTTGCTCAGGGACCAGGTTGTACTTGGTGGGTAATGCAGAAAGATGGGGAAACCCGGTGTGTACCACAAGGGGACCTTATTTTAAGTGGGAACTGAGTGTAGAGTTTCATTGTATATGTATGTATATATATATATGTGTGTGTGTGTGTAGAGTTTAAGAAAGGTATTGATTTGGGATGATGCAAATGGTAATAGAATAAGGGGTGGATAATGTCCTGGGTTGCAATGTATTCTATTACCATGAGCCGTTGAGGCCTGGCGCCGGTGTTCCTTGCCTCGCCCCTCGGGACTATTCTTCTGTTAATGCGCCCATCAGTGCCTTGCCCCAGGACTCACCATCTCTTTGTGAGATGCCCCGGCTAGGGGGGGAGGGGTGGAGCCAAGCATATTCCCGCCGGAGATAACTTTGGGGTTTGGAGCAGCGCGAGGGGCCTTACCCGCTGGGATCCCAGACGACAAGGACTGCACCGCGGCCGGATTTTCGGAGGAGGACCAGTTTGCTTTTCTACAAGATCACCGCTTCAACGGGATCATCTAAAAGAGAACTGCAGCTGCCACCGAAATCGGATTGCTCAGACTTTGTTTTCTTTTCCTACGGACCACCGCTTTAACCGGACCATTTCGGAGAGAACTGCAGCTGCCACTGGATCGGACTGGTACCAGCACCCTGCCCGGCAGGGGGCCAGGTTGTATCCCTGACTGTGTCAAACCTGTAACCAGTTTCTCTGTATTATAGTTTTGTTGTATATATTAGTAAAAACTGTTATTCCCATTTTCCTCATATCTTTGCCTGAAAGCCCCTTAATTTCAATTCTATAACAATTTGGAGGGGAGGGGGTTGTATTTCTCTGTTCCAAGGGGGGCTCCTGCCTTCCTTAGCAGACACCTGTCTTTCAAACCGGGACATATGTACCTATAAAATCCACCACCATTTGTAAAAATGACAAATTTGGAAACTAAACATCAAACTGGGTGTTAAAGGCATGAAAGCAAACCTAAATCTTTCAATAGAGGAAAAAATAAAAGAGTTGAATTTTTACTTCTTGGGGAGTTTTGACCATGATTAGTTTGCATCTGTCACAACTGCCTAAAACAACAATTACTCCCTTTTGCTATTCCATCAAAAAACACAAGACACCAGGATTTGGCCTACAGCGACATAACCACTGAAAGAAAATTCTTCTCGGGTTCAATTTGCATGATAAACTGTTGTTAGCACATACCATCTGTTTTTAAATTTAGTAAAAGGGCCCATATTACACAGCTCATTATAAATATTACTAACTCTTAGACAATGACTCTTGTAAAGTGTATATTGCAGCTAATGAAGTAGAAAGCTTAAACAACAAATCATTTACAAGTTTTTGTACAGTGTTTCTAATGGAGGGAGTTTATAATCATAGGAAAATGTAATCACTTATGTTAAGCAATCCATGGACCTAGTCAATGTAGCACAAACAGCCATTATGCAAAATTATGACATTAAAGGGGAAAAAAGACTATTGCAGACTTTGCATTTTACAGTCTATGCCACACAGACGAAGAACTTGGAAAGAATTAAACAGGTGAGACCTCTCACTTCCAAAATTACTATTTTTGCACCAAATATCAAAAGCATATTCAACTTGGACTGAGATTTGCTGCCCTGAATTAGACCTGACACCAGTAACAAAGGGGATTCTGTAATGGACATCGGCTCTCACAACACAGTGCATTAATGGGCATCATGGTGAACATAATCTGTCAGGAACAGTCACAATAAAGATGTTCTACTGATTAATGTTCCACTAGGCCGGTATTTAATAATTTATATAATTTGTATTAACTTTAAAATTGCCATCACTTTGGTGGACAAGAAAAAACCCCATAAACAATTCAATATAATAATTTTACACAGGAAAACATTACATTTTGCAATTAAAACTGTTGTGTTCATACAGAAGTAATCGTTCAAGATTTACAGAGATGAATTATTGGGAAACAACGCTATGCATTTAAACACTGTAATATGAGAATACTTCTAAGAGGTCATAAATACTTTATATATTACATTAATATTGGTGTTTGGTATTATTGCATTTATATGTTTATAAAACGTGTTTTTAAATATTATTCCCATAACGATACCTGCTCCTATTAACAAACTTATAAAATAATGACAGTATGTCTTATAAAAAAAATCTCCATTAATTTTTTTATACTTGGAATCAAGAAAGAAAAATAGTAATTTCACAGTATTAAAAAAAAATGGTCATTCTGCCTTCATTCACTTAAATCCTTGTTTTTATACAAAGAATGAAGCACCCCTTCCCGAAGCATTACCCAGTGTGGTTCGTGGGTATTGGTCAAGAATATCCTATGCTATCCTATCAGGATGATTAATGAAGGCACCTTTTTCACAGAATGTCAGACTCTGCCTTTTTAACAACTGACCTTTCATAGAATACTACTGAACTCATAATTCCACTTTTGTTCAGTTTCTTATTAGTGGAGTTAAAATTAATACTTATGGGAATGATGGCTAAGGTGATGCACAGTAAATCTTAGAGCACATCAACCTCCTGCACCGACTACCAAAGGAATAGTACCTGCATTTGTCTAGCTCAATAGCATAAGTATTCTAGTAAAACTCTGTGTCCTTTTAAAAGACAAATTAGGTCAATATTCAACCCTCTTTCAAGTACAAAGCTGTACATATGGAGAAAGACTTGCAAAGTTCAGATATCCTCGTGAAATAGTTAATGCCTACTGTAAATGGAGGGATTTTTCCTCCTGCTGCACTGTTGGAGGCTTCCAGGACAATGCACAGCATAAAGCTGTCTGTAACCCATGGGCACCTGTGGGGAGACATTTCAGACACCCAGCCAGCCAGCCTGGTAGCTACAGCCACTCACTCCCCAGGACAGCCACACATATCAATAGGATGAGGGGTGGTGGCCTCAAGTTGCACCAGGGGAGGTTTAGGCTGGATATGAGGAACAATTTCTTCACTGGAAGGGTTCCCCAGCACTAGCCCAGGCTGCCCAGGGCAGTGGGGGAGTCCCCATCCCTGGAGGGATTTCAGAGTTATGTAGATGTGGTGCTGAGGGACATGGGGTAGTGGTGACCTGGCAGTGCTGAGTTAATGGTTGGACTGGGTGAGCTTAGAGGTCTTCTCCAACCAAGTCTATTCTATGATTCTCTGATCTCCATATCCTAAAAGCCACCTCTTCCAGCCCCACAATGTGTCACCACAAGGATTTTGAGGAAGTCACTGATGCTGAGACAATACCCTATTTATGAAACCACCACATTGAGAGTTGTCTGAGATTCATAAAGGACCTCTGATTCTTTGATGTGTTTAACATCCAATTCACTGTTATCAGACTCCTCAGGGAAGGAACCACAGTGTAACATGACATTAACTCCTAGTTTACTAACAACAAAACGTTAAAGCTGAAGGAGCAAAATCCCAGATGCCACACGAGCCTCTACCATGACCACAGTCAGTGGGTGACATGTCACCCGCTGGCAGAGGACAGCACAGGGCTCTGCAGATCCTTTTCTCCCAAGATGATCACCATCATCCACCCGCCTTCCCAGCTCCATCACGGAATGGATGAGCCAGGGCTGGTGTCCACCTCACTGATGTACCACTACCATCAGCTTCTTCACTTCAGGATCCCACCACTTCTCTCGCCCTGGAAATCAATGCCTTGCTTCAGCTCCACTACAGTCTCCTCCTGCTCTCCTCTCCCATCCCAATGAAGACAAGAGATGACTGATGAAGGCTGACCACAGCCATCTCCAGCTTATTGCTATCAACACACCTACAAGACCCAGGATAGAGTCAAATGCAATTAAGCTGCTCCAATTAAGCTGGAAAGCAAGCTCAGGACACAACAGGTACCATATCATTGATAGTACCACAGCCATGTTGGCTGGATCAGGATTGTTCTGCCCAAGAAGACGCAATAATGCTGCTTCATTTCTCAGGGCTCTTGTGCTATTTGTGTACCACACTGCTCCTCAGCACAGCCAAACCTCATGTGTTCAGAGCCACAAATCCTGCCCACACCACCACGTGCTGCAGCCCAAACACAATTGATAAGATGTAACTTCAGGAAAGAATCAAGATGCCTGAGCAAAAGCACCTTAAAATATGCTGGGACTTGTATAGTTACAGCAGAAGAACAATATTAAAGTGGAAGAGATTAAACGTCCAGTAAGGATATTCATTAACATAACTAGCTATATTTTAATGTCTTTTAAAAACACTGGCATCAACTTTTTTCCCCCCCCTCAGTTTTATACATTAACATTCCTAAACCCAGAAGCTATCAGGCTACAGAGAGCTTTCTGTCCTTAAAGACATTAAGATGATAAAGATGTGAAACTTTTTATTGGCACATGAAGATCAAAATACATGCTCTGGCAACATTCTGTCTGATGTCAAACACTTAAGACATCACACAACTGGCAGCAATTCTGTTGTAAAACGTGCAATAATACAAGCAAACTGCAGCTTAATTTTTCTCTACGCATTCATTCACATTCATGTGGAGTCCATTCACATTCATTATGAGAGAAGGCATCTGCGTTATGGCTAAATATTGTATCTTGCAAACAGAAGGGCGTTTGCACTGTTCCAACCCTTGTGAATCAAAGAGGCCAGGAGGATTTCACCCTAAATGAGGTTTTCCAGAACAAAGCTAGAGGACATTGGAATGGATTTCAACCTTCACTTCAAGCTCAGCTGGGTTGTAAATTGATCACTGGAAATTGTTGGCTGTGAGGGTGGTGAGACCCTGGCCCAGGTTGCCCAGAGAAGCTGTGGCTGCCCCCTCCCTGGCAGTGTTCCAAGCCAAGTTGGATGGGGCTTGGAGCAACCTGGGCTGGTGGGAGGTGTCCCTGCCATGGCAGGGTGTGGGAACAAGGTGGTCTTTAAGGTCCCTTCACACCCAAACCATTCTGGGATTCTATGTTTCATTAACAAACATCATTACTGAAGAGGTCCACTGAAATGGGTTCTCAGTTCTTAGTGATGAACCCTTCTGTAGGCTGAAACCTAATTCTGTGATTTCTGGTGGACATAAAAGTCATCACATAACACTGCCCATCCATGCACGGAGTGATGCTGCCACCCACATCGTTCGATAAGGGTGAGGAATGCACTTTTCACTGGTTGATTAAATAAACAATCATATGCTGGCATGAAAGTTTCTTTTAAATGATGAAACAATATTTAGAAAATTAAGATAATCTTAAAAATTCAATTCCTTACCAGTTGAGAAGTTTACTCAAGAGGGAAAGTCAGTACTTAACAGGACTCCCAATTTGTGAGTGCTGGATGAACAGAAAAAGGTATTTCCCAATTAATGTATGCAGATGTCTCTTCTGGAGACCAAAACAAAGCAAAATTGAAAGGTCTGCAAGTGCTACCCTGACACAGCCTGTAGTTGGGTTGTGTGAGTTAGAGTTAGCTTGGTCATAAATCATCCCAATTACTATGGATTTTTGATAAAGTGATAGACCTGAAAGAAAAGTATTGAGTGAAGACAAAGTTATAATGTGAATTAAGACAGAGAAAAAATGCAATACACAAGTGTCACAATTGGTAGGATTTATTTTATTATTTCAGCAATGCTACTATTCGATAAATTAGTAAAAATATGCTTCTTCTGATAGTGCTTTTAAAGATTTCAATAAAACTAAGAATTAAGACACAGCAAGCTTTTGGAATGAGTATCAATAAGGGATTTGATATAATTCAAAAATACCTTCAGTGATCCAAATGCTAAACCCAACCTGAAGCAGCCCTTCGCTGCCACTCGTTTACAAGCTACAAAAATTCCAGAAAAAAAATCATTTTTGGTTCTAGAATGTTGGACTGTAAAAAAATATCACTAAAAGTGACTGTTCAGGTAACACTGCTTTCAAAGTGAGGAATTTTACTGAACATGCAACTTGGTAGCCTATAAAATACAAGATTCTAGATCCACATCATAGGGAAGCTCAGAGTCTGACTCATCTGAGATGGGACCACGTCGCTATCAGCAAGTAGGAAGTGTTAGTGAGAATGTATATCCGAGTTACTTTTTGTTTTCCTCCAGCTTCATTATACCTGGGGGTTGTTTTTTGGCCATTTGGCATCTTTTAAACTGTGATTTATTATTACTTCAGACAAAAAAATTCTTTGTTCATTTTCAAACTACCTGCATGCACTGGAAATCATATATATCATTAATGGGTTTTTTTTGTTCCCGTATCCTTTTGTTGCTTGCTTTTGTTATTGATGTAAGTTCTATGAAAAAGAATTTAAAAACGTATTTCCCAGAAGGGACAGGAAGCAAGACATGCTATCACAACCCTGAGGATATCCTCTGTTTCACACTGAAACATAAATCTTAAAACCCAGAGGAGATCTGCATAAACGAAGAGCATCTGGACAACCTCAGAGCCACAAGCAGTATCACCCAGCACACACAACTTCTTACCTACAGGAGTTGATAGGTGACCCCAACCATGACCAACAAACTGCAGCCAACAATGGAGCTGAGCAAAACAGGGATCTGGTTTAACAGACAAGTACCTGACCAGAGCAGAAAAGCCTCCTAAAATGTTCAAATGTGCAAAAAGCCTTCAAAGGCAAGGAATAACCACCCCACAAAAGGCCACATCCACCTTGGTTCGTTGTCCCATCATCAGCAGAAGAAATCAAAGAAAATCAGAGGATTTCAAAAAATTCAAAGGGAGGTGGAGAGAGTCAAGGCAGTCTAAGGTGCTCTGTGCTGGGGAGAGGGTGGGACCTAGAGATCCACTCAGTCTGGACTTCTGAATTTCAGAGGTATAAACAGAAGACATTTTCTATATTCTTCAGGTGTTCATGTCAGCATTTAAAATTAGAACAAACTGTTTTCAGAGGTGAAGAACATTCATGAGCTGTGAAGAATGACTACTTCCAAATTACTGAGGTATTACATTTCAAATTGCCTTAATATGAGCTGATTTATATTTATGACCAAGTTTCATACACTGTTTAAACTTTCAACAACTCCTCCCAAGTCAGATCACTGAACCTGAAGAGTTTAAAAATAAGGTTGGAAATATTCCCCATCTTCCTTTTCCCTTACATCCAGGCATCTACACACCAGGCTGGGAAGTGCAGTTATCCATCACAAGAGGTTTCCCAAAAGTTGTATTTTGCAATGGTTGTCATTTATGTATGAGTCTACTGTAGCATCATGTACCACAGGAGCTCTAGGTCTGATGCAACAGCCACCAAAAACTTGGTATAATTCCATAATGCTTTGTACACTAATAAACACAACTGTCTGATGACCGTATGTAGTCCTAGAAAGCATCATGCTTATGTTAAGCATGGACTGATCCACCCAGGAACCCAACAGCCACTCATTCATGGAACCTTGTTCTCTTTGAGAACCACCTATGGTATCGCCCTTCTTGCACTTTCAGGAAAATGTAGACATTTCCTATAGAAGCATGAAGGACTAGAAAAGCATCTACCTTACTAAAGTGGACTTCCAGTGCCTTTCAATATGACTGACTTTAGTGCCACAGGTTGGTTGAGGCAAGACAAAAACAAACAGCTTGATGTTATCAGTCCAATAAGGACTTGAGAAGCATTTCAGTGTCATACCACGACAAAGCAGCACCCTGTGCTTGTGGGACAGGCTGTACCACAGCCCCCATCCTGGACCTTTGCAGTCCATGTGACCAATACAAACTTGAAATATAAACTAATTGTCCAGACTCCATGGTAAAGACAGTCTATGGAATCTTAAATTTTGGTAAAGTAGGCAGTCTACAACTTGGTTCTGCATATCTGATGAGAAATATGTCTACCTGTCCAGTAATGCCATTCAATTAATAAGGCAAAAAACTCGTCGTCTTTAATGTTTTCTTTCCAGCTCTGGAGAAGCTTTCCATCAGGAGTAGAAAGCAGTCACCAGTTTTGCAGCTAAAACTGTTAGTAAGTGCCAGATGCCATCCCTTGTCACAGGAGCCAAGCTGGCACCAAGCTAGGCAGTGCCTGACCAGCATCTCCAAGATATCTGTGTGTACATACACTTTACATCAGTGGCAGTGCTGTATGGACCTGCATCAGAGTGCCCATGGAACACCACATCCACCCTCAAAGACTGTACAACCCCAAGGAAGCGCTGCCAGCAGCAGGATGCACAGACACTATATTCACCATCATCACCTGAACACAGGCACAACTTAACCATGGAATGACAAAACCAAGGGCATGTGCATTAGTAAAGAATTAAAGGAAAAACAAATGACAAAAACCCCAACTGACTGGTAACCTAAAGTACAAAGTTTTCAACTTCATCTTATTATTCCTTGCTCTGAACCAGCACAAGCAGAAAAGTCCTCTGCAATAGTCCTGTTTCACACCAGAGAATGCTTACATCTCATAAATCTATGTTACTATGAAGTTCCTTAGGAAAGTAAAATACAACTAAAACATTTATTAGTATGAATTACAATTTACATATTAGCAGACTACAACAATAGGTCTCTCAAATGTCAAAATTAACTAAAGGAATTGATGGCTGTTCAAAAACTAATTGGACTAATTGATCACCAGGATTTCACATTGGCTGCCTAGAATACATTTACTCAGAAGTTTAGAAGCAATCAAAACCAGCTTTTATCATCAGCAAGTGCTCATTTTAATGCACAAAGAGGCATTTATCACTTGAAGGATTATATGCACTAAACCTCCAATTCTTCAAAAGCCAATAGGAACTTACTTCTGGTTAACTTATTTCTTATTAACTGTCCCCACAGTTGGGCCAGACCAATGCATGCAGGAGCTGCATGTTTCCCTTGTTCAACCTTTGACCACCAACACAGCAGCAGAAACTCTTCTTACTGCTTTTCATGTCTTTCAATCCCCAACTCCAGTTGAGGTTTCACTTTCTTGACATCATCCCTACAGGCCTGGGCAATGTTTCCAAAACCTTCCTCTGTAACTTGTCCCTTCCTGCCCTCAGGCACTGCCCTGCAGCAGTGGAGCTCCTCCATGCCCTCCCTGCCTTGTCAAGTGAGCTCCTGACAACCTGCATCCCCAAGCACAGGGATGGATCATTCTTCAAGCACAAGAATGCTGCCCTGGAGGGTCTGGCATCTTTCCTGAACATCTGCACATCCCAGTTACCTCCCATGGGATGCTACATACCAGCTTCCCAAAAATCTGCTTCCTTAAAACCCAGTCTGCACAGCACTGCTCTCCTTCCCCAATCCTGCAGGATCCTTCAGCAGCATCTCAGAGTCCAGCCAAGGCTGCCACCAACCCCACATCCCCAAACTGCTCTTCATTAGTGAGCCACAGATCTCCCTCTGCACCTGCCTTGGGTCACCCATCCAGGGTGATGCATCAAGTGTCCTTGATATCCTCCAGAAAGCAGCTTGAGAGCTTGAATCCCACCATGTTGCTTGTTCAGGAGATACCAGGGAGGCTGAAGTCCCCCATGAGAACAGGGGTCTGACTCCAGGTGTTTAAAGGTGGCTTCCATGGTTCCTAGCAAACTCCCATCCTGTCACTCTCCGTGGCCTCTGGCACAAGGAGCTCAGTCACTGTCTGTTAATTGATGTTTTGCTAACTGCTTATCAGACACTTGAGACTTTAAAACATTCAGAAATGCTTGTAAGAACTACGTGGGACCACTCAGTCCCTCCCATTGAAGCAATAGTTCCTGGATTTCAGTACAACTTGGATTTGAGTCCACATAAATTAGACACTTCGATTCAGCCATCAGAAAACACACAGAGTTTAAGATGCCATGTTTCTAGGAACAGCTCTGTACCCAGAGATACTGACACAAGAGTTTAAGTCAGAAGCTCGAGGCTGAGCTCTGGGATATACAGCAGTGCCCTGTTGCAATCTTCAGCCTTCCCAGCTGATGTACCACCAGGCACCACAACGCAGGCGCCGCTCCATCCCGCGGCGAGGTACTTCACTACCCATCAGGATGTTAAAATTCTGATGCAAAGTGGGCATGAGATGAGATGTGCTATGGAAACCAGTGCTAAATGTTTCATATGATCAGCAATTCACAATTATTTCTTAAGTGTCTTTTTCTGGGTAACATTTTCCACTGCATGATCTCAGTGAGAAGATAATATGAGATGCTGCTTTTGAATAAGTTATACATTTCCCTTGCTTTACTTGAACATAACAATGCCACAATTATTAATATTTTTACTCTACAAAACAGCACTAGCCTCCCAAAGAAAAAGTCCTTGACCAAAATATCAGAGGATATTAAACTGAGAAGTGATCTACTGATGCAAATCATTAAATCTATTTGCATTTGCTTACTGAACCCTAACACAGAAATTAAACTACATAGTGTGGGAAAAAGAGCTGGTTTTGCATGGTTAAAAGGAGACATCTTGGAAGATCCAAGCTCTATGTCATTAATTTTCCTTCTTCCCCTCATTAACAAGTAAAATGTTTTCACTGCTTGAAAAGTTTTAATAAATAGGAAAAAGCAGGGCAGCTGACATAAGTTTTTAATGTAATATACAAGAGCTTTTAATATTTTTACATATATTAATGTAAAAGCTAAAAATAAATGTTAAAAGGTTACATTTGTGAAAAAAAAAATGGCATTTACAGTTACAGGATAAGGTTTGAGAATTTAACCCTTCCTCCTCTGGAAGATCATTTGCCATTTCACTGAAAACCAACCCAATTCCAAAGGAGAGCCCTCACAGAAGTGGTCCGTGGGTTAAGGGCACACATTGCCTCCCAGCTCTGCACTCCAGGATGATTTACTGAGCTTTGTCCTACCACACCTTCAATTCTCTTTATAGAGGGAATTAAGGGAGGCATTTTAAGAACAGCTATAATTAGCACGAGCACTGGGGGGATGTGAGCACCAAAGGATGGCCAGCTGTTGCAGCTGCCACCTCCAGCTATAGCTGGGCAAAGCCACCCAACACCAGAGAAACCCCAACAATCCTGGCACTTCTCAAACACTGGACAGCATTTGTACAGTCAAGCCTCTTCAGGTAGATATCACAGATACTTATCAGCAAAACACTTCTGGTAATTCAATTCTCTCACTTAAGGAGAGCTGCAAGAACGGTTCCTATTATCCAAGTGGGCACCCACACTTACACTCCACTGTCTAAAACAGCTCCATGGCTTTAAATTATTCTCAGTATTATCTAAGTATCTGGGTATTTTTTGAGGACTAAAGAAGCCTGAGAAGAAAACCAAGATGAAGGGTTACAAAATTTAAGAATACTTACTCATTCTAATACATAATAGAAACAGTCCATGTCATTATGCAGCCTGTTTTCCCATCTTTATAGCAGGGATTTGCAATGGAAAAATGCTCCACTGCATTAATCTACCCCTGGCAGGAGAAGTGGAAAGGTTCCACTCATGGCCTGAATTCGAGAAGAGTTAAAGACATACCAGGCATAGTATCTGTGGCATTGTACAGGGCAGGGTGTCAGGAAAAAATTTCTTTCCCAAGAAATTTCTTGAAGACATGATGCCACACAGAAATTCTCACACTTCTCTTTGGTGAAATGATTTTCCGTCACTGTTACAGCTCTGCAGCTTCTGCACTTGAAATAAACCCATCACATTTGTGGTATTTTCAAGTGGGTGTCTGCACAAGTTATATCATCTAATCCAGTTTGTTGTTATTTTTGCCATTATGAAATATCATCACTGTAAAACACGATCACTGGGTTGTTATAACATTTCTTGCTTTAGAAGTCTTGGTCAGCCATTGAGATTTACAGACACACACCAGTTGAATGAAGCTATTTGTTCTTCTGCACACTGAAATAGGTCTTTTAGCCTTTTGCCATGGCATTAAAGGTTTTAAAACATCAGATTATTATAGTGAGTAACTGCTTAATAGAAATCTAGGGGTTTTTAAATTTTATCTTTTCATATAGAGCCCTCAAAGGCTTCTCCAGCTAGATTTATGGACAAAAACACCACTGTGAAGACTTGCAAAAACCACTGCTATTTGAATCTTGTAATACTGCCTTTGACAGATGAATAGAAATGCAGCAGTACTGTCAGGAAAAATAACACATCTAAAGTATGGTATTGATTACAGTGGAGTTGCTCGAGATTTGCTTCAGTTTAAGTGAGAGAGGAATGTGGGTTTTGCCAGTCATGCAAAATAAAGTTCACCATCCACACCTGACAGCACAACTTATCCTGCAAACCATTCCTAAAAACACACAGAACTACGTATTTGAGCTGTACTACCTGTAAGGCTTTGACAAAGTCTAAACAAAATAAACTCCAGAAACATGGAGAAAGTTTAAGTTTTTGAAACATTATTTCCAATAAAAAGTTTTCTTATCTGGATGCAGCATAAACAATCTGTAGCATCTCCACAAGAAACTATGAAAAAACCTAGCCCAGTTTATTTTTAATAAAAGGAAGACTATGCTATATAATAACTCTTCCTGCCACATCCATTGAATCTGCTGAAATAAAGATTGATGCCTGGATATTTGTAGACACTACTACCAGAGAAAGTAATATTTCTTTTTTCTTTCTTTCTCTTTAAATACACCACCTTCCTGGAATTTTTAAGTAATCTGAAGTAACAGGCACCATCCTCCTATTAAGGCATCTGCATGTTTTGTTTTTAAGACAAGTGGCAGAAAACTCAGTGAGATTTGTGAAAGCTTAGTGTCACAAGTTAACAGGTACTTAGAAATAAAAGGCTTAGAGAAAGAGATGCTTAAGGCTTTGACCTTCTTCTTTTGGTGACCGTTCTACACAGGCACCCAAAACATGCCTTTTCACTCAATCTATAAGTCAAGATTGTCAGGACTGTGAAGTGTTAAAACACTAGAGACCAGACCATCAGTGTGTACTGCTGCACCATCTCACACCCACAGCCTTCCTCCCACCTTCACCGAACTAAACCTCTGAAATCCTGTGTGGATTTGGCCCCGTGCATTGAGGAAGAATCACCCCAGAAGGACCCTCACTCCGAGCCAGCCAAAGCAGTATGTGAAGCTTTTCAAAACAAGGTACAACAGAGGCAGAGACCACGTGGAGCAGCCCAAGCCCTTCACCCAGTCACTACTGAAGGACTTAACACACTTCGACCCACATCAAATGCAGACTGTATCTCAAACCTAATCTGTTTATATTAACGCCTACAAAAGATCCATCTAATGAACCATTTCCCAGTCACTGTAAACAGTAATTAAATACATTAAGCTATAAAAAAAAGAAAGTGCCATGCAAAACATACTTTGATCATTGATAAGTGCCATCAGCTTGGGTGATTATGGTATTTACAAGAATAAGTGCTCTGCTGTAGCTGGCAGGAAAGCAATGCATCTGGACTGGTCCACAGTTGGTGTTTTGACATAGAATGGTTTGGGTCTGAAGGGACATTTAAAGGTCATCTAGTCCAACCCCCCCCAATGTGCAGCAGGGACATCTTCAACTAGATCAGATTGCTCAGAGCCCTCCAGGGATGGGGCATCTACAGCCTCTGCAGGCAACCTGGGCCAGCGTTTCACCACCCTCATTGTAAAACACTTCTTCCTCATACCTAGTCTAAATCTACCTTCTTTTAATTTAAAACCATTACACCTCATCCTATTGCTACAGGCCCTACTAAAAAGTTTGTCCCCATCTTTCTGATAAGCCACCTTTAAGTACTGAAAGGCCATAATAAAGTCTCCATAGAGCCTTGTTTTGCCAATCACTAGGCCTAGCACAAAGGATGCAGCCAGCACAAAAACAATCCAGTAACCAGACTCTATTGTACATAGAAAAGTTAGTATATGGGTGATTGCTGGGGGTACAAACAAGTCAGATCACACATAATAGACACCAACCCCAGCAACGACACAGCATGACCA
This sequence comes from Podargus strigoides, assembly GCA_028020825.1. Taxonomy (NCBI): domain Eukaryota; kingdom Metazoa; phylum Chordata; class Aves; order Caprimulgiformes; family Podargidae; genus Podargus; species Podargus strigoides. The sequence goes on from CM051626.1 coordinate 1,693,522, forward strand.
ATAATAGGTGGAATAAATGGGAGACAACCAAGTCAACAGGGTGATCATGTACAATAGAAGTAGCCCCACGTTGCCTCCCCACAAAGCCCACGTTTGTAGGTGCCAAACCTGACTGGGATCCAGTTGCATGAGGAGCCAGGAGGTCCTTCCCCAACAGGAACCTCTGCACAGTGCATCCACCTCACAGACAGACTCTCCAACTCTTACTGCAAGTGGTCCCAGCTTTTATCCCCACAGCAGGAACCTGGCACTCATTGACCCAATGGGGACACCTGGGGCTTGTTTACCCAAGGGCTTTCCCTGCAAGGGCAGCTGCACCTTGGAGGAAAGCCAAAAGGTAAACTCATCCCCTCCTCTTAAAGGACCATGGGGACCACCCATATGTCAACCTTAATTCAGGGCTCAGACCCCAGCACTTCAAACCTTCTCCAGGCTGAAGAACCCCAACTCTCTCAGCCTTTTCCCATAGCAGAGGTGTTTCATCCCTCTGATAATTTTTGTGACCTCCTCTGAACTTGCTCCAACAGCTCCACCTCTTTCTTACAAGGACTGACCTCACGGAGGACAAACTGCTATGCTGCTATGGTACTGGTTAAGAAAGCCAATCAAAAACAACCAACCATGCTCCAAAAAGTACAGAAATGCTGAATTTTTCTTTAGTGTTATTACTCATAAGGTCTATAAACTGCATGTGGACCATAGGATGACTTCATAAGGACAGTGGTCCTGGTCTCTGGAATGACCAGTGATACAGTTTTACTCATACAAGAGTAATGGTTGTAAATACAGGTGCCTATCTTGAGTAGCAGAAATGTCAGGCTCTGCAGCAGGAACAGAAACCAGTGGCTTGGTTCCACCAGACACACCACACCTTTCCTCCAGAGACCACCTGGTGTCTATGGAACCTATGGTACCAGTAGCTTAAATGTCAAAGATGTCTCTAGCACACCTTTCCCCTCTCTGCTCCCACTCTACATTTAGAGATCATCTCAAAGCCATTAACTACTTCACTGCAAGCATGTACTTCATCTCATTCAGGTTTGATCCTATACCATTTTAACTAGAAAACCTCAGTTGTTTCACAATTTTAAGGCAGGAATGAACAGACAAGAATGGCACCTCTTTCAGGCTACATTGCCGATCACCTTCTATTCACCTAAGTCACCCCAGATGTTCATGGTAAACCAGAAGTCTATTCAAAGCAGCTCAGCAGAGCAGTCACATACCCACCTCCTTCAGTCAGTTTTTAATAAGACCCTGAGCTCTACTAAGTTTCTTAGCCTTGGCTGATGCTTACTGGAAAAATAGGAGTGGCACTCTCCCAAATGCCTCCCACTTGTGGCATCAAAGTGAGATATCACTCACCGTAAATTTTACAGTATGAGGAATGAAACAGTTAGCAAAGTTGACATTTAAACCATCATCACCAGCTATGATTAAATACCTCAGAGATGAACAGAGTGGTTCTCACCTCACCAAGTTATTGTTCTAGGCTCTTATCAGACTCCTGTGCACCGCTGCATCTGCTGCGTTCACACACCTGAGGCTTTCTTTGAATCCCTAATAGCTGGAAATCTGTTTAAACTGAGATTCTGAAGAGTTTGATAATGTTAAACTGGCACAAAGAAAGAGTGACTGAAACCCTGATGAACTTCTTGAACTGCAGAGCCGCCCTTAAAAGGTTTAGGCAGATTAATAATACAAGAACAGCCAAGCTGGCTCCTTGTTCCTCCTTCTCTGATCTCGCAGTAAGATGTGGGGAAATGAAACACTATAAAGAAAATTGCAATTAACCTGCACGAAATCCAGAGGGCAGATGGGATCACACTGCTTCCAAAAGAATCACTCTTCTGAAAACAGCATAAAGGGAAGCCTGGAGTATTCCTGCAAAACCAGGAAAAGGCACATTTTGACTGTTCAAGCAAAGGTAGAGCAAGTCAACCTGCAACCTCATTTCTAACACACATGAGACACCAACAACTCCTCTGCAGTCTCTTGAATTCAAGTTTGCATGCATGCTGACAAACACCCAGTTCCCCAGGTCCATGGAAGAGAAGATCACCTTCATGCATTGTCTCTGGCAGAAGATGGGAGCTCAGGTTCCTCTGTCAAGCTCGAGCTGGCTGTGAGTTCCAGCAGTCCCCAGGCTGGAGGAGCAGGAGCCCAGCACTGAGGGGGTGGCTGTCCCCAAATCAGCCACATCTTGCCCCAGCACTGGGCCCATCCAAGGGTAACAGTGAGAGATCACAGCCAGCTTTTCAGTGGAAAAAGCTTCTCGTGGTGGCATCCTTAACTCCCACAGTGGATATCAATATTAGCACAACCTGGGATCTGTGCCCACCAATGGCAAATTGAACTGTCATTTCACACTCAGGCTCATAAGCACGCAGTTGTGTCCCACTGTTCACTGCCCCATGCTCAGCAGGACAGGATTTCCCAACCACTTCTACACAAACCCCCCAGTTGCCACTGTATCTCACCACATCAGCACACATAGGCTAGATAAGCCTTGCTGGGTGCTGACCACACAGGGAGCTGGGAACCCTGAGGTGATTCTCCTGATGGAAAACATTCCTGAAAGAATTTGGATTTTTTGCAACACAGGGAAAAACTGTTCCATGCTGCCATGCCAACTGCCAAGTCAACATCCCATGTTTCCAATTTAGTCTGCTGTAAATATTTAGCACAGGAAAATATAAGCATGGTTTCTGTTACTGTCACAAGTGCAACTCCCTGCTCATCAAGCAAATAATTTACCCATCCAGCTCAGGAAGCTTCTCAAAACAAAGTCATCCCGCAGTGGGACCACTGCAGGGGACAGCAGACTAACAAAGGACACTAATTCTGAAACTTCAAAGCTGCTCAGAAGTACAAGAACAGTTAAAAAAGTGAGGTTTTCTTTTAGACATAAGCAGAAAGAGTGAAACGCTTGCAGTATTTCAGGCATGAATACTGGAGGAAAACTTTCTTGATCAAAACTAATCCTTATATTTGTATACACTGAAAGAAAAACTACAACAGCTGATATAGTACTAAATATATATTAGACAGGTAGATGTGGTGCTGAGGGACACGGGGTAGTGGTGACTGGGCAGTGCTGGGTTAATGGTTGGACTGGATCTCAGAGGTCTCTTCCAACCAAGGTTATTCTATGATTCTATAAGAATACATATATACAGGATATACTTTTCCCCCCCCAATATGAATAGTGAATCTGAAGTTTTTAGAAACAGACAAATTTATAAAATTGAGCTTCATCTTCAATACACTTTTTGCCCCACTTTACAGCCCTGAAGCAATATACTCCAACTCATTTCAGAAACAGCCCACTAATGAACACACAGATCTCCAGACAGCCTATGTGTCCAACATGTGCACCTCCTGATGCTGTCCATAGGGTACAGCTACCACAGCCTCCATCACACAGCATTTGGGTATCAAACATGAATTCAATTATTCCAGAACTATTCTGATAGCAAGAGCATCTATTCTGGCTCTATCTTCAGTGCTTTATTAATAGACAACGAGAACCTGAATGATAAACAAACAAGTCAGTCCACAATATAAATATTAAAATAGGGACTAAATACATAAAACAGGGACTGCTTTCAAGTCCCTATTTTAAATTAGCTGATTATTGGCATTGCACATAGATTGCAGAATGGTTAGGAACAATTTTCAGCATTCAGTAAATCAAAACTTTTGCAATCATGTTTAGCTCAAAGTCTTCATGTATATATAGATGAAATTTTATTTTCTGTATATGTACACAGACATATTTAATAAGCTTGAAGAAAAATTCCTCCTGCCCAACCAGAAGCCGTGACGTGCCCTGCCTTTTAAACTCTGCCAGCTTCACGAGGAGCAGAACAACCTCAGGTTATTACAATTAGTTTCATCTCATTAATAGATCAATTCCTTTCAAGCATACTGAAAAACGAATTTTACTTTGTTGCTTCTCCTCTTAGGCTACATTATAGTCTGTGTTCTTAAGTTTTAAGGAGAGCCATCACAGAATAGGTTGTAATCTCGGGTGATTAATTGCACAGCGTTTTACAAGCTGTAAAACAGAGGAAGATCTCCACGAACCGATTATGCCATTAACCAGGCACTCTTATCAGATTTTTCTACAACCAGCAGGTTTGTCTGACAGACTGCAAGTCTTAAGTATTTATATATTTCAAAGGTTTACTTATTTTTGTTGTTAAAAACCCCTAAAATCTATATTGATTGTTACATGCAATTCTACATTAAAAGTCCCAAGGACCATGGAACAGAATACCAATATTTATTACTAGACTTGTGCTCATTATGGTTCTCTCTGACAGGGGTCCATTAAAATCATTTTTTATGTTTCTTATGGTATTTTTTTCTACCCAATGTTCTTACCACAGTGTTTATTAGCCAGTTAGGAGAAACACTGGGCACTGTTTTGTTTTTATTTTACTCTGTCGAAAATAATGAGGCCAGATTTAACAACAATTCACTAGTGGTGAGTAGAAGAGATTAAATGCTACACATCAGCACAAATATATATAGATGGCTTTAAAATTTTTAGAACTTTATAATCGCTAAAGATAAAAGCAAGTCCCACCTTCCACCTCCTTTTTGGATGTAAATTCTTACAGTAATTGTAAGAATATTCTGCTTACTGTTAACTTCTGAACCACTCTTGGGTAATATGCCATCTATAATCCAGCAAGTTTGGCATATGACTTGTCAGACTGCATGACTGAAGTGTTACCACGATGCTGCTACAGCCTCAATACTTCTGGGAGGCCAGGAAATTAACTCAGTACTGAGAAAACTGAAAGAGAGATCAGAAAAATTAAAGAATTAGGGAAAGGATTGGCTGATGACTGCCTGAAGAACACAATCACGAGGTCCTTCTTCAACCAGCCAACTTGGTCACATTACACATGAGCACATGGCAGGCTCCATAAATGTAGAGAGCAGCAGCTGTCCCTACAACCAGACCAACCTTGCCTTGCAGCGAGGCTCCATCAAGGAGGGGAATGACCCACGAGCTGTAACAAAGTACTCTGAGCTTTTGGGGACACGTGTAATTTCCTACAGAAAGTTCTGTGTGCCTGAAAGATTGATTAACCTACCCTGTCTCCCCACCACCACTTGCTCTGAAGGTATTTACTGTCCCTAGAAGCTTTGTGCCAAAAGAGAAGGCAAGCCATCAAGTGAAACGTTCAAAACCTCAGCATTAAAGAGAGAAGTCAAACAGATATTTGCTCTGACTCCTCCAGGAGAGCTACACAAACACATCCAATGTAACAGTACCTCCCCATCCACCTTCTTGGCCTCTAATTAAGAGCCTGTAATTATTTTCCTCCAATAACCTGCCATTTCACTTTGAGCCTGGATGTTTTCATGCCCACTTCACAACTGTTTGCCCTCAGCTTTTATTTTCAGGCAATTCCCTGTACATCTAGCATTAAAAGAAACACCACACAATTTCTTGTATTTGCCACCGAGACCTTTTTCCTACTCATCTTCCACCCCGTAACTGACATTTCCTCTTCTGAAGGGTAAAGGGTCCTCACCTGCCAAGCTGTTCTTCAGGCAGATGCTGCTCTGCAAAGGCAAGTTTCAGCCTTATCCTAAATACTGTTTTATTTCTACTCCTCATCAGCAGAAAGCCAATACTGAAATCAGCGTATGAAGAAGCTGAAGCACTTGTTTCCATATCACTGGCAAAACTGCCAAACCCATAGGCTTGAAGGTTTGTATATCAGAGGTAAAAACATTCAACCAGAATATACATTATGTTTCATATTCCTGATTATTTTTATGTACCCTTAAATTACAATAATAAACTAGGAAAACAGAAAAGGGGAAGCCTCACAAATCAACAGAGCACTTCAGAAGTGAGAAGCAGGGGAGAAAAGGACAACAGGGAGAAGGAAGTCAAACCCATTTAAGTCTTGTCAGAAGCAGCTCTGTTGTAATGGACTGTGGCAAAGGCTGCAATTTTATTATTGAAAAGCAGTTGAAGAGACCAGTCTTAACGTGTAATATTAGTAACTTTCATTTTGGCAGAGGAATTTGGCAAAAAAAAAATGGCACTTAGTAATTTTGAAAGAATTCAGTGTTTCTTCTAAAAATGTCACTTAGCATTTCCTCAGCAATAAGGAAAAAGCACGGAACAAAGGTCTGAACAGGACAGATGCACTTTAGCAGACTGAACAGCACTTATATTCAGTAGTAAAACATACCAAACCCTTCTCAGTCAGTCCTACATTGCAGACATCACCTCTGCTGCCATGTATAGCATTGCTCTGAACTCAAGACATTAGAGACATGCAGAACAAACCCAGGCTCTCACAAGTAGCATGCAGTAATTAATTATTCAATCCTAGTTCTGTCTGTTGTAACATATCTAGACACAGGGCTGCAAAATTTGCAAAGTCTGCAAGGAGGTCTTACTCCTCAGTGACAGATTCCAGAATTAGGGGGCAGGATGTACTTTCAACACCTGTGTTATAAAATACATTCATTTTAGATTATTTATTTGCTAATATGGTTGATGCAGCAGAGAAAGGCAGTTTGGAGTCACAACTCCTTCAAGGTGCTAGAGGCTGCTGCTGCCTCTCACAGGAGCAAGTACTATGTTCCCACCACAGCTAGTAAAAACAAGTACACACAGTCGTGTCTTGGATCCTCTGGGCAATCTTTCCTCTACACATACATAACCATAGGATCAATAGGACATGAACTTACCCACTTGGCAGCACGCTCATTTTTGGAAGTTTTATTTCATGTAAGCCCGTTTCACACCCAGATATCTCAAGCTTTCCCACGGGGCTAAGCAGAACCACGTGTTTCTCTTTGCATGGAGATTGTCCCTGGTTGGAAGTCACCTGTTCACAAAAACAGACTCCTTTAATTGCATGCATTTGCACCAAGGAACACTTATCAAGATACTGTGAGCAGTTTTCAAAACTGATTTTTTTTTAAAAAAAGAAATCAGCGCACTTCAAGTTTTTTCAACTATGACTTTTACTTTCAAAACTCCAGCTTAAAATGATCCATCTTAAGAAATCAACATCTAAATTAAAGTCACAAAAAAACATGTTAACTAGCAGAACAGTGACCTTTGTAAAAATCTCAAGTCATAGCAGTTTCATGGTTGGTTTATCAGCTAGCATTCGATGTGTTTCAACACTGATTTCAAAAGGATTATTGTGACAACAAAGTATATTCACTGGTTTACAGCAGCAGTGTTATGCAAATAACTGCTGGAACACAAATAGAATACGTCTGCTAGGAAAACAGATGAAAAAAATCACAATCAATCATTCCTTAGTAAAAGAAACATTTGTTATTCCCATTGTTACTAGTCTGGTTTTACGATTACTGATAGGATGTAGTTGGAAACAGATGCCAAGCATTGCTCAATGCTATACAAGATCAACAATAACATACTTGTCAGATTCATCTTGGCTTAAAAACTCAGCCTGAATCAGGAGATGTTGGAGTTGTATTTACAGTTTGGTTTGTACAGTCATTGAGAAAGAAACCAGACAGAACACCACAAGTATGTCCACTGCAGTCACCCAGACACCAAACTGGAGGTTCACATCACTTCATCAGTGCTCTATAAGCAGGACAAAAAAAAAAAAGCCTTTGCTCCAAAGAGCAACATTCAAGTGAAACTGGACAAAAAACATGAACAGAAGAAAGAACCCCAAAAATTGTAAGGCAGCACAAGGTAACCTGATCAAACACCCCAGTTACAGTGAGGCACCAACAAGGTTTCATGGTGTTTAAAAATCACTTACACCTTAACTCACTTGTTCCTGCGCTATTTGGAACCAGCAGAGTCTCCAAAGACAACTGCAAAGTTATTTTCCCCCAGTATTTTCCCATTTATACTCCACCCCAAAGCCCTCTGAAGTCCATCCCACCTGCAGCAAGGGGGATGATGCTGCAAGCCCCACGAAGCATGGGATGAAGTGCAGACATGATTAAGAAGGTGGGAAGCTGACTGAGAAGCACAATGCCAGCCTAGGGGTGAATCAGAGACAGGAAAAGTCTATCCAGGACAACAAACAGCTGACCACTGCTCACAGCTGGACAACAATCATTTTTTCCAAGATAATTTCTTTTTAAATCCCATTATTAAATGCTATGTAATGAAGCCACATCTGCAAGTAATAGTGTGAAGAGAGGAGAAAAAAAAATCAAGGAGAGAGTTTTGCCCACCAGGACCAAAGCAGCCAGCACAAATTTACTCAGCTCAGAGAAGTTCAAGCCCAGCACACAGTGCAGAACTGCAGGTGGCTTTAGTTTAACTGCAATCCAAATCAGCTTTATGCTAAATAATTAAGCATTTGCTGGTGTTACAAAGAAACCCTCCTTTTCAACCAACTTCTCCCTCCTGCAGGAGAGGACGTGGGTGAACCTTTTCTGGAACAGCACCTCACTGCAGAAGTCTCAGTATAAAAGCAACGTAGAAGTTTACATATGTGGAAACCCAGTATACATTCTTCATTTTTATTGGCGTGACAGCCCTAAACTAGATGCACTGAACCTCATACCATGTACTCCATGAATATAACAACGTAGTGATAAGAGGACAGCTTTTTCATTATAACAAAACACAGGATGCAGCAAGTAACAGAAAACTATAAATAACCTTACGAGCTCACACCAAGTTGAACTAAGCTTTATAGATGAAAACCTTGAGTGAGTACAACTAGTATTTTCAGTCTTGTTTAGCATCTGCATTGGGCAGCAATATTTAGAAGGTTTGTTTTTATAAAAGAATGAAACTGCATGACATATATCCACATACATATGTGATGGGGTGGGGAGCATCAAAGATGAAGGTCACTGTGCAGATGTCCAAGGCACATTATCCTCTGGCCAGACACTGATGGCCCTTTTCACTATTTACCTACAGCTACTAAGATGAGCTGTAATGAAATGCTCCACAGGCAGCACTATTTTAAAATGAAGTGAAATTTTATTCGAGATTTAAATCTCAACAGTTTTCAGATGCAAATAAACAGCCTTTAAACTTGGCCAGCTGAAGTTACCAAACACTTCACTTACTGCAGACTGGCAGACACTGAAAGCTGCTTCTGCCCACAGCCTCCCAACACAGGCACAACTTGCCCAGCACCACCTTACCCATAGTTCCCTTGTTGAAGCTGTGAGAAGTAGAAATGAATAGCAGCTTAAAGCAAAAAATCTAACAAATCCAAATAAACTGCCTTCAGCCTTTTTTCTCCAGCTTATGTAAGCGAATCATTTGAGGAATTCTGATCAGGTACTGCAGGAACTCCATCTTCACTCCCCTTTTCCACTGTAATACCTACAAATCTGTCAATCTCATAATTTTGAAATTTATTAGGAAAAAAAATAGGACTTTTAGAGAGGGAACTTCTGCCATCCCCTGGAGTCTTGCTACAGAAATAAAGTGTAGGTGCAAGGTATGCAAGACTATCTCACTAGACTGCTAAACGCCCCACTGAAAACTGCAAGGCTGTTGTTAGCTAACAAAATTAAGCCCTTTTTATCATTAATAACAGACGAGTACCAAAGGGTTTTCACAGTGGAAGATTTATCAGTAGGAATATTAGCATGATTTATGAGTGAATGTCCTATGCAGAGGAGCCTCATTTTCCATGACTTTGCAGCAGCACATGCCTCGGTGCCACCACGCTCCTCCGAAGGGCAAAGGTCCCCTAAATTACACTCCAACTCCACTGACCACCACTAGGAAACAGATTTGCTGCTCAAATTCCTTTCCTATGGTTCAGATGCTAAGGATGCACAACAGCAGCAAGTTTTACCTCCTAAACAGGGTACCATGAACCCAAAAGCCAGCATTAGCTTGATGACTTGCATATAAGGATCTTAACCTCTTATGCTTTCCACTGTAATTCAGTTTAACAGCCTGGCTGCAGCCAAGGTTTTCAGTGCTAAAATAAGCCTCTCATTTGATTAAATACAGATTTTATTTAAATTTGAAGTCTTTCACACTACAGTAAATAATTCAAAATTATTTTCTAAGTTCTCCTGCTTCTAAACCCCCCAAAAATCCCATTCCAGTTTGGCCTGAGAATCCATTTCATAACCATAATGGGGAATGGATAAATAAACAAATGCAGAGAAATCTCAAGGATCAACATGATTCAAAAAAAAAATCCATGGCAAAGCATTTCCATGCTTCATGTTCTCCCTAGAGGTTTGTATTTTCCAGAAGACAAGTCAAGAGAGCAAACCACATGGCATTTCCTGCGCTTCAGCACCATGCCCCAAATCACTGTTACTGAACTGGAGAAAGAATGCAAAACATCTTCAGGACCACTGCTTTCCAACTTTTCCTGTGTTCTCATCTTAAACATCCCACAGTGTGCATGCACAGTGTTAAAACCCTAGAGACCAGAGACTGCCACTGGAAAAATGCAACAGCCCTGCCCATGGATGTGTTCGTACCCACCTCAAATGTTCAGCTCTCAGGATATCAGAAATTGTCTTAAAACAAGTTCTGCCTGAAGGCTGTGGTCCCAGACGAAAGATGTCTCCTTTTCACACACTTTCCCTTCCCTATTATCGAGCACATGAACCCTTCCCATCAGGAAGGCACCAGAGCCCTATCTCTGATGGATCTCCCTCTACAGGTTTTTCCATTTCCTTCACTCTGCTGCAGCAACAATATAAACCTACCATGCCATATCAAAATATTAATGATAATCCCCTCTGCATCTGATTTAACAGGGTATTTCCATTAGGCTAGAGCATGTGGCTGAACTTCAAATGGAAGTCCTCAGGTTTTTTTTTTACTTGAATATTTCTGAGAATCAAGGCAAAAATAACATAATCAACTGCTAAACCTAAACTAACCCATCCTTGCACATATTGCAATTTTTTTTTTTAGACCAAGAAAGTCCAATCAGTGAGATGTCACAGTTGCCTCCAAGAAATGGCTCTCTTGATCCTTTCACATTGTCAGTTGCTGAGCTACCTGATGTGTAAATACAACCAACAGGATGAAATTGCATTACAATTCTTTCCCATTTCACTGGCCATTTCTCAAACCCAGAAATAGTCATATTTCTACCATTTCTAGACTAGCCACTGCTGCATATTTGAAATTTCTCTACTTAGTCCTTCCACACCATGAAAGTCATTATTTAAAAACAAAGAACCCACCCAGATGCCGTAGGAGGTTTCTCATGCAAACATGCCCCAAAGTTGGGGGCAGGTTTTTATATTATAAAATTATATCCTATTTATATTATTAAATTATATCCTAATATGACTACATACTGGCTTCAAACACTGCAAATAATTGGCAGCACCTGTTGTCTGAGAGGATGCTAAACAGCACTATACCTGTTAGTTGCACAAGTCACAGGGACTCTTAGCTGTAAAAGCTGAATTTCTGGATGTATTTATGCAATAAGGTCACCACAGTTTGAGGGTAGTTTCACTTGGAGTGTGCTGCTGTTAGCCCACCCCACTAAAGGTGGGACAAAGTACCAATTTGTTCACTTATTTCCTATTCTTCATAAATATATCCTAAGGACTCTTCAGGGTTCTGATATATTTGCATTAGGAAGCCAGCATATGAGCTATAATTCTCAAGCACCTGCCCTATTGCTATGATGCCATCTAATATCAGTGACTTGCCAAAAAGCAATACCAGGAATCTGTTGAGTTTGAGAGGGTGATCAATAAATGCAGGGAAGTTGCTTCTTCATCCTAATTACAGAAAAGAAATACCAGTCCTGAACTCTAAGTGTCCTTCTTTTGAGTATCAAACCTGCTTGTTATTGATTCAAGTTCTGAATTAAAATTCAATGAAAGCTTGAAATATTGGATTTAAATTTAAGGGGAACACTTCACAGGTACCTGGACTGGTTTGGCAATTTGCTACTTCATTTCAGTCATCTTGCTACAGTCATTCTTCCTGATCCAGTAAGTTTACATCCTCCTCAAGTCACATCAGTGGTATTTGTCAAGGCAAAAACAACGAGGGACCATCAGAAGAAATAAGAAGCTAGATGTGTCCATCTCTATCAACTCCACAGCAGCAAGGCAGCAGAACAGATGAGATGAACACCCAGTCTACTCTGAAGTGTAAAGGTCAACGTATCACTCACAATACAGCATGAGCAGCAGTGGGCACTGCAATTAGGGCAACCAATGGCTGCCATTGCAGTCATACCCTTAACCAGGGTTTTGGAAACAGCTATTGCTGTTCCACACTGTGACAGCAGAAGGAAAAACCCAGTCATTAACATCTCCTGTTAGCACTGTAAAGACAACTGCGTGAAATTATAATTCAGAAACACAATTCCTAATGCTGTTCACAAAGTGTTTTAATTGCAGAAAGCTTCTGCCACCCTGCCTGGGGCTGCAGGGATGAATAACAAGGCTGCCCACAGCCCCCAGTTTGGCACGGGTGCTGGTGAGCCTCTGCATGCCAGTGGTCCTCTCATCCAAGGGTTTCACAGAATTATAGTTCTCTCAACATCTCCTTAATAGTTTAAAACTTCCTGTATTTGTTTTACTGGTTTCTGCATGTTTGTTTAAAAGGAAACAATCCATTGTACGTTAAGAATATGGGAAGAGATATTAATAGTAAAGGTAATGCATTTGTGCACATATACTTTGGTGTGGAAAGCAATTTTCCAACCTCATGCAGATCGTTTTAGATGAGAACACCATTTCTTACACTCAGTGTTTTAAAGCAGAGAGAAAATTAAGGATTGGGGAAAACACACACGGTACATACAATGAACATGCAAAACACAAGTCTACAAGCCTACTCCTGTTAACACCCTGATTAATCATCTGTATTTTCACCTTCCAAATGAACAGTGGCTGCTGCTGTTGCCAAAGAAAAAGAACTTATGTAGTACAAATCATTTTAGTGTGGGGAAGAAAGAAGGGAAGAGGTAAAAAGAAGTTTCATCCTCAGAAATAGTTTAATATACAGGAATAAAAATGATACAGAAGGAGAAACACTTAATTCTTAGCCTTTTGGCTTATTATGAAATGTTTGGTTTCCTTTAAACACTAAATACAAACTTTTCTAAAAGCTGTTTCCCACTCTTGAAAAACTGAGTCCAAAGATTTCCAACTAAACATAATGGAGAGAACTCTACAGCTATAAGGATGCAAACAGGTCCCTACAGATCTGACATCAATCTGGACTGCTGAAGCAATGAAGAAGGTGCTTGGAACCCAGGGCAGGGCTTCTCCTTGTCTAACAAAAGAAGAGAAGGCTGCTGCTGCCCTCTGCAAGCCACACTCACAGGGCAGTCCTACCAACACCACTCATTACTTAGAAACAATTTCTGAGCAAGGTAACATGTTTCCTGTATCATTCCACTTGAACATCACACGCTGCATCCTTCAAACATATGGAAACCTGCTAGTGCAAGGAAAGCTGACTGCCCCCCAGTTTTTAAATAAAGGCAAAAGTTAAATATTGAGGAAAAATGTCTTGCATTTGTTGTTGAAATTCAAGGAGAAAGTCTTGAAATAAAACCACCATCACAGTAGCTAATCAGATTCAATTCTGTCAATATAATCTGCTAACAAGTAAAATAACATTTTCAATTACCCTTGATGTTATAACATACAAGTCCTTTACACACTGCATCAGGTTCTTGTGAACTAGATGACCACCCACCAAGACCTAAGCCACTCATTCCCCCTACACATCCCACCATAATGGTCTACACTGCCTGCATTTCTTCCTATAGCACCCAAAGCAGACTTCAGCTTGCCAGAATAAAGCACCATGTATCAGGTCTGTATTTATTTCTCCTTGCTTCAAGAGTAATAACCACCTCCACAGCTGAAGGACTGTAACCCAGATAAGGTTTTTAATTGAAAGCTGCACTGAAATATACTGCAGTACTCTACTAATATCTCCAATGCTTCTCTAAGTGAATCTAACCCTGGTTAAGCCAAACCTGTAACATCAGATGGTATGAAAACAAAACCTGCTCATTTCCTGACTGGGGGAGGCTTGTAAAGGAAATGTCATACAGACTGTAAGCAAATCCAGGCTTAGCTTGGGGTGACACAACAATTGTTTTACCTTCCAAAGAGCTAATCCCACAAAAATGTGAAGGTACAGAATTAAACTGCATATTTTGAACTTATACAAATATAGACTGGCACAGCAGCCACTAAAAAAATCAGTCCCCATCTTTGCTTACCTGAAGATCCACTTCACAGAGCCCTGGCCAAAGCAGAGGGATACGTGTTCACATAGAGAGCAACATTTGCTTTCTGTGGCATTTTAAAAGTATTCAACAAGAGCAGACACATGATTCTTTATTAAACAATCAAAGACAACAAAAGCAAGTTTCTGTTGTCCCATCGTATTATACTACTAATCCTCTTTGGATGGCAATCAAAAGACCCCGAAATGCCAAGCTATGAAAGCATATTTCCAAGCAGTGGTAGCCTCTGGCTCTTTGGCTACGTCCTCAGTCTGTTGCTCTGGCAGACAGGAGTAATCCTGGTCTGTCAAATGGCACATTCCCAGTGTACTTACCAGGCCTACCTCTGACTTCTTTATTTTACTTCAAAGATGATATTTTAATTGTAATAAAACAATTTTTTTTCTCCTTTAGAAGAGGCAGGTAGGTTACTACTATTGCATTCCAGACTGCATTCAAGAAGTGCATTTTCCTACTTCACACATTGCCCACATGTCAAGCTTTGATTTGAGACATCAGTAGCAACAGATACTTAAACACAAGACCTCAGTGGACTGTTTACACAGGAATTCAGATATGCCATCTCCTCCAATATCTCTCCAAAACCAAGTAAAACTCTTTTTGTACCTTCCCCCATCTCTTTCTTACATGCTATGCAAGTGCTGCAGCCACTGCTGTGGCCACATGGCAGTTTAAGCCATATACAGAATATTTATGTCATCATTTTATATCATTAGCTTTATGTTAAGATGAACATTGTGAAAAAAAGTCAAGTATTTACATGTAGCATACAAGTAAAATGCCATTAGAAAGTGTGGTGTTAATAAGCTACACAAATTAGTGGTTGTGGTGCATCAGCATCAAGGTTGCAAGATTGGGTCTTGCCATCCCTAGGGTACATCTCAGTGCCCAGGAAGAAAGAAGTGAAACAGCCTGACAAGCCTGGAGACATCCAGTTAGGATCTCATTTGAAATAGTGAGCTGACTAGAGATAATATAATTAATTGGAGCAAAATTGGACAACAAATGAAGTGCCAAGAACAGGAAAATAACAAACAGGGCAAGGTATTTCTGTAGTGATCAAATGTACCACTAACAGCAAAGACAGGAGTCAATCAGGAATATTCCCTGCTGTTAGGAGGTACCTGTAAATCCCACCAGCTCTCAACCTGCAAGCCACACTGCTTGGTGTATCTACCATGGGATGCTGAAGAATATCATTCTTACCTTAGTGATGACCCACAGATGGATTAGCTCCCTCTTATTTTTAGACTGGAAATCACATGTGAGAAGATCCAGTTAGAAGCACTGTGCAACACACTACAAAGCAACTTTATACTCTGTTTTTTTAACATGCAATCACAAGGAATCAAACTCATAATCAAGGAATGTGTTGCCAAACAAGAAACGAGTCTCATACTAAAGAATCACAGATGAAGAATGTGTTGTCTAAGAATTAGAGGCTCCCCAAAATTACTGTCTAGTTGTTACTGGTCTGAGTTTTGAAAGTCTCATGCAAAGGAAAAGAAGTCATTGTGCTGTTATCTGGATTTTCCAGATGCATTCATCACTACAAAAACACTTCAAAATATTAGTCAACATTTGAACATCTACTTAATCACCACTGAAGTGCTTGCTGTAAAAGTGTATACTCTTTTTAATAAGGGGTTCTACTTAGAGGCACTGAGAAATACAAAATTTAACTGTCAAAATCCCCCCCGATGTATATGCATACATACAGCAGGAGTGAAGGGACTGTTAGAGGGTTCAGCTGTGTATGTAAATATACAGCAACTACTCCAATACAAGGAAAAGAGATGAAAGTTTAATCAAATGAAACCCCTATCAGGTTTGGGGGAACTGAAAATGGGCTAAAAATAAGAAAAACTAGCAGAAAAATGACTTTAATATTAGGTAACATTTCAAATTTTTATCACCTAAATCCACAAAATTCTTGATCTGTTCCTTCTCTGCAGAGCTGAAGTCAAGACCAGCTAAATAAAAGATAATGCAACTAGGCATAACACAATAAAAGATATTACCTTCACAATGCATTATTGCTGCCAATTATAAGAATCACTTCAACTTAATTTCAAAGGCACAATCACCCTCAACTGTAACAGTCTCTTTTTTAAATTTCAAACAGTATTACATTAAGGCAATAACTCACCTTCCAGCTATAATATCAGTCTCCCTTATTGCAAAAATACATTTCATAAATACTTCTCATCGACAAGTCAAGCTAATTCAGGTTAATTTTATTGTATTTTGGTGCTATCGCATTTGTGTGCAATTACCTTTATCATTTTATTGCCATGCCAGAAAGTAATCAGAACAATTATTTGAAAAAGGAGGTGTATAAATTCTAAATCACACTTGCTGGCATTTTTGATAAAATAGCAGCTTTATCTCAGAAAGTGGCAGGGACATCGGATAAATCATGCATCAGTCAAGTGTAGCTGACCCCCAAGTGCATTGCACAATATCAGGAATGCTTCAAAAGAAACTTTCCTATATAATCCATCATTCTTTATAATACCAAAATAGCTATACCTGAAGAGTAGGAGCTAGAGAATAATAACAAAATAAATCTAAGCAATATGAACAAAACCATTAATAGTGCTCCTTCTTAAGCTGAAGGAGAGGCAGGAACCTGAATTGTGTTCGAGGCAAGGATTTCATTGGAAATTTTAAAATGAGTAGAACAGCTTTAAACAAATGAAGCAGCAAACTGTGTATTAAGAATTCACTAAAAATACAAATACATCTACAGGAAAATAAACACACACCAAAGAGAGGTGCCAAAAAGAGTCATATAAAAACAGAAGATTATAGTCTTGGTGTACACATCTGAATTTTCCTATCGTTACCAATCTCAGCTTGATTCAGGACAGCGTGGAGAAGCATTTCACTGTATTAACAGAGCAAAGCATTACAGTTAGTACAAGCAGCTGTTTACTAAGTTTAAATTCAATAACTACAAGAAATCCAGAGAGGAACAGAATTACCTTTAGAATTAAATTTCTCATGAAATAGAAAAATTGCCACATTGTCATAACACCCTCACAAACCCCAACACCTCCTAAATATGGCAATATTCCTGATGTATGCTCACACACAACCACAGCCACATTTCAGCCTCTTCCACACAAACCCAACACATCTTTGGTCACTGCAACACGACTGCAGAATTGGGGATGGAATGGGAGACAAACAACGCTTGTGGAAAATGCCCACGTCTGGCTGCTTTCAGAAACCATTTTTCAGCAACCTGCTTCAAAACTGTTCAGCACGTTATGTTGGTGATAATTGATTTCTGCAAAAACCATATGCCAGGCATACAGTGTGTGTCACCCTGATGCGTGGTTGTGCTCAACGTAAACTAAACTAATCACACGCTATCAATATCACCAGTCCACAGAAACAGGAGCTACATTACATACATATTTAATATGCATCCAGAACGGAGGGGAACAGCAGCAGACAGCAGAGGAGTAGGGCTGTGTTGGCACAGCCCCCAGCACACCCCTGCTCCCCACGGCAGGGAGATGGGGCTGCCAGAGTTCACATGTTCTACCTTAAACCTTCTGCTTTTCCACATATCAAAAGGGGAAAACTCCCCTAACAGCTAATGCTGCACCTTTCAACCACAAGTGAGAGTGGGAGGAAAGAAAAGGTTAGATAATAAATTATTAGTTTCATGTCGCTTGCCAGCTATATCACACCTAGCTTGGAATGAGAGGGAACTCGTGATTCTTCCTACCATGCCCAGTTGTGCAGAAGATAATCTAATATTTCTTGGCCATTACTCCAGGTACCTGCTGAAAAATGTTTGCAACTGGAAGATAAACAAATATCTGTTTAGTTGTATTTATGTAACAGAAAATAAGTGAAGAAAACATTTATTTTCCTGAATTTCTTCCTCAACCATTCTGTTTTTAAAAAACAATTTTCTTTTCTGCAAAAGAGAAACCAAACCTACAGAGGGGCAGAAGACAAAATATGCTGAAGTACTACTTTTCTAAGCCACATTACATTACATAAAGCAGTTTAAAACCACAAGAGATGCCACTATTAAGACATTTTTAATAGTGAAGGAAGTTGCCAGCAGGAATAGTTAGATATGCAAGTTTGATTGTACTAGAGATATTTTCCTAGAGGAGCATTACTAATGTTACAAAAACAGTTATCCCACAGAAAATTAACACTGAAGATACAAATACATTTAATTGTTTGAAAAATACGGTTATTGACTAAAAATGTGTTGATGCCTTTCTTCCAGGAAGGTAAATTGTTCTGTATTTCTTGATAAACAGCCAATTTTTCTTATTTTACCATAAAGTTACTGCCCTACACTTATCTCTGAAGCATCAAGCCTCAAAATTAAGCCTGTTTTTCAATAAATGAGGTATTTATTAGGAAATGGAAGCAAAGAGCTAACTTATAACTGAAAATGTAGCATTGTCCTGTTAGTTTATGCTCTGTGGCAGATAGATACGTGATGGGGAAAGGTCCACTGATGCCTGTTACCAACCATGACAGAGCTACAGAGATTTACAATGCAGCATCAATCTTGTCAACTGGATCCTTAATACTGACTGCTGGACACTGGGGAAAAAACAAACTATGTTACGTGAACTCTTTTGTAATGCTGGACTCTCAGTGTACACCGAAACGCAAGGGTATTGTACTAGAAACTTACTTTTGGAACAAGCCTTGATGCCATGGTTGATGAAAGGTCTCCACCTGTAATGAAAAAAATACTCCAACTGAGATTTAATTTGAATTCCACAGGAAGAATAGTTATTGTCAGCAGTGTCATTTCCCTTATAACCAACTCTATATCAGTTTTATATATGGGCTCTAAGTTTCAGTATACATAATTTCAAAAGGGTTTGTTTTTTTTTACAAGCAATCAGGAATTTTAACGTTCATTACATCATCTACTGCTTGCTATGAGTCAAACAAATTCAACACATGGCACATGGAAGACTTCTTCCATAACAAGCACTACACAGCTCTGATCTTTTAAGTAAGAATGACTTAAAATATACAGTATCTATTTAAGAAATATTAGTACAGGCAGTAATGCACTTCTCAGCTACTCAGGAAAATAAACAGCCTTTTGTGAATAAGGAAATAACACATTTCAAGGCATGAAGGTAAGTGACTTTCTTAGTTATGTCCTGGGTTTAAAAGTACAGATTGCAAAACACTAAGTATCTAAGAAACTATAACTTCAATTATCATTCTAGTCTTAGTGTTATTATTTATGTACCATGAACAAATAATACAACAGGTTCCCCTTTGCAATAAAGGATAACTGCTATTTCCTTGATATTTACTTAGTTTTCCCCCCATCTATTTTCTTTCCAGTGCTATTTTTCCAAGATCACTATACCTTCCCAAAGATACACTATAGACACTGCATTTTTGAAAAATCAGGAAAAGTATTCCAGAGTCCTGACTCCCAGCCAACCACAATGGGAACTCTTCCACTTAAGTCAGGGAACTCACTACTCCACAGGAGAGGATAACTGTATCCGCTTAAGAAATGATAAATCTCTTAAAAGCAGTGATACGAATGTCTGAGGCTTTCCAAGTCCTCTCAAACACATCAAGCCTTGAAGTCCAAGGCAGTGACAGAGCTCACAGCCACTTCCAAACTACTTACAGGAAAACGGTCATATTTAATCTTAATGCTACATCTTAATTATTTTAAGAGGTTAAAATTAAAAATCTGAATGTGTATTTTAGATATACTAACAATCATACCCTTGCAAGGTAGGCATTGCAAAGAGCACTCATCCCATTTTTTAAATGTAAGTCAGGCAGATGAGCAATCTAATATTACTTAAAATATCTGTGATAGAGCTAAAAATAAAACAGCAATTTATTTCTATTGTCAGTTTAGAGCTTCAATTTTTGAGGTGTTTAGGAACACCCAGCTTCTTCCAGATTTTTCTGAAGGGTAAAGTACTCATGAGTACAGAGCAGCCAGGCAATGGGATGCTCCTCCAGCACTTGGAAGATACACAAAGCCTACAGGTGCTGAAAAGGAGCTCCTGCACATTAGTACAGGAAGCTAAAATATCACAGACCCACTCTGTGAGCATTCCAAAGCTTTGAGTATGTCAACAGACCAACATTTCAAAGATAATGTCAGAGTTTACAATCAAAAAATCAGATCCTTAAAGGCCATGAAAAATCTCCTCCATATTTTGTTGATAGTCTAGATCAGAAGTCCTTGGGTTTTAAGACCCTTTCCTGTTCACTTTCACAGGACTGCACACTCTGGTAAGAACTTAGATTCATACAAAGTATTTTTCCTCAGTTCATCAACTTTTAAACACTAAAGGAAGATTCTCCCTAAAAGACAAGTCCTTAGGATCCACAGAACATAATACTCTCTGGTTTCAGTACTAAAATTTAAAAACAGCTATTATATCAAGTCAGTATATGAATAAAATTCCATATGAAAACATTTAAAGTACATTAGATTTTTGGTCAAGATGAAAGACTGAAAAAAACTCAAGCAATCTATTCTAATTGGGTTCCCATGGTAACTGTACAATTGGGTTTTTCAGTATAACATCCCAAAGGCCCAATGCACACTTGTAAAATATACTTCAAACAGCCTGAATTGTTTTTACATTACAGCACTCCCAGGAAGATCAATTACTATACATCCCCACCCTAACTATTAGTGGCAGGAGATGTTAACACTATTGGCCATATTAACATAAGTCATGTAGAAAACACCACATATCACCATCATTATATAAAAACTAATTACACACTTCAGATTCATCAAACAGGTTCTGAGTAATAAACCAATACTAGTCTTGTCACAAGATCATGTTTACTGAATGTTAGAAATCAACCCCAGATATATGCCAAACCACTTGGCTTCTCATATTGATTTCAAGGATAAACAGAATCAATCATTAATAATTACATTATAAGATGACCCATAGGGTTAATCATATTCTTAAACTCTCACTATGGAAGCAAATATAGCTGCACAAAAAGACAACTGAACAGCATTCAAATCCAGGCTATATGCACTGCCAAGAATATAACACAAGGTGCATTCACTACATGCAATTCACATAATTGGTGAAAAAAGATAGTACTATTGTTCTATTTTGAAAATCCACAATATTTATTAAAAGTTAAGCACTTAGCCTTTTTGGGCCTCAATTTCACCTTCTGAAAGCTCAACACTGGCTGTAAGCCCAGCTTATCCCTCCAGACAACCTGTCCATCCAACTGCCTAGGCATCAAAGCTAAAAGGAGATAATGACCCACACCCACTATAAGTAGGATTCAAACCCAACTAATTCACTTCTATTTCCAGGGGTAAAAAAAAAAAAACACAACTGTGGCCAGTTTGAATAAAGTCAACCTCATTTCTCAACCAACCAAGCAGAAATCTTGGTATCAATGGAACAAAAAAGGAAAATGTTGTGTAAATTGTGCATTTCATGCGTATTTTTAGATGCTGTACAATCCACCTTGTGTGTTTTATATGTGAAACAGAAAAATGAATCTTTTAACAGGGTCTTAAGTATACTTTAGGTGCTTATTAAAAAGTTTAACTAATTAAAAGACCTTCTGCATGCTTCAATGTACAAACAACCAAAGATAATGTTATTGTTTGCATTGCACTGACTGATCAAAAGCAGCCAGATAACTTAAATATTATTGAATGATGATTACACAGCAGCAACATTTACAAGACAGCACTAATACTTGCTATCTGCTAATGCAGAGTTACCTGAAGGGAATAAAATTTGCACCTGGAGCATGTAGATGGCATGATTAAAAAACATTGTAAATCTGACTCCAGAGTGGGCTGTGCTGCTAATATATACTGCTGTACTAAAATACTAATTTCATTAATCTAAACATAATGCACTAAAAAGTAGCACTTAATTATTAAAACCTGAAAATGCACCCATCACTTAAGAATAAAAGCCCATCTCTTCAGTATCCCATCTTCAACAGCACATAGCTCTATAGCACATAATAAAAACAGGGCCATGTATTTACTGGTGTACCTCTATGCCCCACCCCCCCCCAAAAAAAAAAGTGGGATTCGAACTTCCTGAGTAAGAAATGGGATTTGCAAACATAAAATAAAAGTTATTTTCTGAGCCCAAACCCCAGCACCCCCAGCTGCCTATTCCAGGATCCACAGTCCCATACACACCAAGTACTGAACATACAGTGGGATCTGAACCACCACTTGCTGCTTCTCTGGATGCCATCAGCTCCTGATTTGAGAGGCAGAATTATTCTTTATCCCCCTTTGCCAAGCTGCTGGAGCCCACAGGCCCGCTGTCAGGAGTGCTATTTCACTTTGAAAGCAGAGGAGAAGTCAGACCCCTTGTATCAATGAACTCCCCTCTTCTTCAGATTAAAAGTGACTTGTTTGGATGTAAATATTGTGAATCACTTTAAGAACCTCCATTGCATTGGGCAGAATTTCAGCTGCATGTCCACATTTTACAAGTGACTTGAGAAGACACCTGAAATGATTTATACCATTTAATTTGGTATATTCTATATTAATTTATATTATATAATATATAATATATTAAATATATTATTAGATTTAATATAAATTTAATAATATAAATCAAAATAGACATCAGATCATCCTGACGGACATCAGGACAGGGTGCTTTTCGCTCTGCTGATATAAAATAGTAAATAAGGAAACAACTTGAAAATGGATTAGCAAAACGCATCGAAATGGTGACATATTTCCAAAGAAAAACTTTCACAATTACTCAGATTCCATAAAACTCCAAAGCCACAGAAGCTTTATTTAAATTCAGATACATTCGACTTTTTTAAACAATAGTCTGGAACATAGAAGTAGATCAGTTTTAAAATTGCATTTTATATTTCTGGAAAATACCTCAGTACAGGTTTGGTCTGGTTTGATAGTTTGGTTGTTCCTCCAGCTGTACTTTTCATTTAGTGCTGGCCCAAACACACCTCTGCTGGGTGATAATGATAGCCTTACAGGAGATAAAACCCAACATCAGTTTTTCTTGCATAGGGAAGGTTTGGCTCATTATACCTTCAGATAAACGAGCACAACTGAAGCCCTTGCCAGCAGATTTGTAGGACAGCAGCCTCCACTGCTTTCAGCAGGGGTCAGAAACTCCAGACCTAGAAGTCTGCAGCAAGGACACCAAACCAAGCCTTGTGCTTTTTTTCAATCATGGCATAAAGGAAGAAGTTAGTTTGCAAAACCAGCCACGACATGCTGAAACCTGTCAATCTCAAATATCAAGCCTGCTGAAATTAAAACTTTTTCCTACATTTTCCCATTAGTTACATTCTCTTCACCAGTCCAGATACCTTATGAACATCCAGTAAACCACAGAATTGCACAATCCGTCAATAAAGTAAGCGGATTTTGAACTACTGTCCATATGACTCAATTTGTCAGGAAAAACTGCCACCAGCGCTGTGCTTGCAGAAAAATGTCCATAAATGCATTATTGCGACTGGCAGATCGATGTCCATAATAAAAACAAATAGATTTAACAAGTGCTTGCTTTTACGAGTTCTGCAGTTGGTGGGATGCGTGTTCAGCTTCACCCGACAACTTCTGGGAAGGGGCAATGCAGAGCAGGTTAGGCACTCCCTGACTTCACCAGCCTTACAGACAGGAAATTATTCTAACACAAGAACTCTTTAAAGCGTTAAGCTGAATACTGATGCCTTCAGGATGTATTCAGAAGTTTCACACGTTCAGAATTTAACGCATTGTTCTGTGAAATATAAAATACATTAACAACTATTGCAAGCAGTGAGGCTTTTTTTGCCTCGCTCCCTCTGCAGAAATCAAGTTTAATTTAGGTCTGTTGCATCCCAGGCAGAATGGCTCCCTCAGCTCAAGGCTGGTGTTAAACAAGGACCTGCAATTTGTTCCCACGAAGCTCTTACAGCACCAAAACCAGAATGACCATCACTGCTGAACCCACGTTTCAGTCACCACAAGTGAGGTTATCACCCTCGGTATCAGAGGTGGAGGACAGGGCTCCCAGGGAAGTGATACGCTGGCTACAGCACAAGTGGGTGCAGCAGCCAGAATACTGAGGTTTAATTCATAAACATCAGTTCTCGCTCCTCCAAAACCCTAATTGCATGGGAAGGGAACACTACAAAGTCATCCATGTCTTTGACATGTTCTCCTCTGGATTTTTTGTGCTATTGTTCCTTCTAACCGTTGCCACTGTCACCAAAGTCAGTTTAAACAGAATTTCTCTGGTGCAGCCTTTCCATCTTATCCCCACTTCAAACTTAATACTTGTTCTGTACAAGTCCTTAAATCAGCCATTCAAGGAAACCCCGATAACCTTCCCAAAGGGCATGAGCTTCTCCTTCAGGCTACTATCCCTTTAGTGATGCCATTAACTGATTCTCTACATACGTTAAGCATTAAACAGTGGTGACAAGTTAATTACAGAGTTATCAAGAGATAAAGTAGTCACGGTAACACAAGTTGCAATATAACTACAACAGTTTCCTATAGAGCTTCTGTTCAGTTGCTGGTGTAATTGGTGTAATTAACTTGTCATGGATCAGAATGCAGATAGGAATTGCTAAAGCCACCTTGCAAGCTCACATGGCTACATCTTTTTCCCCTCTGAAGCTTGAGGTAGAATGGTCCAGATTGGAAACATTTGTTTGAAAACAAAGGAAATAAAACTTTGGACTGTGACAAACTGTCACAGATTGACAAAACATTCACAAGAAAACAAATAAGCAACTTGTAAATTTCACATAACTGGGTGTTTCCAGACAGGAGTTCCCTGTGTTACAGGGGTGTTGTTTTGTCCCAGAAGCAATAAGCTTTACAAATAGCCAGCCAGACATTAAGGAACTTAAAAGATGAATTGAGAGAGGGGAGGGGGACCTGCTCAAGAGGGCAAAAGCTCCAACCCAAAATTACAACCTGAAGAAATAACTTGGGTTTAAGACAAGATATTCTGTGGTATCTCTGATTCAGTTCCAATGCTGTAAGCACTAGCCTAAAAAGCAGAGCCAGCTTGTCCCAGGGTTACTAACCCTTCAGTTCCTGACACAAGGGACAGCTCAAGACACATCAGCTCTACTCATCAGGTTCACAAGGGAACCGTGTCATTTAAACACATTCCTCCAGAAGATAATCCTGGTCTTCTGTGCAGGGGAAGCACAAGTCTGGACATGAGTTATGCCACGACAGTGATTTCTAAACTAAATGTTATGCCCCAGTTGATAAAACGGAAGATTTTCCTATGTGAAACACTGCAGAGACTGAACCCTGCCTTTTAATAACAGCTCTGTAACACAAAAATATAATACAACTCAGCAACAGGTTTATTTGTGAGTCATGGGCAGAGAGAAAATCATTCTTTACATTCACTTTGCTTTAAAATTTGTGTGCATTTGCACTACAATACCTATTTTACAGACAGTTGCAGAGCTTGGCTTAAGACACTTTTATGTTAACACCAATTTGCCACGCATCACTTTCGTGCAGTTTCACACTAATCTGACCCGACCCCAGGATGATGCCAAAAGGCAGGGTGCTGCCATCCACGTGCCCGATTGAAACCAACCCACTTCCAGGAGTGCCTCAGCCTCCACAGCAGCCACAAACCTGCTCCCCGGGGACGGCAGGGTCTGGCAGGGCTGGCTGGGGCAGGAGCAGTGCCCAGGGCAGCTCACGGCCAGCTCGGGCTCAGGCTGCAGGGCTGATGAACACGGGTGCGGGGCAGCAGAGGAGCCCCCGGCACCCAGCAGGCGAACAGCGCAAGCACGAGGGGCTGTGACCGCTCACCCCGGCACAGCTCCCCGGGGGGACGCAGCGGGCCCCTGCCCCGGTACCAGGCCCAGCCCGGCACGTGCCCGCAGTCCTCCCCCGCCCGCCGCCCCCAGGCCGGGCCAGGCCCGCGGAGGCCGCCGCTGCTTCCTCCTGCGCAGCCGCCCCGAGCTCGCCCCGCCGGGCCCCGCAGCCCCGCGGCTGCCCGGCCCGCCCGCGCACCTGCCCGCGAGGAGAAAGAGGGAGGGCGGCGGAGAGGTCGCCTGAGCGTCCCCAGGAGCCACAGCAAGCTCGGCGCCACGCAGGGTGCTGTTCCTGGCGGGGGAGGCGCCGCGCTGCCGGGGCGGAGCCGCCCGGGAGCCCCCGCGGCCCGGAAACCCGCGCCGGGCGGGAGAGGCCGAGCAGGTCCGGCCGTGCGGGTGCGCCCAGGCCTAGGCCTCACACCTTCCTACCTGGCTCTGCTGAGGCTGCTCCGGGTCGGGCTCCAGGGGCTGCCCTTGTCCCTTCACCCCCCTTATATGGCCGGGGCGAGGAGGTGGGAATCCTCATTGAGCCCACCTGCGCTGGCATTCCTCCCCCAGGGCCCGGGCCCAGAGCCAGCGTGGCTCCCCCGGGTCACGCAGGTGGGCAGAAACACGGATTTCTGCTAAAGTTCACCGCAAAATAACTGTCTGTGGGTGGTAACGCAGGCCCGGAGGAGATGGAGCCTTCTGTTTTTAAGGCAGGGAAATGTGGACGGCTGCTGACCAAAATCTGTCACATCTGGAAGCAAAATGAATGCTTAACTGTGTATGTTTTTAAAAATTGTCTGTCAGTTCGGCTCGCACTCAGGCGCAGGATGGTGAAGGGCGACAGGGTGGCAGCATGGAATTGGGCTTTTTCACTCATTTACAAAGTTTAGTGGTGAGGGTGGGAAAAGAACTGGACAGGAGTTTGCAGAGGGGAAAGTGTTTGGCAAATATAATTTCTAAAAGGAGACGTGGAGTTGATAAGAGGGAGTAAAAAGTCAGAGGAAAAGAGGCTGTAGGGTGAGGTTTATTTGAGGTAAAAAACCCAACCCCGTGGAACAAAAAGTATCAGTAAAGTTTGCAACAAGAAACCGCTGATTTTCAAGCCAGAAAATCTTTCACTGCCTGAACCCTTATCTGAGCTATATCAGCCCAAAATTTGTTAGTCATGTGGTATGACTCAGAAACTATTCACAAAATGGAAGAAACCACTTAGGAAAGACCAGAAGCGATTTTAAAAAGTCACTACAGAATTCTGGAAATCCTTTTTTTCATAGGGAATGGACACTGTAAATAAAATAGCATCGAGTTAGTGCCTGTTAAATCTGATTCTAAGAAAATGACAAAATCTGATCTAAAACACAGAAGTTTCCCCAATGCAGTTGAAAGTACCATTGCAATACAATCACAGAATCACAGCACAGCCTTGCTTGGAAAAGACCTCTAAGCTCACCCAGTCCAACCATTAACCCAGCACTGCCCAGTCCCCACTGCCCCATGTCCCTCAGCACCACATCCCCCACTGCCCTGGGCAGAAGGGGAGCCACTCACACTGGTGTGTGATAGCACTGAGACACTCCTGCTGCTTTTGGAGGTAATAATTTTAACGTGACGTCTAGTTTTCCCTTTTGCTTTCTGGGCCGTTAACCGTGAGTCTCTCAAGGAAATGTGAGCAAGGAATGTTTACCACCCTGTCTGACTTTCTTTACTCTCTACATAGGCAAAACATTGGCCAAAAGTCACTGTTGAAGTTGTTCTCGGATAGTAAAAATGTCCAGAGCTTCCACACCACCCTGCTAATTGCAACCTGCAAACATTCCAAGTTCGAACAAGACAGAAGTGATCTGCGAATCTGTGTGATCTATGAAGGGTGAATTACAATTGCTATAAATGGTTTAACAATGTTAAATCACATTCAGATCTCATGATGTGAACGGCTTATCAAGGGAATTTCATTTCAAGCAGCAAAGAAGCAATATTACAATAAAGGGAAAATATATGAAAAGGTTTTCCATGTTTGTAATAAAGTACAATCGGTTACAGGCTTCTGGTTCATGTTTTCTTTTTTATGCGTTCAGAGTTCATCTCTGTGACTTCGCTGTTCAGTCGCCGTTAGTGAACAGATGATTCAAAGTATTGTGTAACTGTGTGATGCCATATGCTGACAAGGGAAAATGGAGCTTTTCAGTGGTTCTAATGAAGTCCGGATTAACGGTCAATTAAAAGGTACTGCCATTGCATGCCTCGTACAAGTGCAATGGCTTATGTGGGGATGATCTCATCTCTAAAGGAAAGATCTCTCCACATGAGTAACCTCTGGACTGGATGGGATACCCTAGAGAGAGTTATTATGTTAGAATATAAATATCAAACTTCTCGAACCTTGATTTATTTATTTTTTCTCAGACATTTTAAAATCCAGTATGATGGTGTGAAATAAAAAGAAGGAAGGCAGAGATTTCTGCAATAAGAGGTGGATGTGCTGCTTGGCCAAAAAAGCCCAAAGCAAAGCATGTTTATAAATCAACTGTTCTGAAAACCTGTCTCTGCAGTCTTCCATTCCTAAATGATTGTCAGTTCTTTTTCTGCCTTCTCACCCTTCAAGGTGTCAGGATAAAGATCAGCCTTGTGGGTTGGTCTGGGTTATTCCAGTTGAGAAGGAGCCAACCTAGTGACCAGCACAGCCGTGGTAGATGTTAGCACTGACAGTAATGCTGCTTAAAAAGAAAACTCAATTAGCAGTGAAGTCCCTGAAGGATTGCTTTCCCACTGTGAATACATGCCATCATTAGATAAATAAATACTTACAGATTTATGCAGCCTTAAAATAAATAGGAGATTCTCAGGGACGTCCATGTAGCAGGTGCAAGTAGACCTAAGCTCCCCTGGCCTCTGCTCTGAGGTATGTAGGTCTGAGCCATGGTAGGAAGGTGTGTATAGCTGCTTCATGCATGAAGGTATTGCTCTCCTGTACACTTCTCTCCACATGTGACCTGGGATTAGTTCAGGTGGAGTGAACCCTTGTACCTCTCCTGTGAGTAGTGAGTGGTAAGAGAAGGGGTAACATAGGGTGTTTGCAGTAGTTGCAGTTGACAGAATGTGAGACTCGTTAATATCTCCCAAGTATTAATGAATACTAGTGCACCATTTGAAGTGCTTTGGAAATTTCAGCCTGGTATTTTATCTCTTAAAATTCAATTTATTTTAATATGCTAATATTAGAATGCCAGATTAAGGAGAAACAGTGCTAAACTGAATGGAATCTTCTCTCTGCCCTGACACCCTTTTCTCAAAAGTAGCCAGTTCTTGAAACTTTATTATAAGTGGAAACCTCCCCAAAATACATATTAATCTTTTCTGACTCCTCTCCCAAGATGATCTCCTTGTTGCCTGAAGCATGAAAATTGATTATCTTTAATATGATTTTAGTTTGCATTAGAACACGTTTGAAAAGGGAAAGTAAAATGTCCAGACTTTTTAAAACCTAATGTCTTGGGTTTTGGCAGGGAATGCAGAAGTTGTCCGTTTGCACTATAAAGGAGTGTTTCTCTGCGCTGGTTTTAGCTGCACTGCGTTGTAACTTAATTCAGTGTCACATACTTCTGTTAGCAAACGAGGCAGAAAGGGTACTCCTGATGGATTTTCACTCTGCCCTCAGAATTATGAACATCGAATTCAGATCTCCTGCAATCCTGCCAGATTTTCATCTTTGGGACTTGAAGTAAGCACCATTATTATTTCAGCCACGGGATTGACGAATTTCCACCTAATCTGTCCTTTAATGACAAAAGCAAGGCTGAGGGGACTGTTCCGAATTGGATGTATCACTGATCAATGACATCAGTGTCAACAGAGTGCGTATATATATATGTATATGTTTATATATACCCTTTTTCATGTGTGTAGGCCTGCTTATACTACTGTAGTTTGTATTCCTTGTCAGACTTCTTCATTAAATTAGCTATGAGGGCCACTAGGTGTTAATTTTCTTACTGGGAGTTTCCAGCATTCAGTTATGACACATCCAGAACATTCCATTGACACTGGCCCAGGGTGCCCAGAGAAGCTGTGGCTGCCCCCTCCCTGGCAGTGTTCCAGGCCAGGTTGGATGGGGCTTGGAGCAGCCTGGGCTGGTGGGAGGTGTCCCTGCCCATGGCAGGGGGTGGGACAAGGTGAGCCTTAAGGTCCCTTCACACCCAACCCATTCTGGGATTCTATGATCCAGTCTAGTTCACTGATACTAAAACTTGGAGAAATTTTCATAACACTAGCAATGTAAGAAGATACGAAATTTCTAAAATGTTTTTCAAGTTGTGTCCTATGTTTTTATTTTTCACTCAAGTCATTTTCTTCCCGTTCTTTACTTTACTTGTTATTAAGGCTGTTGCTTATAACACATTGTTCGTTTAACGTGTCATTTTCAGGTACAGGATATTTTCCCAGGACTGGAACATCTGTCTGCAGTTGAGTGCAGAATGCCCTTCTGGTGACAGCATGTGAATTTGCTTCCAAGTAAACCAAAGCTTAGTCTAATACATGAACCTCAGGGTCACAGAATGTATTGGGGTGGGATGGAAAACTAAAAAAAAAAGGAGGTTTTTATTAAAGGCCTTGAGATGTGAATTCACAAATATTTCAGCCTGGATTGAATTGCTTGTTAAGGACTAACCTCTGAAAGCACCTACTTTCTGCAACATCTGCTGTGGAGGAGAGACTTGGGCACTGGAGCTGTAACTACCCTCTTGCTAGCTTGAGAGAGAAACAGATGGAGTCTCGGGGAAGATGTAGTATTGAAAATCACTGTGATTTGGACCTCACTTGTAGTTCTTTAATTTCCCCCCAGAGAAAATTGTCAGATTGGAGCAGAGGCATAATCTGTTTCTGCCTTTGTGTGTATGTGCCTTACTGAGTCAGAATCTGGCCTCGATCACTTCCTATGCTCCGGTGACCTCTCCGCATGAACCTCCTCAGCTGTGAATAAGTGTAGTAATGTAACCTTGTATGATTTCACTTGAACAAGTAAATAAGTCTTGCTTTTCACATTTATAATCACCAGGAAAAAAAAAAAAAAAAAAAAAAAAGGCTGAATGAAACCAGAAACTGTGATTTCCTTTGCCAAGACGCTTGCGTTTTCTCAACAGCAGGGATGTGTCCTGCAAATTTAAATCTGGAAAGTTCACGTTAATACAGAGCTAGCTATTGGATCTGGGTACGTTATGTGCTTTAATTGGCCCGGGAGGAGTGTGCATGTGTGTGTATGTATGTGAGAAGCACTCTGAATCTGGTTTCATATAGGTTTTTAATAATAGAAATAATCTCTTATACCACACTTTTGTTTGCAGCACATTCTGGGAGTTTGTCCATACATTTTAATTGGTGTGAAATGGTGAGAAGTGCACATCTGGGTCCCTGGGAAGCGGGGAGCATGTGCCTGGGTGGGGGTGTGAGTGCAAGTCTTTCTGGGGACTTTAAAAGGAGTGGAGTTTTGATGATGTGCATGTAAGATGATCTGTGTGTAAGAAAAGAGGTCTAAGGAGTAGTTCTGCAGAAGTGTGCTTTTCATTCTTCAGCCTGGGTAGGAGCGGGTTGGAGGTTTGAAGGCCTGGTTGTAGCAAAATGTAGAGACCTGTAAGAATCACTTGGTGATGGCACATCATTTCTGATGGCAACTGAGATTATTAAAGAAAATTGCTATTCCAGTAAGAGGAGAGTGTCTTCCTTGCATAAAAATGTGAACAGTCTGGGTCTCTGCAGTTAATCTCTACAATTCTCAAAATTCAAGGGAATTCAGATAAGGATCTGTACATTTTAAATTGCCATAGTATTTGAAGTAGTTTGTAACCCCCACTAATAAACCTTTTTCTCTCCCTCTTCCCCCAAAATATTCTCCAAGCTTGTTTGATTCCACTTTCAAATGTGGAAGCATGGACTCATCTCTATTTAAAAAAAACAAACAAAACAACCCACAAAAAATAAGTTATGAGTCCGGATATATTGAGCAGGAATACGAATGGTTCCTGCGCTGGGAGAGGAAGGAAATTGGGTGGTTCGGAGTGTAGAATTACTGGTAAGTTAAGAAAATGTATTTTAGTAGGCAAACCATTTTCAATACTTATGAAGAAGCTTGGCATTGGGAGAAATATGATTTCCTGTAATCAAGGTGCTGGGAGTTGTTTGCCAGCCACTAATGCCTTTAGGGAAATCTTGTAGCAAACTGTGTAAATGAAAGGGATATTAGCAGAGATTGGCTTCATTTTCTTTAGGGCAAAACCATAAAAAGTTATGGTGTTTCATATGCCCTACTTCAGTTGGTTTAGTTATCTCTTGGCTGCTCTATTCCAGGAGTTGTTGGAAAATGCTTTGACAATATTGGTGAAGCTAACCACTGTAAATTTTATCTGTTATTCTGCAGAGAAATTTGTGTGGTAAAAAGGCTTATAAATGTTAAATAAGAGGAATTTTTGGTCAATAAGGCCACTGATAAATCTCCTGTTAAATTTAGTGTGTCTGGAGTCCTATATTTACTGGAGCTCTTGCAGCTATTGCCAAATTCCAGCAAGGCTCAAGCATTTCCAATAATTATTACAGCAAAATTTACAGCATATATATTTTTTCCTATTGACATGTTAAGCGTATTTGCAATAGAACACATTCTTCAAGGGACTGGGTTATTGTAGCCTGTTTAGAGGTGTGCCCATGTTTGTAATCATCGTAAATCATTTGAAAAATATTCTTAATAATTCTTTTTTTCCGAATGAAGGTTCCTCCTTTGCGTTCCTTCCTATGCCATGGGCGGCTGAGGTTGCCAATAATTATCTGTGCCGTTGCGTTCGCAGAACTCACGGCATCAATTGCTTTGTAGGGGCAGACTTGCTTCCAAATGAGGCACTGGAAATTAAATTGGGTTAATTCCTTTTGGTCAGGCTGTGTGTGCATGTGCAGGGGCACGTGTGCCTGTACTTGTGCGTTTTGTAGAATCAGGTATTGTTTTCTTAGAAATGAATCCCCTTGAAGTTGGTGCTAACCTGCCTCTTGCATCAATGGAAATGGTTATTATGATTGCTGTGTTGAAACGTGCGCTCAAATGCATCGGGAGTTTGATACTATTTTTCAAACTGCCAAATAGATAATGTCAGAACATTTCTGAAATGGGATACTAACATCAAGATATACTGCACCAATCAGCTAACATCAGGCAAAGTACAGCGTAAAACTGTGGATGGAGGAGACTGCTACAGAATTTCCATTTTCATTCCCTATGTCAACAGCTTTGTAACTTACCTAGTAGATTGTTTTATGTTTTCCAGACATATTCTCAGTAGACTACAAACACTACATTCAGCTCAGCCTTCAGAACCCGAAGAATTAGATATGCTGTAGTTTATGAAATGGATGTTTATGAAAGTATCCTTTGTTTGAATTGCTCAAAAACCCAACATGAATTCAAACTTTGACAGCGTAAGCAGAAAATAAGAGGGCCATAGTGATCTCCCAAATGTAGCCTTAACTATTGAGGTTCTCATATTGAAAATGCAATTTTCTGTCTAGATGTTTATGAATGTCTTCAAAATCCCTTTCATAATAGCCCCTTTTTGACAGGCCTTTTTCAACTCTGAAATATGAGTAGAAAGGTTGCTGCAGAATGTAGTATATACCATTATAGGAGGTACACCTCTGTCCCTCAAGCCAACAGTACTCTTTTGGAAGTCAATGATGATATATGCATGTGTAGGAGGTTGCAGAGCTCAAGATCCATTGCAGAGAAGCAGGATTCTTTTACTGAACCACAGTAAGTTCAGATGCTAAAATATGGTGTGACACTTTAGGGAGCCTGTCTATGTAAAATGTATGAATTCTCTGTGATTTTATAAACTGTGTGTATAACTCCAGCCTTGTGTAATCTTCAGAGTGCTAGCAAACCTCATCACCTAGCCACCGAAGAAGAGTCAAAACTGTTAATATTGAATTACTCTCTACAGGTAGAAATGTGTCTGTTTTGTTATGGAGAGTGTCTACACTAAAGGAATCCAGGTCCCCTGCGTCGCCTGTGTGCTTTAGCATCGGTGCACTAGGGATGGATGGCAGCAGCACAGCCAACACCACAGGAAGGAACACACGGCAGAGGAGCAGACACAAAGCATAGACTAGTTCTACCTGCTGTCACATTTCCACGTTGTCCTTGTGCTTTCATGGACACCTGGTGGCAAGGGGTTGTGTGCTTGGGCAGCTGAGGGAAAGCAAAGAGTCCCTTAGGAGGCTGGAGAGTCAGTGTTGGGCCTCCATTGCCAAGATGTCTGGAGACCCAGGAGCTCGAATCTGGGGTCTGAGCCTTGATACCCAGTGTTGCTGAAACTGCTCGGTCCCAACCAGCCGAGAGCAGCCAAGGCCCAGGACTGAAATCCATACAGCAGGGGAGCCTGCGAGGGAAAGCTCAGGAGTGTTGGGGTGTTTGCAGCTGACAGCACGTGCATTTGGCAGTTCTGCAGTGGTGCTACGTTAGCCTGTCTAGGGGGGCTTGGGAGGGAAGGAAAGCACAGGAAGGACAAGGAAAATGCTGAGGTGGCAGCAACCTCAGGGAATGTGGGAGCAAGGAGAGCCTTGCAGGTGTAAAGCTCATCCTTTGGTTTTGAGCACTCAAATATATGAGCATACTGAATGCCATGCAGAATCCAGGAAAAACATATATTAAAATATATAAGAGGTTGTGGAGTCTCCTTCTCTGGAGACATTCAAAACCCGCCTGGACATGTTCCTGTGTGACCTGACCTAGGTGTTCCTGCTCTGGCAGGGGGATTGGATCTTTTGGATCCCTTGGATTGGATCTTTTGAGGTCCCTTCCAATCCCTAACATTCTGTGATTCTGTGATTCTGTAAAATTATCACAAGCAGATCTTCATTTTCAATGTTGTGAACTTGTATATGTGGTAGATACTAACTGTATAATGGACTATAGTGTGGTGGAACAAATTGTTCTTTGTAGGAGAGGTAGAAGGGAGAATGATCTTAATTTTCTTTGTTGTCTGTTGTCACTGCATGTTGGGAAAATTACCTGTTTCAGGGAAATACTGTTTTGAAGTACTCACAGAAGTGCTTGGTATAAAACTCTGATGCCATCCTGCATCAGTATGTTATCCAGGAGAGCAGTTTGCTGCTGCAGTGTTCTCATCAGTTGTACTTCTGAGACTCTGTCCCTGTCTTTTTCTCTGTTCCCTTGATCAGT
This sequence comes from Podargus strigoides, assembly GCA_028020825.1. NCBI lineage: Eukaryota > Metazoa > Chordata > Aves > Caprimulgiformes > Podargidae > Podargus > Podargus strigoides. The sequence continues at coordinate 1,728,787 of CM051626.1, forward strand.
ATTTACTGCCTTCTTTTTCTTTGTTTTCTATCTTTCTTGAACATCTTCTCCAAAATAATTTGGACAGGTCTCCATTTACTGTTCAGTCCTGCTTGTAATCATCATGTTGAGAAAGGAACTAGAGATCAACATCTTCATTGTCCAGACTCAGCGTTCATTTTAGTGATAATAAAATTCCCCTTTTTTTTTTCTTTCTTTGTTTTGAAGTGAAAGAAAAGGGACAAGGAATGGTTAATAATGTCCTAGTTTAGGATGTAAATAAGCTGCTGGTAGTAGGATAGGTTAGCAAAGACAGGCTAGTAGCTCCATGCATACTTCTCTGAAGAAAGCATATTTGAAGAGTGTTTCTCTGAGGGATTAGAAAGGCAAAGGGAAAGGCAGGAAGAAATGCTGCTCCTTGCCAAATGGCATTACTGAATAGAAGCAGGAACCCTGTTCAGCTGCACTGATGTGATACCTCAGTGGTGAAATGGGGCATGTCTTTACTTCTTGTGTCTTTTGTTAACATTTGTGTAAAAATACAACGATCACTGTGAATTCTACAGTAGAATTTTACAGTAATCTAAAGAGGTGTGAAAATGTTTGTCTTCTTTTTCCTTTTAAGTATATGTATAGCATGAATTGTCTCATAACAGGGCTAGGGCATGCCCAGGGTTGCTGTCCCTCACAGTGGTCTTGGCTTGGGTCTGGGTTCAAACAGCAGATTAAATATACAATATATAAATGATATATACAAGTATTTTATAAAAATGGGTGGAATTCATTTTTTCCTGTCTCCATGCCTGTTCTCAGAAGGTGCTGATGTCCAGGATCAGAGTGGAGGAGCTTGCTGGGTACCTGGGGCTGTGGTGCAGCAGGGCTGGGAAGTCCCCCAGCTGGGATGTGCTGGACCTGATGGTGTTCCTGCACCTCCTGGGAGGTGACATCCCTCCCAAATGGCCCTGAGGTGGTAGTCCATGCTGAGGTGAGGGAGAGACTGATCCCACAGCCACCAAATCCATGTGTGGTGGAGAGATGTGCAGCTGAAGTGGGTCTGCTCCCATGTGTACATCGATGTAGGCAAATCTATTCCATGTTCAGCTTGCAAAACTGGTTTAATAAACCACATTTAAATGCCAACTGACCTACAGCAGGAGAAAAAATAGTTTGTGACATTAAGCACCTTAACATGAAATAATTCAAGTTAACCTGCAGCAGATTTGAAGAAGAAGCGAGTCCCTAGATGGTAAAGGTAAAACTGCACTGCACACCCTGAAAAGGTCAGGCATCTGCTGAAACCTCCTTGTGCTCCCAGTTCTGACAAAACTGAGATGGAGGCAAAGGCACCTCCAGAGCAAGCCTGAGGAATAGGAAAGGAGGTGTGCTAGTCAAAAGAGAGGTAACATTTATATTTCTGGTAATGCTTTAAGGAATCAGAAGGATCCTGTGAACAACTGCTCTGTCTCCTATAGCTGCAAGTCTTGCTCTAGAAGTTCCTAACTTTTGTATTGTGCTCAGGAAGGCTCCTTCACATCACTGTCATCCCCTGTCTGTGTTTAGCTTCAACTGGCTTTTACAGGAGTACAAGAGGAAAATCAGCATAGTTTAACCCAGTATACTGGTTGAATGGTTTTATACTGGGACATGGAGTAAGATCGTTTTGATTGGTATATTGTTTCAACACTGGACAAATACAAATATTCCTCTTAAGTCTAAGGATATTTTTAATACTGCTTTTTAGGTGTTGTTTTATTTTCCTTGAAACTCAAAATGCATTCTTCCCAGAATGTTTAAGCTTGTTCTTTTTCTTTTTTTCAGGGTATCCTGTCAAGTTTTTAAATACAGTCTTTTCATGTTGCCAGTGAATTGCTTTGATCTGCAGATGAGAACTGATGAGCTGCAGCTTCCTCATTGCTGAGCTTTGCCAAGAGTTCTGACTGCGCCTGTGATGGAGCCCGTCAGGATTCTAAAATCAGGAAAATAAAATCCCTTTTTCTTTCCAAGAGATATTTCCAAAGCAATCTTTTCCCATTGTCTATAAAGCAAAAAGCCCAGAATGATGTCTGTGTTTTAGCAGCATAAAAGTGAGTGAAGAAAAAAGGAACACAGTTTGATTAACATGTTCTTTGTTTTATTTATGTAGGAATAGCCATGAAAAAAGTTATATTCCTGTTTCTCTGTACCACGTCTTCACGTGTCAAGGGAGGAGCTCACAGCGCAGAGGGATACACAAATTGCCCCTGAAGGAGTCTTAAAAAATTTCTACTGCAAAGGACAGCATACAGTGATGCTGTAGGACCATAAGATGGTCCAGGCTGGAGTGGAGGAGAGCTCCAGACCATCCCCCTGCCCCAGGCATGGCCAGCTCAGGGGTCAGACCCAGCTCCTCAGGGCTTTACCCCAATGGGTTTTGAAACCTCTGAGGATGGGGATGGCACAGCCTCCCCTGGGAGCTGCCCCCCTGCTCCTCTGCCCTCCTGGAAAGAGATTTTTCTGACAGTCCAATGCTTTGGGTGCCTTGCAGTGTCTAAGCTCAGGAAACACGCACCTTCCTTGAGGGGAAATGGGCTTTTTTGGGCAATTTGTATCAGATCACATAGTGGTTGGTTGGAGGAGGTAGCCCAACATTATTCTCAAAAATATCATAGTTGCTTCAGGCTCAGGTGAGTGATTCTTTTTGCTTTAACTGCTGCTGAATTCTACAGCCTATTTCATGGAATAAGTAAATAAAACACCATTCATGCCATGGGATCAGCATACTCATTTATGGCCAGATCTGAAGCCTTTTTCCCAAGGCAAAATACAATTAAAGCCAGGCAGAACTTGACCTGAGTGAGGACTTCAGCATTTGATCTGTGAATTTTATTTTTTCAGCATTTTTATTATTTTTATACAGTAGTAAAAATATTTCTCCTGCTGGTGATTTCACATTGTGCTGGATATTGAATTCCTTGCAGTAAAGGCCTAACCTCTTGAAACCTAATCTTATAGAGCGTGCTATCTAAAGAACTTAATTCTTATTGGGATAACAAGTTTAAAAAAATATATTTTTAAAGCACATCCATGACATTTTTGTTAACCTGGTTCTAACGGTGATCTAGCAGGAACAGTGAAGGGTGAAAAGTGAAGAACAGGCTGAGATCTAATCTGACCAAACTCATTGATTCACTCCTTGACCTTGGGTAAGCCTTTTGACCTGCCTGTGCCTCAGTCAACTCAGCTGGAAAATTGGGTAAAGAGCCGAGCCTGTTAGAAAACCATCTTCAATTTGAACAAAGATTTCCCGGAGACCCAAAAAAAGTGAGTGTAGTCATTTTGTACAGACATAATTGATTGCGGACTGCACAGGAATAACATCCTGAGCTGTGGGATACCGTGGATGACATCTCATTCGTTGTGCGGTGGCTGGGTGGTCTCTGTGTCCACCAGAGCTCGGCCACTTCTCATGTGGCCAGAGCTGTATTTTCAGTCTCACAGCACTCATCTGGCCATGCCTGCCCTCTGTAGGAATGTGGCTCCAATATTGCGTGAGCCTAAGAAGGTGATGGGGGGTAATTACTGTTCCTCTTTGGTTTGGTGTTACTGAACTAAAGTATTATCCCCTAGATTTGTCGCGACCTAAAGGTGCATCACATGCTACTGTATTGATAAAACACAAAAATGAAATCAGGTCTCTACACAGAATTCGTGGGATGCTTTCCAGAGTGCCCTTGCTCTCCCGAGCCAGGTTTCATGCCATCAGCCTGTAGCCAGTGGTGCCTGTAATTACCAAGCTGAAGATTTGGGCTGCAATCCTCACATTAAGCGTTATGTGCATGCTCGGAGCGGGACCAGTTTGCTCCACAGGGTGCAAGAGCTGTGCCTGCAGCTGGGAGCGTGGGGTTGACATTGTTGAGGTCCTCCTGTCCTCGGTGGGAGCCATCCATCCAGCCTGAGGTGCGGTGGGGAGATGCTGAAGTCATGTGGAGGTGAGCCAAGGGCAGTCATGTGGCATGGGGGTCACCACACGGGGTTGGCAGCGGCCGCCCGGCCACGTGCACACAACTCCCTGCTCTCACGAATTTGGCACCGTTTGTCCTGGGCAAAGGCCAGCTTCTCTTCCTTGTGCCAGCATGTTTCAGCTATCCTGGATTTACTAATCTATTCTCCATGACCCACGCTGGAAAAATGACCGTTTCCTTTTCCCAATTCCCACATCTGCTAGTTGTTTTCCTCTCTTTGCCTTCCCAAGGTTTGGGAAGGAGTTCAGGAATGTGGAGCAGTGTTCAAACATAAGCTGTCCTCAGATACTGAGTGACATTTGTCTGACAGCACTTGTACGTAAATAGTTAAGGGGAAACGGGCTTTTCTTCACTTCCATGTGCATGTTTCTAGCCTTTTTTTTCAAATGATATAAAAGTCTTTATTTTGTCTAAAATATTAACTAACTGTATGGCAAGAGTAGGAGAGACTTGGTATTTCCAAAACTAGTAAATCCTGCTCTGCCAGTTAATTGGCTCTGTCATTATCCTTCTGTGAAATATTCCTAATTTTAACATTAATATTAGGTGCAAACACCTAAAAAAAAAGTCACTTCTATTAGTCTAAATGAAATTACTATGTGGGAATGACATTTATGCTGGAATAAAATCATCACTGTGCCTCGTATAACATAGGACATATATATATATTCTACATTAAGAAAAATCCCAAGCTCTGCTCACTTTAAAAGTGTAGGCATAGGAAAACAAAATGAAATTTCCCTTGAAAAGATTTGATTTTCTGAATGGAGTGTTCTGAAAGCATATGTTTCATTCAGAAGGCTTAAACAGCAAGGAAATCTGGAAAGCAGTAAGGACTAATTCAGTGACAAAGCAAAATGCAGTCAAAATTTGCAGAATGTCACAAAATATTGCAGTCTTGAGAGGTGTTGGGTGACATGCAATTGTTTGGCTTAACATTGACTTCATTCTTTTTTCCCAAAAAAGAGGAGCTGGTAGACCTCCCTCAATCTATTTCTCTGTGATCCTTTTTACTCTGAATGAAGTGATTTTAAAATTTTTTTAGGCATCCCGTGTGCATGAAGATATTTATGCACCCTTGAAAAAAGAACAATAGAAATAATCACATCTTGGGAAAGATAAAATCTGTTAAGATTAAAGAGAGATTTAACCAACAGAGTTACTGTCCACTAAGATGCTTATATGCCTTTTTTTTTAAACAACTCAGTGAAAGTTCAGGGTCAGAATAGAAACTGGAGGCTAAAAATTGCATCTAGATCTACTACTGTATATTCCTCTGGGCTTACAAGACTAAGCAGAAGTACAGGAATTTCCCACAATATCTGGTGAGGTTTATATCAAGAGCCTAAAATAGATGTGTACTTATGGAACTGAGGGGAAAGGAGTTTTAAAAGAGCTGAATACACACTACGATGCTGCTTTTTAGATTAATGGCCAGGAATGAGGAGCTGATATTTTCTGACTTTTGATACAGAATTTATGTGTGTTTCTTGTAGGAATGAGAATCTGATGCTAGGAATTAGCTGAATAGCAATGAGTGTGGGCAGAGGCATTGAGGTTTGCTTGCAAAAGCTCCTCCTCGGAGGTGGCACGTTGGCATGTGCATCGTCAGAAGTCCTCAAACAATTCTGAAAACTTGTGGTTACTGGTCTCTAATCTGCTGTTATCACTCTTGTGGTTTTGCTTCTGGCCAGATTTCCTTTCACCATGGAGTACATTTGTTTAAGATTATTTTTCCCCAGATATATTAGGTTGCATTTTTCCAAGTTAAACGTCATTCGTCACCGTTCAGCAGGAGACTGCACATCCTGCTTTGAAATCCTCTCTGATCACCGAGGCCATCAACTCTGGCTATCGTAGAAGCAGAAGTCAGAGATGGAAAGTGCAATGAGGTCATCCAGCCCATCTCCTTGCCAGCACTCCATGGTTGGAGCTGGCTCTTGCCCTGGTGGCAGCTGTTGTCCAAAGGGAGCTGTGGTGGTGTCTGTGGGCTGCTCTCTTTGGATCTGAGCTTGGGGTTGGCTCTCACAAGCAGATAAGATTCTCTTTCATGTCCATGTGCCATCAGAAAAGGAAAACCCAATGTGCTGGTGGAATGACTCCACCATTGTCACTGGACGACCCTGCACAGTTTCAAAAGATATTGTGTGTCTGTGCATCAAAGAACTGCAGCGGCGACAGCAGAGCCGTGGCTCATGCCCTCGGTGCACAGTCCTTAGCCTGTCCATTTTCAGCAAAGCACCACATGGATACACAAGTGCTGAAATATGGAGTGTATTCTTATCGTAACCCTTAAATATGGAACTGTTTTGTGCAGAATGAAAAGCAGAAATATAGTTACAACGTGATGAAAAATCCGTATTTGTGGTAGAAAATTAATACAAACACCCAAACTAAGGGGATAATCCCTTCCTTGCTGAAGTGAGTGGCAGAGCTCCCTTTGATTCCAACAGGCATGAATTACAGGCGAAGAGAACAACGGGGTTATATGTAATTGTAATTGACTTCATTTGTGGTGACAAAGTTGCTGCATGGAGGGAAGGTGTGCATCCTAATTGTCTTCAATTTCTTGCTGTCGCTAGATTTAACTGTGACTACCCGTTGGTCTGTAATATTTTTTTTTTCCCCTGCTGGGACACTTTGCTGTGCATGTTAACAGCACCACAATTGCAGCAGGGACAGTCCTGGCTGATGTTCAATTAGATCAAAACCGGTGATTTTTTTTTAATGCTTTTGTTGTTCTTTCTGACATGTGGATGGGTTTAGGTTTCTTTAAAAATATGGCATGAGATTCATCACGGTAAGAGATGAATAAGCTTTATAAGCCAGAACAAAGAGGATGTAGAGAAAGCAGGTAAATCTTTTAGCGTAACTACAACTAAAAAAAAAGCAAAAAAAAGGAGAAAAAAACAATTAAAATTCTTTAGTCTCCTTTCTGTGTTTAGGTGAAAGCTTCAGACTGACTGTCTTTCAGCTTACCAACTCATTTAGGAGAGAATGGTGGCATGAAAGCATTTTTCCTTAGTTTGAGAACTAATTAATTGATCACATATTGTTTCTTTAGCAGTTATGTGATACTCCCCTGTTAATCTGTTCAACTCTTTTGTGTCAGTACAAACACACAACATCTCTGCTGTTTTCAGCAGTGGATCAGTGAGGTCCTTCTCTCCTCTGGCCAGCGTGGGGACCTGCAGCACGTTGTGACCGAGGCTTTCCAGGAGCGTTTCCCCTTTCAGGGACGCTGCGTAACTCCGCAGACAAGAGACTTTTCCATAATTAAACTCGGTGCAAAATAGAGGGAGATCTTCATCACACTCTTTGTATTCGTATAAAATCTGTTGCCATGGGAGCTAGCATAGAATAGCAAGGTAGGCAAAATCAGTACTGTTGCATTAGGTTTGCCCTGTAGCCACTGGAGGGTCCCTTAAAATAAAGTCGCCTTTTATCTTTGCTTTCTGAATAAACATAAAACTAGTTTTTTAGTGCAAAATCCTGATTTCAAGGTTATTGATGCCAGACTAAATTAATACAGTCTGTGCGATAGCATACAAAATCCCCAGCAAAGCCGGGGATACTCCTGTCTTTTGAAAGCTTGACATTTGTTTTTCATCATGAACTTAAAGGTCACCAGCTACAGATGAATCAGGATACCTGCTTGAGTTTACATTTACATGCATTTTATTTTATTCCCCTGTGCACTTTTTATGAGATCCATCACTGGAATAAGACTGTAGCTCTCTCTTATTACCCAGGTTTGATAATCTAGAAGAGTTATCAACCTGCTGCCTCGAAGAGCGGAGGAGTTGGCTGCAGCTCATCGCGGTGCCGCGGCGCTTCGGTGTGGTGTGGTGCACGAAATCGCCGCTTCCTGTGCTGCTTGGCCCGAGCACCACCACTAATTTCAGCTCTAATTTCACTAATTTCACTAATTTCACACAGTGTAATAAAGTGGCTCTCTGTTGCTAGTGTGTCATTCTCTCTGTTTTGTTGTCCTGCTCAATCCCCGAAGTGACGGCGACGTTGCGCTGTCCAGAGTTGTTGAAAAATGGTTTGTGTGCGTTAAGGCATGTTTAATTCTCGTTTTATTTCTACGGCTGAAGATGCCATTAATCAAAACGCAGGTTTCGGAACTTCCAGGGATTCAGATTCCTCATTCAGACTCACGATGAACGTGTCCCGTCTCTCCTGCATATGAATTTTCGGTTTTGTTCAGGCTAGCAAGTGACCTGTATTGCTGCGCTGATTTTGTGAAACCAAATAACATTTTATATTTTTACCAAAATACCTGTGGAGCTGACAGAGCATGATGCATTCATTTTCCTTGATTTTGTAGTGAGGGAAAAGGCTAGCATGAATAATTCAAAAATAATGCTGAGACTGTTAAGATTTAGTACTGGAGAGGTCATCACAGTTGGGAGAATGAGCTAGGAGACTATTACTATTCCACGATCTTTGAATCTCAAGGTGACATCATTATTATTTCTCTATATCTATAATGCGGTGCTGCAACCAACTTATTGCAGTGTTTCTCATGTAGGGTAGAAAGATCAATTACATACAGACCTCAAAATGTGAACTATAAGCATAGTGTCCAATAAAACTGTCATTAACAGTCACCACAATTTTAACTGTATGCTTCCAGGTCAAGCTGTTTTAAAAATGATAACTGACATTGAAAGGTTGAATAAAGAGCACCCGTTCCAAAGGGAACAATTCTTTACCCAAATAAGTTTTCGTTAACAAGTTTGCTAATCCCGTTGTTTGGTTTGCGAAAGCATTTGGCATTTCATTTATTCATCTCCTTGTTTCTGGTGCGCGTATTCACAGACAGTCCTGGGGAAAAAAAATAAAATCTGAAGTTTTCCACATGATCAGCACCAGCAGTAGTCTTGGTGGATGCGGATAGAGCATCCCTGTGCAATTTGATTTAATTTATTCCTCTCTTCGATGAGAAACCAAAACATATTACCCGAATGGAGGTTATATTACAGTAACACTTATTGCATTACTTTTAACTCTTCCCTCCCCTCTCCGTGTGCCGTTAACTCGCCCATGGAAGTGTGTGTTATCCAAACTAAACAAGTCACGAATATTCCAAAATAATGTATGCCAGGAAACAGCCGTGAGGACGTGAGAGGCGTCTCTCCATTGGGTGAGCGCTGCCTTGTGTGTTTAATTAAACATCCATTTCCCTTGGAGAATATTCCTCAAGAATGTAACTCTTCCAATAAACACTTTTCCTACTTGTTTTGTTTTCTCTTTGTAATTTTCACGTGAGTTTGAAAGATAAATAACACAGCTTTCATAATGAAATTACAGACAAAGAAGGGCTGGGAAGCCACCTGTTCTGAACACCGGGGTGTTTTGATGTAAGTAGTGCTCAAATGTTTTTAAAACATATGCTGCAACTCTTTGAGACAATGATTTCCTCTTATTTTTTTTAAGGAGCAACCTACTCTCCTTCTCTCTTAGTTCTTTCCCATTTTTCTTATGGGATTTGGGCTTACAGCATCATGACAGCTCCGTGTTCCTGGACAGCAGGGATCGAAGGTGGTGCAGGGCAAGGAGCTGTGCATGGCCGTCCGGGGGCTCCTGGTGGCCCTCCCCCTTTCACCTCATGCCTCTCTCCCTCTTCTTGCATGGTTTTTCCCCCTTGGCTGCTTTAGCAGCCCAAGACCCGTGTCCCACAGCCAGACACACACATAACATCTTACTTCTGCTTGGGCAGTTCCAGCAGCTGCTTCGTGGGGGTCTTACCAGGACCTCTGCACCAATGGCTCTTGGATGGCCACCAGCTCCTTCATGTCTTGGGTCTAAGGGACATGGGGTAGTGGTGATGATCTTAGAGCTCTCTTCCAACCAAGGCTGTGCTGTGGTTCTGTGATTCTGTCTAAATAAGCTTGTCAGTGATTTTATTTTTCTCAATTCTGATTCACATTCCCTTGCTTCTCTGAATTAGACATTTTTACAGTAAGGCAGAAAAATATTTATATGACCAACTAAGCATATACAAGGAGCAAATAGACCAAAGTATGTTAAAAAATGAAGATCCTTTGTTATTTTGCGTGTGCACAGCTGGAGGGAAAGGGCCCTGTGGCAGAACCATGGGGTCCATCTCTGCTGAACCAAGAGATTAAGAGGAGATTGGTCAGAGGACTCAAAATTAAAGAGGCCGGTTGAGATGTGATCCTGCAGCAGGAAAAATAAAACAGCTGTGAAACAATGTCTCTCTAATGATTACAGGAAAATTAAAAAGAGAGTAATGCAGTGGCTTCCTAGGTATAGCTTTTTTCATGTTCAGCCAAACATTTATTTTAATTTTTAGCATTTGGAGGAAAGCCACATGACTTAAGCTCCACTTCACCCTCGTTATGCAACCTTAACTGCCATAATGCTGTTGTCGGCCGATTGCACATAATGATGTTCATCCTCGGTGGTGCACGTGGTCCTGAGGTGGTGGTGATTAACCAACTGGGTCAGCATGGTTTGGCCTCACACACTACCCTGGCATTCAGTTTGGGAGTGTCAGAAGATTTGAGCATCACCACTGGCAGTGGTAGTCTTCTTGTTGGATACCTAAGAATTGGAGAAAGAATTGGAGATTGGAGTAAGAAACAGATTTTACGGCAAAAGTATTGAAAACCCTGGAGACTTAAGCTTACTTCTGTCTTTATCACAGACTTTCTTGTTTTGGGGGCATGACACGATGGCAGCTGCATTCACTGTTAGATTTATGTTCAGGTGCTGTAGTGATGGAGCTGCAAAATTAGTTGTATGATCCCAGTAGCCGGCAGCAGTAAAGCCAGCAAGGACAGTCTTACAACTGAACACAGCATGGACAGGCTGCAGGTCAGGAGTCAGTGCAAGTGGTTTAGCTGCTCTAGTATTTCTAAACTTAATATTGCTCTAATTTGTATTGTAAAGAGTCTGAGAAAGTTTTTGCTGCCTGTTTCGCCTTTTAGACAACCCGAGGATTTCATTTGGCACATATGTGCACTGTAACACTAAATTTTACCTGGAAAGGTAATCTGGCTTGAAATTTTAAAAGTGTAATAATAATTTAATAATCATGAACTATTGTTGACAAAAAATAGTGGTTTTGCGGAACCAAGTAGGGAGGAAATCATCTTTATGCCAAAGAGCTTGGATTTCATAACGTGTTTTGAAACAACACTGCAGTCCCTTCAGAAGAGGAAAATCAATGGTGCCTGGGCCCCCAACCCCACCCTGGACAAACACTAAAGCAAACACCTTGGATGGATTCTTTGTGCATCACTATCCTAACTCGAAACTCCAATTAATAATGGGTTTTGTAGAAAGTGTTGAAAAACTGCAGTAATTAGATAAAATCCTTTAGCGTATTCCCGTGACCTTTCACACATCCTGTGGCCAGTGCCCAGTGAAGGGCATCATCCTGTTATCCAACTAGGAGAGAAGAAAAAGGTGGCAAAACAAGCCAAAGAGAGTCATTAAACCTGTTTATCCTTAAATAAAATGTACAAACTCGTTCATGACACCGGAATGCAAAGTATACCATTGAAGGAAATGTAAACGTAACTGCAACTATTTCATTTCATGTGAGGTTTATGTTAGCTCTCCTATTAAATTTAATGGGTTGTCTCATGAGAAGCAGCTCATTAATATGAATATGAAGAGCATGTTTCAACCTGCGAACTAAATAACACAAAGATGTGTGATGTTTATTTTCCTTTGGTAGATCGTTGCTTTTTAAAAATATGAACTAATGCAGTAGAAATAGATGGAGTCTGGGGATAGGCCACTGAAGTGGGAATCAGGAGGCTGTGTTTCTCATTCCACTCAGTGTCGTATGCTTCTGGTGTGAACCTGAGCAAATCAATTAACTGCTGTTTGCTTTGGTTACTGAATTGGGTTAAATCAACGAACAGTGTAATACTTTACTTATTGTGAGGCTAAATAATTATAATTAATTATACTGGTTTAGATTAACATCAGGGACTGCCTGGAGTGATGGGGAGTGCTAGAGTGGTGTCCCAGGGTTTGGGTTTGGGAAGGTCAGCAGCAGCCTCGATGTGCTGGAGGTTCCCTCTCAGCCAGGCTGATCAAAATGGGCTGTATTCTTGCACTCCAGAGCGAGCATGGCCATAGCAATTGTGTTTTGCAATGTGTCTGCTCATAGAGGGGAGGAAAAGGGACATCCTCAGTCCCTTAGTTCCCTTCTAGGTGATGGGCCAAAGAGGTCTCCCATGGACGAAGCATTTGTGCAGCTTAGATTGCTGCTGGATGTGTTTCCTTTAAGTTGCTTCATGAAAAAAAAAAAAAGAAGTTAAATGAGCAAAAGCCCTTAAAAATGAAATTGAAAAATTCGACAGCAAACAGCCAGGAAGGATCATATTTATGGCCCTCAAAGGTCCATTAACTTGCCTTCATTTATCAAGTTAGGGTTAATTTTCCAGAAGACAGAGCCCCTTCTGTGGTTTCACTCGCTGGCCACAACACTAAGACTCACCTGTGAGTGGCAGACACTCTTGGAAGGGCTCATGCCTCCTGTGACTTGACTTTGTTTGTTTACTTCTCACATACTCATCAGAAAAATTTCCTTATGATCATTTTAAATTCAGAAGTAAGTATAGAGTTTGTCTTAAAACCTTCCGGTCAAATTTATATCTGCCTTTTTTTAAGCATTGGGAAGTTTCACATGCAACAGTTAAAATATATAACTGAAAACTGCCAGGAATTGAGACCTTGATCCTGCAGTGCGATATGATAAATTATATTGTTATGGCCCCAAAATGCATTGTTAAATTCAGTAGCCTGGGCAGATTCCTCCTGCACGAGCCCTCCAAGGTGAGTGTTCACCCATGAGCTGTCCCGTGGCTGGAGGGAGCTTAGCTGCTGGTGCTGCACGTGCACAGCTCCCTGATGCCATTGGGGGCTGCCCATGTCTTGGGGAACACACACAGGCAGCCTGATGAAAAAAAAACAACACAAAAATGTGATTTTAAAAAAAAATGTTTGAAGTTCCCATTTCATTGTAATCCCAAAAGGCAAAGGAAAATATCGGTTTGTGTAAAACTGTCCTTGAAACACCACTTTTTGATCATTCTTTCTGGCGTTATTTGCAGTGGGGCTTTTTGCTGGCCTTACTTTTTATGATCTGGCTCTTCTCTTGTGGGTCTCCTGAAGCAGGAACCACTCTCAATACTGGGAATCCCAGAAAACCCTTTTGGCTGGTCACCGGCCAAGAACTTGATCTTTTCCTGTTTCTTGTGTACTGTGAAGGACCTGCCACCCTAGTGGGAGCTGCTGAGCTCTGCGGTGAATTCATTCTCACCCCTGCTTCAAGCCCAGCGTGGAGCTGTGCTGCCTGGGAGCAGCTCCAGATGCCAGCCGTGACCCACAAACACGTGTTGGCTGCAGTTCCTCGGGAGATGCTGATCTCCACAGGGAGGGAAGGTGGCTGTACTGGTTTAACAGCAGAAGCAATACATCTGTGCAGTCACAAATAGGTGAGAGCCAGCATTGCACCTATTTGATTGCCTTCTCTGCACTCCCTGATGGATGGGAGCATCTGGAGGTGGAGTAACTTCAGTGCTCTCCGTGGCATGGCTGGAAGCATGGTGTCTAAAGGACTGTTGGTGGAAAAGTCTTGCCTTGCCACATGGAAGCATTGGGATGGAATGCAATAAAGGCCAAAATGCATAATTTCATAATAAAAATAATCAAGTTCATTAGAGGCTCTGAATCCAGAAAACTCCTAATAATAATTAAAACTTTTTGAGGGAACTCATAAAAATTACTTAGAAAGACAAGTAAGACCTACACTCTGATCCTGTACAAGTAAAAAGTATGAGACTTTCTACTTTTTTTTTTTTTTTTTTTAACATTTTTGTTCCATTGCGCATACTCAGGAGACCCCTTTATTTCAAATTTAAAATAGCCTATGAAAATCTGTATTGACGTAATAGCTTATTAGGCTACAAGCAAAATATTCCCAGAACTAATTTTTAATTAATATAGTTCACTGAAAACTTATAAAAGATTCATACATAATATGATAAAAGAAATAAACATCCTCAATACCATGTCAAGTTTCTTTTCTTTGTGAAACATTGTTTTTTCTCCTCTGCTGCCAGCACAACAAACCCTACTCCTATGAAATTGACTTGCACTTGTCTCTGGCAGGTCTGTCAGATGTGATATTTTCTGAGATATAAAATGGTGCTGATTAATTCAGAGACAAATTCTGGCACCTTTTCTCACTTTGGGTGCTGCCTTTCGTAAACAGCCCCAGATTTTTGATCCAGGCTTCTCTTGGAGTTTGTTGCTGTCCTTCCAACAAGCAGCTCCACAGCTGATGGATGCCACTGGAAATCATCTCATTGACCTAGGTGAGTTTTATGCCAGTCAAAACGTAATTAAAAGTGGTGAGATTTGACTAGAATTCGTCTCCTCTCTCTGCAGTCACATCAAAGTGATATCTTGAGTCCAGGCTTGTTGCAGTAACTTCCCTCTGTAGGCACTGGGGAGACACTGGTATGGAGTCACAGAATCATACAATAGCCTTGGATGGAGGAGACCTCTGAGATCATCAAGTCCAACCATTAATCTAGCACTGCCAATTCACTACTACACCATGTCCCTCAGCAGCATCTCCAGAGATGTCCTTTGGGCATGTTTCTGGAAAAGGAAGGTGCATGTTGTGATTGCTGAGCAGGAAAACCTTGCTGAGAGTGCCTTAAATGAGGTGCCTTCTTGGAGGGGGTGACTTGGTCCCACCTGCAGGCTCTGACCCTGCAGATATTTCCAACCAGGGCTCTTCTCAGAAGGCACAGGGAGAGGTCCTCTGAGAAATGTGAAGATATGTCTTGAGCCTTTCCAGCAAGGACAACCTTCTGTGACCTGCTTGGCACAAAATACTTGAATTTTGCCCTAAGAGAAGCAGCTGTTCAGTGGATAATAGGAGATACTGAATGTCATGCTGCTCTGAGAAGCCCTCTTCTTGCTCTCTTTCCTCCCCAAAGTCCTCTCCAGCCATAAATTGTGCGTTTCAGATTGTGTTGAGTTCTCTTTATTTTAGCCTGTGCATGATTCCCATTTGTGTGGGAGGTTTTCACTGCAGAATTTCATGTAAAAGTTAATCTAGGAAAGCTCGATAATAAAAACTGGGGGCTTTTGGTCACTGGTTGAGAGGGATGGGGCTGTCTGGGTGTGACTGACTGCAGCTGAGGCATTCAGTAATAGGGTGGAGGCTTTACTACTTCATCCTTCCTCGTTTTGGCAAGGACAGTAGAGGAATTAAACTGGAAGGCTGACAACCTGAATTCCCATTTCCTACAGTGTGACTCCTGCTAGCCCCAAATAAAGGCTGGGTCACGTTTCTCCTGAAGTGCTGACAATTAAACACGCTGGTTTTTACACAGCTCTAATCAAACTTCGTTGCCATTGCTCAAAGAAAAGACATTCACATTCCTACTATAGCTGTACTTATGAACTTTAGCCACGTGAGAAGCATCGGTCCAAGTGATGCTCCGGGGGTCAGAAGGGCATTTGGAAGCTGAGCAGCTGCTACCTGTGCCTGTGCTGCTGCACCCAGGGGCCATGCTGCTGCCAGTGGCCAGGGGAAGGAAGAAAGGTGCAGGACTTGTGTTTTTATAACTGTTAGCAGAATGGATTAAGAAGTGAAGACTGAATTAAAGCTGGCAGAGCACCCCCAGCTGTGGGCTGAGAGGTCTCTTGCCTCTTTATCCACAGAGGCATCCCCAGGTGCCAGAGGACCTTCCCGTATGTGTTTAAGAACTGCTGCCTGCCATTGCTGAAATCACTGAACTCTGTGTCTGGAGAACTACAAATATTTCACTGGAGAATATCTGCTTCATTTAAAACTTGTAAAATGTACATCTCCTATAGCCCTGTGCCAGCGTCCTGTTCCTTACATGAGCAGCATATCCACTGGAAGGGTGATGTGAATGCACTGGCCATCTCGTGGAAGATCTTTCCTAATTAATCCAATTGAGTATCTTAGTCTAAGTCAAGATAACACTATGTATTTAATAGGATTTAGTCTCGTGAATTCTTGATGTCCTTAGCTCCTGTGTAGCTTTAATATACTCAGCATTTTTCAGGCTTAGGTCTTAAGGGCTTGATCCAAAAACATTTGAAATCAATAGGTGTTTTCCTTTGACTCCAGTGGGCTTTGGTTCAGCCTCTAAATATCAGTCAATACTTTCTGATCTGAGTACAAAATAAAATATTTTTCAATCGTATTTCCAAACCCCTTCTTACTTACTTTACACTGCACAACTTTTTGAACTCTGGATTTGAATAGGGAAATATTAACCAAAACTGTAACGATATTATTAGTTGAAGTTTTAGCTTTTAAAGTCAATAAAAAGTACCGTTGGGTATTCTTTAATGCAATAGAAGAAGAATGATTAATTTAAGGTTCAGGTGCAAGACAAGGTCAGGAAAGAATTGTTACTGTATACAGTGAGCGTTTCGAGATGAATTTGTAGTTTGAAGCATCACTTTATGATGTATTTTCTGTTTTGTTATCAGGGGAAGTATGATGGGTGACATACGAGTGATCACAGTGTTTTGGTGCAATGTTCTGTGATGGGCTTTTCATAAAAATTAGCTGACAATGTCATGAGTATACAAGTAAATTTATAGCTTTCATACTGGACTGCCATTCCCAGAGCTATTTCCAATCACTTGGGCTTTTTATTAAGTTTATTGTTCTTTTATTGTTCAGTGGAGTGTAAGCAGCGAGATTACAAATAAATGTAAGTTGCAGTGGGTATGAAGTCAAGCTTGCAGAATTAGTGAAGATGCAAGAGGAGGAGAGCAGAAATTAATTTGGGTCGTGGGTGGTATGAGAGACCAGGTCCTGACGAGTCTCGCAGCCACGTGTGCCATGTGCGGCGTCGGGGGCTGACGTACTGCTGCTGCCACACTCACACCAAAGAACCAAAGTGCTGGTTGTGCTGCCAACGTACCAAGCATGATTTTTCCTTTCTGGCTTATTTCTTTTGCCCAGTTCACTCTGTGCTATCTTTCTTCTTACTCCAGCACTTGCTTGCAGCATAAGAGGGCCAACAAACAAAGGGCGATGGAGTTCCTCATTTTAGTATCATTCTCATAATATCTACAGCATGAAACCTTCAGCATTTATTTGCCTCTACTTTTTCTCCCCTCAAAGAGTGAATACTTTATCATTTTGGTTAATATCCTGACCAGCAGAGCAGAAAATCAGACTCATAGCTTTTAATGACACATTTTCAACTGCAAGTTAGTCAAAAAAAAATCATTTTTATGTGGTTCTTCAGTACTTATACAGACTTCTAGAACTATAATTAAAATTTGTGTTCCTTCTTTGTTATTATTGCTGTGGACTCCACTTAAACTGGATGCTGTTTGTCTGGGCAATCAGACAATAGCTAGAATCCAAAAGCAAATCGATTTGCTGTGTGACTTGTGCTATTACTTAAGTTATAAATAAAATGATTTTTCCCAGATGGCTCCCTGATGGCCCTGCACTCTTCCCAGTACCAGCTACAGCTTTTCATCCCAGCTGTAACTCCCTCGTGCATTCCCTGGCCACTTGCACCTCCAGCCTTCCTCCAGCACTGCGCTCGCTCCCACAAGTCTTTCCCCAAACAGTCAAATCTTCAGTTGGAGCAGAGCTGAGCAAGACTGGGAGGAGGTTTGTTGGGAGCCCATGGTGGCCACAGGACTTCTCTTGAGGACCTGCACTACTCTGACAAATAAACCTGCTGAAGCTGATGGGACCACACGCTGGTGAATAATTAAGTGACATTTCAGGTGGCAAGTTGGTCTCCTTGTTTATATTTTCTCATGCAAACATTTTGAAACAGAAAGACTAACTTTTCTCAAGGTTGTATATTTACTTCATAGGCAAGTTTTCCTTCCAAAATTGTGGACAGGGCACCATTGGAAACTATAAATACACGTCTGAGAGCATGCTACATACACTCACCTGTCCTCTGTTTTCATTTTGCCTTTTCGAGATGACTAAAGTCATTAATCTTACATGCTATATTTTTGGGGTTTTTTTAGAGAACTGGGAAGATGTAACCAGTAATCTCACAGCATTTGTAACAGAAGGAAAACAATTATGATGAAAACAAGTATATTGGAAAATTGTGGGACTAAAAATAAATATTTTTCCATGAGCACAATAGAACTATATTGAGAATTACAGGCAAAAAAAATCAATGAAAACTCGTATATAATAGCTATAGAGTTCAAACAAAGTGCATTCATTCCTTAGTCCCTAGGAGGACCCCTGATATATACGTGCCAAAGTTAATGAAAATCAGACTTTGTTGTGTCATCAAAACTAGCAAAGGAGTTGGCTGCGTTTTCCCTTACGTTTTGGCTAGTCATTGCTCCATAAATATAGCACCTATTTAAAGGA
The DNA here is from genome assembly GCA_028020825.1 of Podargus strigoides. Taxonomy (NCBI): domain Eukaryota; kingdom Metazoa; phylum Chordata; class Aves; order Caprimulgiformes; family Podargidae; genus Podargus; species Podargus strigoides. The sequence goes on from CM051626.1 coordinate 1,747,186, forward strand.
CAAAGCCTCGTTCCTATTAAAGTCAGTTGCAAACCTCAGACAAACTTTGGTTGAGGTTTGGGGGCCCTGCTACTTGCTTTGAGCACGGTGGGTGCTCAGAGGGAGCTGAGCGTGTCCCACATGGGTCCATGGCATTGCTCTGGCTGGACATGGGGACAGCCCTGTGCCCCCAGCTGATGTCATCCTGGGATATAAAAACAATGGCTTGTATCTGCTTGGTAAATTGGCTTCCACTCATGGCTGCTGTTCTCATTTCTCCACTCACATGAGCCCGGAGTATTTTACAACAATAAGTCATGGTCAGATTTAGGACATAGAGATTTTTGACTTATTTTTGGGTTCTAAATGCAGGAGAATGGCCTGCTGTAATTCCACACGATGCACAGGTCCTTACCTGCTGGGTGAAGATGTTAGGGAACAACTCGGTGGATATTCCTGCACAAAGCTTGTGGCAGCTGTTGGGGCAGGATGGTCCCTCCCAGCACCACCTGCACAGCACCCACCACCCATCCATACCCCCTGCATCCCAGCTCCAGGGTTCTCTGGGTCCTTCACAAAGCCTGGCCTCCTCCAGCTCATTCACAAACTTGAAATTATCTGAAGTCAAGAGAAGGCGTGTGGGGCTTTACTAACAAGCTGCCATGTGACTGACTGCAAAAATAGAGTGATTCTGTGCCTCAGTCATCTGGGAAATGTTTGATTAATAAGATTCTAGTTGGAGAATAACTTTAACACCTTCGTTTTATTTTTTTCTTTATATTATGTGATCACAGTATTCTGTAAGAATCCAGAACACTCTTTCTTCCTTCTTTTTCACCTTCACTCTTTCTGTCTTCCCACTGACCCTGAATGACTCTCAGCCTTACAATCTAACAATTTTGAATAAAGTCAAATCAAATATACTGAGAATACTCGTAACTGATCAAATTTAAGCTGTGAGACCCCAAACCGTGGCTGGCTGAAGACAATGAGAGCCTTTCTGTTTGTTTCCATGGGTTTCGTAAACTGTTGTTTGAGCAGGAGGTCCGTCAGGAGCCGTGCAATTAGGGACTTGTCCATCTGAGCCACTGCTTTGCTCCACTGAAAAAAAAACAAAAACAAACCAAACATTTTTTATTTTGCTTATTGAAAGAATACGGGAAAGGATGAGAATGGAGACATCCATTCTGGCTCTGAGCCAGCCCAGTTTGACCAAGAGGCAAGTTTCCTATAATTTAAAGATATGCTACAAAAAAAAAAAAAAAAAAAAGAAAAAAAGAAAACCCATTGTTGGTCCAGCCTTTAGTTAATTGTTTGCAACTTCAAAAAAATAAAAATCAAACCAAAAAAAAAACCAAACCCACCCCAAGAAAAAGGCAGTGAACTGTAACTTTTAAAATTAGTGTTAAAAATATTTCTTAGAACTTTCTTTCCCAGAAGATAGGCTGGCTCCTGCAGTCAGTCATCACGCACCCGGCTCCGATACAATGGCTGGCTCCGGGCAGCAACCTTAAAATGTTGTTTTGCAACTCCTTCTCAGATGAGTAATCTTTACTTATGTCCCACTCACATGAGTAAGGGATACTTAAGTAAGAAATGGTTGAAGGGTCTGGCATGCTGACAGCAGTGGAGGAATGAATTGAGCAATGGCTTTTAAAACTGACTGTCAGCATCTCTATAAATTTGGCATGAGTTTCTCTCACTGAGGTTTTAGGCATGGGCACAGCAATGACCCTGGGCTTAGTAGGCAACTAGTCAGTGCCTTTCATTTTGTCCAAACACTTTCCTTCAAAAAACAGCCAAATTAACTATCTTAACATATTTTAAAAATGTATTAAGTTTGAGAAGGCAAAATATAAATATGACTGTGGATCATGGGGTTGGTGAGGATAAAGGCACAACTTGCAAAATGCACCTAATATTTGAAAGCTTGGATTTATTTTCAAGCATCAGGATATCAGTTTAAACTTGTAAAGCTTACAGTTGAATTAGGGGATCTTTTATATCTGTTAGATCTTCCTGAATGCACTTTTCAGCTTCTGATCATATTTACAAATAAACAGCATCTATATATGTTTTCACCTTTCTGGAGGCTTTATTTTGTTAAATCTCTAACACATTTTGTTTCATGTTGAGTCTTTGGGAGCTCTAATATGTTTTGGATGGGTAAAGTTTCCATACGTTACTACTCCATTCATAATCCATTTCTTGGATAATTCCTCATTTGTGAGACCTGGAGAAATTATGGCATTCACAAGCATTTTTTGAATATTTATATAATGTCATAGCAGGGCTTAGGATATCACTTGGCTGGAGACAAAGGCAGGATCCTCAGTTATTCTCATACTTAAGTGCCAGTTTGATTCCTTGGCAAAAATGTAAATTGTGACGTTGGAAGGCAAGGAATTATTGAACAAGGGGATTACATTGTAAAGCAGTTATTTCAACAGCTGCTGCCCATAAGAGGGGATCTGAATTTTGCAGCAAAGTAATTGTACTGTACAGAACTGTTTTAGCAAGTTAAGAATATCAGCACAATTAAAAAGACAAACATCCATTGATTTCTGTGTGCTGTGCAGAGCATGAGATGTCCTCGTGGCAGTGAGAATGGCTGCAGTCCCTGAGCTGAGAGCTGCTCCCGGTGTTTTTAAGGAGAGCTCATGTTGAGCAGCAGCCTGGCCTCTTTGGAAGCCACAGGCTCAAGTGGTGCAGATCTGACATTCCTGGAATTTCTCCTTGTGCTGTTATCCCAGCGTTCCCACTGCCATTGCTGGCCAGTGAAGTTAATCTTAGCTCCTACTTAAAGGCTTTATTTTCTGAGGATATCCAAGTGTCCCTGGCAGGTGAACAGCTCCTCGGGTGGATCCTGGGATTATTCTGTAGGAAAGGTTAAGGGCTGTAATTTTGCACTTGGCCATTTCCATCTGATAATATAAATGACGTTTACAGAGGTGAAAAAACCACAATTCATTTAACTTCTCAGAAGTGGTGGGCATAGAACAGACCAGGTAAGTGGGTTACCACAGATCACACCGTGAAGCAGGCTCAGAATTCAGAATAAATAAGTCTCCTGAATCCAATTTCTGGTTTCTGGGTAGTAGGTATTTTTTCCTGTCTCCTCTCTTTGTAGCAGGAGTTATGTACTGACAGTTACTAATGGATTGCAATCATCACGGTTCTTGTAACAGCATGCAGTATAACCATGTGATATAACAAGAAGACTTCAGTAAATAATCCATTTTGGCAAGCTGACATTCAGGAGAAGTTTATTATATGTAAATAATATCTGATTTAGTTCTGAATGGCTATCAGAGACTCCTCCTGGTTCTGGGACCCAGTTCCTGCCCACTCTATGGCACAAATATACAGCTGAAACATAATGGAAATGGCAATGTGGGATTCCAAAATACCACAGTGGGAATATTTTTGTTCCCTCTCTAAATTGTGCTCGGTTCCCAGGTAAAAGGCATCTCCCCACACAGCTAGGAAATAATAAATAATCCCTTGGAGCAGCTGAAGATTGCATTGGACTTGGAATTGTCTGTGGGCTTATCCCCAAAAGACAGATGCCATCCTACATCCAGGTATTCCCTGCCATGGGCTGGTCCTCTGTCTTAAATCAAGGACCAAAATTCTCTGGTATCCAAATAGAAATGTGGGGTGAAGGTTGTGGGTGGTCAGGAAGTTGGGGTCCACATCGGACAGCAATGAAGGACTCACATGTGCATGTCTTTGGGAAGCTTGAGGAGAACCTAGAGTATATCTGTAGTAGTTAAATCTAATAAGAAATATTCTATATAAAGGCTTTTGAAAATGCTAGTGGGTATTAGTCTTATGTTGAGAAAATATTAAAAGTTATTTAAATTACAATGTAGGTGTTTACTTTTCCTGGAACTAAATGATACTTCTTGCCTAAACAAAGCCTCTGTGGCTTCAGTGGCAGCTTCCATTTGCCTAATCTGCCAAGCAGTGCCAAACCCAGAGCCACCAGAGTGCTTGACCATGGGCTTAACTTTAGGAACAGAATTACTAACCCTGCTTAAACGTACCAAATTTACTTAATTGGGAAATTCCTGAATGCCTGTTCTGGTGCTCACCCAATGTCAATGATGTAAATCTATTGTTTTTGAAGGAATATGACCTGGGTTCTTTGGTTCTTACCAAAGAGATATCTGAGTTGTTGCAGGGTAAGTTGTTTTTTTATTCTTTCTGTGGGGCTTGAATTTAAGCAGAACTGTTTTGATGGGAAGTGTGATGTTGCTTGTATCGATTTGGCAACTGGGGAGATGGTGTTAGTGGGTGACCTTGAAAAATGTGATAAGTGGCAAGGGTGCTGAAAGGTTGAGGCACAAATGGGATGGCTAAAAGCATATTTATTTCTAGCCTGTGACCATAGAGAGGGGTGAAGTTCATGGATCTCTTCTCCATAAGAAGAAGCTCCTGAGCAGCCATGGAGTACTTTCCACCACATTCTTCTCAGCTTTGCAGAGAAAATATTCACAGCTGTAATAGGGTTATGTGAAATGTGACAACAGTGAACCTGGAAGCCTTAAAAACAAAAAAATGAAGGGGAAATTTTCAGCCTGAGACCCATATACTATTCTGATCGGTGTTGGAAATGATACAGAAGGAGATTAAAAATAGCAAAATAGTTGCATGAGTAAAACTGCAAACATTTATTTCATTATGCATATGGCAGATGCACGTGAATGTAGTGTGTAGCAGCAGAGCAAGGAAATTACCAAACATTTCCCAACCCCGTTCTGTCTGAGATGGAGCAAACATATCCCCCCCGGGGTGCAGATGGTTCCTGTACTACTTCAGCATCCATATAAATATTTCTGTTTGCCAAAGTGAAGCGGAGATTTTGACTGTTAATGATTTATTATTCTCAGCATGGTGATAATTTAGTAGTTTTCCTAGTAAATTAGCCTGAACTCTTCAAAGAAAACTGTGAGGACCAGTCCCTACCCCTGCAAACGATCCAGTTTGCTTGTCCAGAGGAGCGTGGCTTGGCCAGCTACTCCAGCTAATTAGGAATTAGCAGAAAAATCAAAAAAAAATTAGCATTAAAAAAAAAGGAGTTTATGAAACATTATTGATGTGACTATTTCCTATTGCAAGAAACACACCGAGGTGCATACGAGCAGGCAGGGACTGATTTTACGTCTCTGTGGTGTTAGTGCAGCAGTGATGAGATGTCATCTCCTGTGGACCCCGGCCAGCAGAAGGAAACGGGAAACGAGGGGACTGGGAGATAGACACTGCAGGGAAAAAATAGTCTCGACAAGTCTTCTTGCTGAAACATTTAAATAAAACTGTTCTTAGAGGTTTCAATGTGACAGCACCATGCTGGAAAAGGAAGAAATCCTCCATCAAGGGTACTACTGGAGGCTCTACCTGTTTCTGGGAAGTGTTAAGGCAGGTAATCAGAAAAATGGGAACAGAAAGTATCATTCTTTGAGATTCTCCCAGTTCTAAGAAAAACGTGAAGCCTCTGACATTCAAAAGAATCAGAGTTCTGCAGCCAGGACATTTGTTGCTCTGACTGGTTAAAATAACAGCAGAAAAGGAAAGCAGCTGTCATGTATAAGATTTCTGAAATACTACCAGTGCCTGGACACCCCATGTCAATATTCCTTATTTTTCCAGGAGGGTATTTACTGTGTTTCCTCATGATTCCTCCAGAAATCAATTGTCTTTCCAAAGTATTCCCAAAGCAAATAAGAATTTGTGCTCTTATTATTCTTTCAGTGGGGAGGTGGACATTTGGGCTCTTTCAGCATTTACATTTGCTAGCACCTGGGATACCTGATGCAGATCTTTGGGTAGAGTGTAAAATAGAACCAAGTGATGCATATAATTAACAAAGTGGTTGATAAAGCCGCCCCTGCCTGACCCATCAAGCTAGTTGCTTTGTAATCATGAGATTTAGCAAACAAGCAAGCAAACAAACATAAACTTGGATGCTTTTAATTTGCCTTCTGGGCTGCAAGATGCTTTGGAGTTGTAATTTTTCTCTATGGGTGTGGAAATGAGATAGTACTTGTTGTTGAAGTGGCATTTGAGTCTCAAGGAATTGGCTAGTTCTGAGTTAAGCTTGACAATGATACATGGGATTTTTTGGCACAATACTAGACACCAAGTATTGTAGCATTATTTCACGTTTCCCTCAATGGGAAAGTCCCAAATACATCCTGTTTTTAAGTTGTATGTTAGAGGAATAATAGGCTTCTGGAGAGAGATTAATTTATAAAGTGAAGAACTGAAATTCCTTCTTCAAAGATGTGACACTCACTTGAAGCCTTCACAATAAGCTGACATAGTTGCAGGCACAATTGGTACTCATTGCTTTGTTTATCTCTAGGACTTACGTTAATTAATACTTGTAAATGCTTTTGAAGCATCTCATTCAGAGAAGGCATTGGGTTCCTATTGAGTGCAACGAGACCATCTTTTAAAGCCACAACTTGTCTCCTTCAAGCTGGCTATGCTGGAGGTTCAACCTTGTGGATACATTGCTTTAATATTTTTCTCACCACAATCAATTTATTTTTGAAAAACAAACAAAAAAAAAGTGGTGGACAAGTAGATTACATATTAGGAAAATATTTTTCTCTGGAAGGGTTGTTAGGCATTGGAACAGGCTGCCCAGGGCAGTGGGGGAGTCCCCATCCCTGGAGGGATTTCAGAGCCGTGGAGATGTGGTGCTGAGGGACATGGGGCAGTGGGGACTGGGCAGTGCTGGGTTAATGGTTGGACTGGGTGAGCTTAGAGATCTCTTCCAACCAAGGCTGTTCTGTGATTCTGTGATCACAGTTAAGCCACATAAATAATTAAAGAGCTTTAGCATTTTCCTGTTGGTAGTCATTTCTCTTCTCATGTATGAGGAGGTCCACTGTAGTTTGGAACTACAATATCTGGAGACTCCAAAGGTGTTTGAGGACTCACTGTGTTTTCCATGTAGTGAGGAGGCAGCAGTCACTTTTGGGTTGCTGGTGTCTGTGGCTCCTTCAGTGGCATTTCCAGACCTGCTCAGCCTCCTCCTCAGCTGGCTCTGACCCACATGCAGACACAGTGGCGTGTGGTCAATGTGCCTTCATCCTCCACTGTCACAGGGGCAGTTTTTCTGGAAATGCAGTTTTTTCACTTTTGAGATTGTGTACTATTGCATCCTGTCTCCTCTTTTTCCCTCTCCTCTTTGAAGTGCAATTCAGTTTGTTTTTCCTTATGGCTACGTTCAGACTGAGATGTGTTCGTTCACACCTTAGAGGACCTCAGTTTAAAGAGTGTGGTCACTTAGATGAAATATATGCATCAGGGCACACCTACTCTGAGCTTGGTGCACATTGTTTGCAGGGTTTGGAACAGGGACTTTATTTAATATGCTCACTTTATTCTTGACCTGGAGAGTCCTACATGGTGAAGGGTAGAAACTCCCTGCTATGGCATTGCTGCAAATTTCAGGAGGAAAATGGTTATTCCTTCTCTCAGGCCCAGCCATCTGTCGCAGTTATGGAGGCACACTCCTGCTCCACTCACTCTTGCAAAACTCTCACTAAAGTTAAGAAAGCAGGAGGTGTCTTTAAGTTCATCCTGCTTGCCCTGTGCTTGCAGAAAGCAGGGGGAAGATGTGAAAAGTGAAGCTGTTGAAATGGAGATACATCTTCTTCGCTTTTTTGCAGTTAAGTCAGAATGTGCAAAGCTGAGAAGAGATTGTCACTTAAGCAAGAGAGAGAAAAAAAGTCAAGGACTGTAGGCCATGACATGGTCCAGCTTCTCCAGGGAGGGGACCCTACTCCAGTGGGTGAAGTGGAGGTTGGTGAGGGTTGGTTGCAATGTCCGCCTTCCACGTCATGGATGCGAACCAAGAAGTGGTGATTTGCATTTCAGGATATGGAAAATTGGTTGTCACTAAAAGGCAGATTAGACTTTCATGTGGCTTTTGTAATTTACGAGTGAGTGTGTGATAAGTTATTGTATTAGTTCAAAGCCAACTGGAAGTAGCGTAGTTCTGTTCTGGAGTCAACCCAGAAATTAATTTGCTTGTCTGAATGCAAAACCTACCTTGTCTGGTCTCACGTGTTTTATTTACTGCTCCATCTTTTTGGAGCTCTTTGTCAATAGATTTGCAAATACTGTCCGTTAGGGAGGAATGCTCAGGAAGAATTTTGTTATACGGGATGTTTTCAGTTATCCTGCTACCTACTGCTTAATGTGCAATGTTTATTTATTGTTGTGTTGTATGATTGCAATAAACAATTGTAGCTGTCAGTTTCTTCTGATTAAATACCGTATTTGTTAAATAAATAAAATGATAGCAATGAACTGGGCCATTCTTTGCACGTAATTCATGACTTTCATATTTCTGACACTTTGGAAGATATATGAAATGCTGATGTGCAAGAGAAGGCTTGTAAATCAAAGGGAGCTGGAAAAGATTCGGATCTGCTTTGTAGCAGAGGGTCATCTTTGCCATTATAAACTCTGAGGGTACTTTTGACTTCTCTCTGGGCCAAGACGTACTGGTTTGAATAGGAAGCTGGACCCAGAGGACATTCATTAACAGCTCATGAAGGAAGGATTTGAAGACACATGAGCTCTCCCAGGATATGCAGAAAGATTTGTGTGCCCAATTAACGGGTCAAGGTGCTGGGTCAGGCTTACATGTGGTGTCTCCATCCATGTTTCTGATGATCAGCACCCCCAGGTTGGCTTTGTGGTAATGATTAGTTATTGGTCCCAGCAGAGCCACAATCGAGGTGCAGTGATTTTTTTCCACCTCAGATCTGAATACAGATAACGCCGAGGCACAACTGGCAGCTACTGTCATGTGTGCTTTTTAATTAAACAATTGATTTTATTTTCATGCTAATTGAGCTGCGTTGTTTGAGCTCTTAAATTACATGGTTAAAGCTGCAGATTCCTCTGTTGGTGGAAGTAAGGTGTTAAGTTTGGTTGCTGGAGGTGTTACGGCAGCGAGGCATTTCCAAGAGCTTCCTCGCAGCAGAGCTCAGCAATTCCCACCGACTCAGTAATTCATGTGCAAGGTACTCTCACACCTCCTCTTCATTTTATTCTCAGTATTCCGCAGAGCAACCTTATCTCCACCTATCAATTATTGTGGTATTAATTTATATCACTCTGTATATCTCTCTTACTTCGCTGTTTGTCACGTGCTTACTTAAAATATGTCAATGTCCCTGAGTCGGTTTCTGTAAAATGAGGCCAGAACTGAACATTGCAGGTTTATTTATGTGCTAACGCCACAGCAGAGGTAGTTTTTTTTTAATTTTTTTTTGAGAGAAGGCTTAAAAAAATGAACAAAAATAAGATTTAAAAAAGTTGTCAGAAGAGTAGTCAGAGATACTGTGCAAACAGGAAGCGTTTTGATTATGTTCGCTGGTGCAAAATTAGTAAAGAGTTTGAAATCGTCTTGTGCTTACAGATTCCATTGTTTTCAAAGAATAATTCCATCTATTTTAACATTTTCAAGTATAATTCCATTGGTAATAGCTCTTCCTTTGATTGTGAACTACGCTAATTGAAAGGTGTGGTGCAGTGTCTGTTTTGGCAGTTATGCTTATATCTTTTGTTTAAAAACTCAAAGTGTTGGCTTTCCTGTCCAGCCTTCCTTAGTATTTTCTGTTTTGGTGATGTGATGACAGACTTACAGTGTGTTTCCTTGTGTGTATGGTAACAGATGTTTATGTGAATAACAGACTTTTTTATGAAGGCACACACTTTATAGCCAAATACTAATTAAAAATAATTGCATGTAAGCATTTTTGTTTATTCCCTGTTGTGCATCTTTAATCATTTGAAATCACCTGCAGTTGAAAACTGAGGCAAAGATTTGATACTGCAATTATAAGAGGCCATCTGACTCTATATTAGAAAGAAACAGCAACATATTTGAAGAGGAAATTATTACAAAAAGTATGTGAGTGCCTGCCCTCTCTGAATTTGCTTTTATACCCAGGCATTATTTTGTTAAACTAATAGGAGTTTAAGGTATCTTACCTACCAAAACAATTGGTTCTTGACTGACATCCTGTTCAGGACATATTCTGTGCACTAATCAGCTCATTACAAATATACTTTAATTAGATGTGTAACAGATGGTTCAGAGTAAATACGGGCAGTAGGACTTTTTAAAGAATAGAGAAAACACAGGTTTCTTTTTAAGGACTCAGCATCTCAGTTTGGGTTTTATCAATAGCTGATTGAGTTAAGCAAAGTGAAAATTACTGTCAAAAGCACTTGAAATCATGAAAGAAGTAAAAACTAAACAAAACAAAAAGCCCCACCAAAGCCAGAGTGAGCAGAAGAGTGTACGTTCAATAAAGGCTAATCAATACTGAAATGAAAGGGACATTTTCTCATGGTTCAACAATACTTTAATCTTTACACAGAAGCGAGGTGGAGTTTGGTTTTAGATCCTGCCTGTTGCTGACCTGCAGCACCCGGCCGAAAGGCCACACGAATTCAGTGTGCTCCTTGTGCTGTCCACAGGTTTGGATCAGATCCATAAAACAAATTTTTTTTAAAAAAAAGGACATTACTTTGCTCAATTTGCTTTGTAGAGCACAGCACTTGGGAGGGCGATGAAGGATCCCTCTTCCTGGAGGAGGGACTCTGCCCATGGGCAGCCTGAAGTGGCTGCAGTAGCTGCCAGCTCCATCCATGGTTGCCTTTCACCGTGTGTTTTCCTGGCTGGGAGGAAAGCAGGAATTGCTGCCTCACCTGCTGCAAGCCTCAGCTTTCCTGTGGATGCCGTATGATGTTCACAGGTAACACAGCAGGTCCTGTGAATAACTTGTAAACCCACAGGTGAAGGCATGGAGGTGTATCATCAGGACATTCAGGTGATGGGTCTGGTTCAGCATGTTTTATTTGTTGTTTTCTCAGAGGAGTGAAAACAAGCCCATCGTTTGAAGGTTCCCAGCAAAAGTAACTGCTCTGCACTTGAGGGGTGCAGGGGAGAGGGTGAGAGGGGAGATGGAGTAATTTAGGTAAGGTTCATTATCATCCCTTCTTAACTTTGGCTTTTATTTGGAGAAGACCTGAGTGAAACAGGGTTTGGTTTGGGTTTTTTTGGAACAGAATGTAAATTCAAGTATTATACAGTCTGATGTATTAGTTTTTACTATTGAATTAAAGATGAGAATCAGAGAGTGACACCTCTTAAGCATATTTTCCTCTGATTCTTCAATGCTGAGGCTTTTCTTGGAAAGGCAAATCCCAAACCAAAATGATGGTGAAGCTCTGGACTACAGAGACATAATGATCAGATAAAAAGAGATGAGAAAAGTATGCAGTGACATTGTACCCACTCTAGGTATGCTAAGAAGCAGCTCTCATCTATCTATCTATCTATCTATCTATCTATCTATCTATCTATCTATCTATCTATCTATCTATCTATCTACTTACCTACCTACCTACCTACCTACCTACCTACCTACCTACATACACACTATAATATAGACACAAGATTATTGTGTCCATAATTTGCAAATATCAGGGTTAGAAATGTATGTTTAGAGCCCCCTTTTAGTAAGCCCACAAGCCTGGTAGAGCAGCCATAGCTCCAAATGGATGTGAAGCTCCCTGGAAAAGCAGAGGTATTAGCAAAGAGGCTGATTTCAGTGGGGCAGTGGACATTTGGGCTCAAGGCATGCTGTTCTCCTTGGAACAGACTGGCTGGCACAGCCACCTCCGCAGCAGGAACACACTGGGCTGTGCTGTGACTCCATGGTGCCTCCTCCATGTGCCACCTCTGAAACCAGGAGCTGCTCAGCAGATGTGTGCCTGTCATTTAACCAACCCGTATCCACTGGACAAGCAAGTGCTGTTGTTCCTTTTACCTTCTGGAACCTCATATCTTAGGGTAAACATGGCTTGACCTTTTTGTAACATAACATTTCTGGAAAATGTTGTCACACATGAGATTTCATGTAGTAATATTGGGATTAATTACATGATAGATGTAGCACAATAGAAGTGTTTTTCACATTGTGCAGATAGAATGTAGTTGTCTGTAATTCAGGCTGCAGCATAACTCTGATCCTCTTTTGGTTTTGGAGAAAGATTTCAGTTTTAAAAGGGCACTACCATGTGAGTGTGTGCACACTTGGCTAAAAGGGCACTGTCATAATCAGACTTTTTTCTGGGTTTGCAGCTGCAGCAGTATATAGATCATGTGTTGAAATCACTAATAGTAAATAACTAACTGGTTCTGGTTCTAAACTTAATTATTAGCTTTACTGCAGTGCTACTATGTCCACTTCCAAAACCTATTCCCTGCTCTCACCACCTTAAGTAAGAGCCCATCAAGCTCACTACCTGAAGCATTATGGATGTCACTTAAGGTAAATGAGCAATTGTAAATTAAAGCCAACAGAGTAAGGCTTTCTTTTTTTCTTTCCCCAACTGAACAGCTACCAAAAAATAAAGCTACAAGTAGAGGTGGTTATATCTGGTGACCAACAAATACTTAATATCAGAATCTTAAGAAGACTGCAATTTATATGAACATAAACAATGAGGTCTATTTTAATTTTAAAAATAAATCTCATCACACTAGCCAATGATTTTTCATTATTTCTAATGAAACTAGATCTCCTCATATTATCAAAAATGAATTTATCAGCAAAATACACTGTCAGGATATACAGGTGTTCACCTGTTTGGATGAACTGCCCCTGCTGTAGGCAGTTTTGTGTAGTTTGGGAGTGGGTGACAGGTTTTTCTAACATCAGTGGAGCCAAGTGACTAATTCTGACCTATTGCACTTAGTTAAATTTAGGAGTAAGTGTTGTTTTCATGCTTAAAGTGCCACCTTTGACTTTGTGTCAGTTCTCCTCCTGGGACACTTTTTGGAGACAGCATCAAAGCTGGATCCTTCAGAATGTCACATAGAACCCTGTTTGGGAAGCAAAGGGAAAGTGTCACGTGCTGGCTGCTGGCATGCAGTCTGCCAGGTGGAAGATGCTGTACCACCTCAGGTGCCTGGGTCCTTCCCACCTTCCTTGCCTCCCTGTGTTGGGATGGAGCCATCCCTGCATCAGCAAGTCACTGAAGGCTGAGCAGTGGCAGCTCCAGGGGCAGGTGGGGGGACACGGTGCAAAGAGGAGAGCACGTGACAAAGATTCAGGTAAAAAAGGTAAAAGGAAATAAGGGGGAGGCTGCTATTGCAGAATTGTCTTTATTGTTATTTGGGAGTTAGATGGAAGTTTTGATATATTTGGTGTATTTGGTAATTAGGTGTAACTCTTAGCAAAGCCTAGTACAGCTGGAATACTTCATGAAAGATTTGACTCTATGATAATTAGAATCCAAGGACTTGACAGCATCCCCATAAAGATGAACTGCACGCAAAGTCAGTGTTTTTAACACTTGTGATTTACACCTTCCTACTTTTTGAAAAGTGGTTTTCCCCAGCCAGGGAAGCCCTTACAGGCTCCTCCATGCCATGAACACAGTGTGACTGCCCTTTTTGGGCTGCCAGGATTTCTGGTGTGTCCCTGAAACTGGAAAAAGTCTGCACACAGGCTCTGGGAGCTGACTCAGTTTTTGCTCCATGCTTTGTTACCTTTTATGCTGCATACTGGTACATCAGTAAAGCAGAAACCTGCCTCCTTCCCCTCCAAGTGCCATATGCACATGAATAGATCCTGGAGAAACTTCAAGCAGATTTTGTTTTTTCCCTCCCTGTTTGTCACAGTTTCAGAAAGAACAAAATACTCTGAAATTGAAAGATGACCTCAGAAGGGAGCAAAATTAGAATAATAAGTGCCAGGCATGTGCCTTCGGTCCTGTGAAAGAATGCTGTATCGTAATTATTTCACATCTGTTTTATATTCTGTTTGAAAACACAGGTGCTCAACCCCAGTGAAAATTATAAATAAAAAATCAGTGTTAAATGTGAAAGATGATAGAATGCACAGGGGAGAGAAAAGTAGTGGGATCCCAGGGAGGGACAATGCTCAAGAAAGGATTGGGAGGTGCTGATCCTTCTGCTGCTGAGGGGTGGGGAACCAAGGGGATTGTCCTGCCCCGTGCTGGGCACAGCTGAAGCTCCATGCCAGGCTGGGTCACAACATAATTCACTCTGTGTCACAGAGTAAGATGTGAAGATGGGAGGTGCAACATAAATTAGTATTTGAAGTTACAGCACTTTACTCAGATTTTACCTGCATTTTATTGGTAAAGGTGGTGAAGGTACAATTTGAAAGAAGATGTACTTTGTGGTGCTTGCATCTCTCCAGAAGACAGTGTTGACAGCATTTGCAAAGACCTTTGGAAAAAAGTGTTGAAACTATGTGTTCTAATACCTGTTCCTTGCCTAGCTCACATCGTATTAATTCTGCATCTTCCTACAGTTACATCACATGATTCATTTTGCAATGCAGCAAATATGCTCATGGATAAATGCTTGAAAAATTACTTTTTTGCAAGTCTCCACTGAAAAAAAGAGACTGTTATTTAGGTGCTGTAAGAGTGATGTAATGAAAATGTCCGATACAGGATTATTCAAAAGATTTTCTAATTTATTTGACTGTGTTTGAGCAGGCCTTTGAATTTCTGAACCATCCAGAACGTGTTTTTCTGCTTTATTTTCGTATCTTGAGGGAATAAATGCCCTTTGAAAGAAAGCTGAACTCTTCTCCAGTTAAGCACTTGGACTGGTCACAGGTTGGGAAAAAGTTCACTCCTTATAATATTTTAAGTGTAGCTGTGCACCAGAAGTGCAGGAGTGGCACCAGATATTGTTCACTCATTTCTATAGCAAGAATTTTCAAAGGCTTTTTTATCTTAGGAAGAAAAATGTTACAATGGTGTAAACCACTGCACAAATGAGAGTGTTTTGTACCCTCATTTTGGCTTCCCTTGCTGCTTTGAAGCTTGCAAACCCCTCCAGGTCGCATTGTAGAGCTGTAAATTGTGGTGATGGGGGGTCTGCAGTGTTTTGTGCCATGTTATGACAGCTTTGCACATATTGCTGCCTTTATCTTCTGCTCGTTTTTATTTGAACACATTAGTTATTTTCAGAACACAATAAAATCTGTTTTAAGTGTGAATTGTTTCTTGCAATATTTAGACTTTTTTTTTTTTTTTTTACGGAGCAGAATTTCATATTTAAGTTTTCAGTCATTCAGAGGAGGCCTGGCTTGTTTTATGCACCACGTGGTTCTCAGCTGACGATGCCTGTTTCAGGTTTAGTCCTATTTTTACGTGTGGTTCCGTGGCTATTCCAGCTGTGCAGGGCATCGCACGCTCCTTTTATTTTTTTGCATCATCTGCTTCAGCCCAGGTTTGATGCAATCACGCTCATTTAATATCACTTGATCTTCGTCACGCAGCTGATATTAACAAAGTGAGTGCTTGCAGGGTGATCTCTGCAGGAGTTACAGCGTGGTAGAGCTCTGCAAAGCTCTGGCCATCCCACCGCTCCCTCGCTCACCTCATCCCCTCTTCGGTATTCAAAGATAGTTTGCTGCTTTCTGTGCTGAACATCATTTCTTTTACATCAACTTTGAACTCAAGTGCCAAAGTTTATTGAAGAGTTTCTGATTGCCAAGAAATCTGTGGAGAAATGCAGAGCTGTGGAATATGTTTTTTTTGTTCTAATAGAAATAATCTTTTAAATAGAATTACATTTCTGGTGAATAACTGTTGGATGCAAGATTGATGACTAAATCATTCACTTTTACTGTCTTGCATTAAAAAGTACTAGAAAGAAATTTAATTGTTTTTACAGCAAACATTTAATCTTTATTTGTGAAGTAATTATTTCTGTCTGACGGATGAAGAGCAGTGGCATGCGGATCTGTTTGGCAATCGCAGAAGGAAAAGACATTTCATGTCATCCCTCTGATGCTCTGTTGGGGCTGGCTGAAGGGGCCCTTCCACTCTTTCCACTGGGAGACTGATGCTCAGCACCATTTTTTTTTTCTACTTTATTTTTTGCAGTTATAATTTCATTAAACTCATGTCAGGAAATAACTGCAGCTTTAATTATTTGCTTCTTTTGATTAACTATCTTAAAATAAACATTATGCTACTTTTTCCATTCCTTCCTTTTTTTTTTTCATTACTTATCCAACTTGTGCTGTTCATTAATCTTGAGGTTTTTCCATGACACCCTAATGGCTCCTGCTGCCCAGCAATCATTATCTCAGTGCCACTTGTCACAGGCTTTTCTATCCATCAGCCCCACTCATCTGTCAGTGCTGCAGATCTGCAATGGCCCCATCCTGGCCAGCTGCAGTAAAAACCCCCCAAATCCTCAATTTCTCATCCTTGGGCACTAACTTGGTGTTTGATCTCTTCCCATGTCACCAGGGCACTGACAGCAGGGTTCAGGCCAGATCCATAAAATTAAGGTTTGAGGGGACACGGACACAGATTACAGCCTGGTGGGGACAGGGCATGAGCAGGCACTGAGCCACCTTTGCTGGTGCTTCACTTCTGCCCCGTATGCTGGGTAAGTCTTGCTAGGTTTTGCTGTAATCTTACAGTTCTTGTGCACCTCAGATACTCAAAAAATGGGAAGCTGGGCACTGAATTCCATGAGACCAGCATAAATGTATGTTATATAGAAATGCAGTGATTTTTTCCTGACTCTTTCAGACACTACCAGCTCATGTTTTCAGAGTTGTCTCCTAGTCCATGAAGGCTAGAACCCTGTTCCTAAAAAGAAAGCTGAAACCCTGAAATAACACCATTCCCCAAAACTCAGACTCCAAAATAAAAATGATTCCAAAAAAAGCTGATTATAAACTCATGAGCAGCCCTGGGAAGAAGGACAAGGTTATGCTTGAGTTTGCAAGGTCTCCTCGTGCACCCCTTGCCTTCTGCCTTCTGCAGAGCCAGAGGGATGCAAGATGCTGGTGTTTGTGCTGCCTGTAGACCTCAACTGTGAGCACCACAGTTTACTGAGGAAACCTCCCAGCTTTACAATGAAGAAATCCCATTGCTTTGCAGAGGGCTTTTAGGCTGTCTAAAGGGAAACTTCATTCCCACACCCAGAGAAAGTGTTGACTAGGTCTGTGGGTACTTTGGATGGAGGATGTCAAGGGAAATTGAGCCCTCTCCTTGACCACCCATTCAATTCCACCACAAAACCTGTTTTCATCTTGTCTCATGCTTCTTCAGACTCCCCTTGAACACCCTATTAACAGTTTGTGTAAGTCTCTTGCCCGGAATATTACTGCTCCACCAGACTGTTGACTCCAATTTCATAAATGTGTAAGAAGTGAGCAAATTAAGTAGTATGAACTATGACAGTCCTCTGACACTGACAGTGTAGTGTACTGGCCCACACATGCTGTACAGCATAATGATTACATTACAATCTTGTGATATTATTCAAAATGACTTCAGATAAATGAATGATAAACTAGGGGTTATGCTTCCTTTATTACAGGGCTGATAAGGTAGCTAATCAGTGTCCAAGTATATGTCATTACATAAATTATGAACCAGGGTTTGATGTGTATTCCCAAAGAGCCGGAGCCTGAGTGTCATCTGGTATAAGTCTGCAGCCTGAAAAATGAATTCTGAAAACAACAGTCATTTTTGTTCTAACTGTATTAATAAATTACTAATAAATAACCTTAAAAGTTTGCGAGGGAGGCTTTTAATCTATTAGCAGAATTTCATACCAACTAATCCTGCATTTTCTTTCATATTGAAGATTAACTTTCCATGCAAGGATTTGAACCCTCATGCCCCCTCTAAAGGAATGATCTTTTGACAGCTCTGAGGCGAATAAATAAAGCATGCAGATTGCTCTTCTCCTGCTCAGAACAAACTCCTTGCCATTTGGAAAGCCTAATGGCAGCTCTGAAGCTGCTGCTGAGCCTCTGGCAAACCACCAACTGGTTCTGGGAGCTGGTGCACGCAGGTGCTGCCCATCACTGTCTTCTTCTCAGGGTGGATGGACCACAACAGAAAGGTCAGTCCAGCAGAGCCTTCTCCCAGCAACTGACACCTCCTCCCATTTACACCTAAATATCACTTAGGTGAAATGACCCAGCAAGAACTTTGCTGATCAAAACATTTTACCAAAAGCTCTCTGCTCTGATGTGGTATTTTCAGCAAAGAGCAGATGAGATGCCTCTCTAGTGCTCCACGTATTATATACATGGAGTAAGAGGTCTTAAACCACTCTCTAGGTTGTACAATAGAGCATTAAATATATATATATATATCATTTTTAAAGTAATTATATAGATACAGATAATTTGAGATAATTATATAGATATTTTGATTATATATTTCTCGGGGAAAAAAAAAAAAGCAAAATCCTATGAATCAAGGACAATGTAGGCTTTTCCAAGAAATTTTAAAATATGAGGAGTTTTTGGTTTGGGTATTTTTTTTTCTCCCACAGTGAAAACTGTTTAGGCAAGGGGGACAAAATGTCTCTTTTGTAGGATAGCCACTTTCTGTCAAAGGCACCTTCTGAAGGAATTTGACCAGCTCTGCTGGCGATCTATGCCCACACACTTCAGAAATGCTGAGGGCTGGGGAACTGACATTTGGCTTCGGTTACACGTACACAAATCCAGTATGCTCAGATCTATGTGTCTGACAAGACTTCATGGTTGAGTTCATCTTAACAGCAACGGAGCTGAGCACATTTGAGTGAAGATTGACTTATAGAGCACTCGGATTTACAGATACTACCTGTAATGTTTACATAGTTCTCTCAGTGTTTCAACTGTAATCCTACTGCTATCAGAATTCAGTTTAAACCTTATTTTTCATTTAGTTGCTGAAATATAGTTGGAGAGTCACTTGTGACTTGTATGAGCATAAGAGAAAGAAATGGGGTTTTTCCTTCTGTCATTACCAAGGTGTGTGTTCTCTGTGTAAATTATAGCTACTCCTGTAGTGGCCACAGGCATGGGTGAGGTGTATGATGAAGATGTGGGAATAACCTAACTACATAATTTGCTTTGATGTTTTCTTGTCCAGTGTGTTTGGGCTGTGTTAGCAGTGGGGGGGTTGGTCGTGGCTACCTTGGTCTTGGAGGCCAGACCCAGTGGCTGCTATAGCAGCTGGAATTAGGAATATTAGACTTGCTGTTGATGACTGTCCTCTTGCTTCAGAATGCTCCAGCTGCCTCCATCTCTGAATTCTCCTGATGTGCCTGTAGCCCACCTCTTCTGCACCACTCATCACAGCATTGTCATTGCAGACAACATTACCCTTTTGAAGATTTTCTTTCAGTTGTTTGCCATGTCATACTAAAGACCCTGTTCTTCAGTACCTGAAGAAATAAATAAACAAATGGGAAAGTCAATCCTTCCTCTGGGCTTTCTGGTGAATCTACATTTCATCATTTCAACTGAAACTCCTCAGGGTCTGACTTTGTGTAGCAACTTGTGTTCTGCTCTGCGTGGTCCAGAAATAGGACAGTGCATCATGAATGAAGAAATCTGGATTTTACTTGTGGATCTGCTGCAATTCTGTGATCATGGGTGAACCTCATCCCATACCCACCTGTGCCCACCTACATGAAGAGGACAGCAAACGATAGCTGGTCCAGTGCAATGAGGATCTTAATTCACTGCTGCTGGTGGCACGTGCTGCACAAGCCAGCACCAGTGCTGGTTTTGGATCTGAGATTGGCTTTTCCAGAGCTGATGTTTAGAAAAACAAATCCATTAATTTGTCAGTGGAGCAGATTTGTCTGCAGTCCAGGAACACGGAGTGGTACGGTGCTACTTTTGTAGTCACTTTTCACAGAAGAACTTATATTTAATATTTTCAAGTTATTTTCATTGATTATGGTATGAAAATGTAAGTGCAAGGAATCTCATAAAAAGTCTTTCAACATTCCTATTTCAAAATACAACATCAATTCTTCCCAGTAGCTGCTTCTCTTGCAACAGTGCTCAGATGTTCTAATTTGCATCAGAGATTCAAGGAGTTACACAGAATTACACAGGATCTGGTTCCAGCCCTCAAGAGCTTGCTGTCGAATTACAAACTAGACAAAGGAAGTGAAATGGAAGAAAACAAAGAGGACAAGAGTAACAGCCATCAAATAATGCCATATGCTATCTGAGATCTAAACCGGGTGGCTGTGAATCCTCTGAAAGCACTATTAAAATTCAGTTCATTAAATGCTGTACACCCTGATTGCTCCTCAGCCATCAACAATTTGTCCACTTTTTTGTAGCTGTCATAACCGTCTCAGAGACTGATGAGATTTGAATGTTTCGAATAAACATCTAAATTGTGTGTGTGTACCAAAACCAAATCCCAAAGTACGCAGCACTCTCTGATCATTAGTGAGAACTCATCAGCCGTAAGTGAGAAATCAGTTCCTCCACTCGAGCTCTTCAAAAACCCTCTCTTCAGGAAAAAAGAGCAGTGGGAGGTGAAAATTGGCCTTAACCAACACAGAAGTAGGTTCTGAACCCACCACCAGCTCGTTGGAGATCACCACAATGATGAATGAGGGTCCTTGAGAGTCCCCTTCCTACATCCCTATGTTCCTCTTGCTGAGAATCTCCGGAACTTATTATTCATCAAATGAAAAAATGTTTCAGGGAAACTCAGAAGATAAAAAAACATGGCTTAAACAGATTATCTGTTGGTGGATCAGTTGGCATGATACATATTTCTACAAGATTTTAAAGGCTGAGTTACGATTTTCCCTTTCTCACCACTGTCAGGTGCACAGTTCACCTGAAGCATCCTGTCTAAAGCCATGACACTGCTTGCTGAACATGGCTTTGGCTGCAGCACCCCTGGGACCATGAGGCATTGGGGATCTCAGGGGCAGATGTTTGCATGGTTCATGTTCTCCATCACCTCCAGCTCGGGGCACCAGGATGAGGTCATGGCAAAAGGAGTGGGCTGCAGTGTGTGTGCACCAAGGGAGATTTCTGCATTTTCCAGGGGGGAAGAGACATGATAACCATTGGCTCAGGGGCTGGGCTGGTGAATTTACTGCAAGTTTCCTGGGTTTTAGGGCCAAAGCATCGTTTTGCTTTGGAAAACCAAAGTATGTTGTCCTCGCATGAGGCTCTGGGTGGGATGGGTTGCAGTGCATGGGATGCTGGCCTTAGAGCTGTCTGCAGCAGTGTGGGGAGGTCCCACCAGCTGTGGGCACCCCACACCTCTGGAACTGGGTTTCCATGGCCTAAAGACAAGAACTTCTTTGACTATTGAATCTGGCCATAGACTGAGAACTCCAAACAGGAGCTTTATCAAAGAACTTTTAAAATGGAAAATGAACAAGCAAAACAACTGCTTTGTCATCTAAGGTGACGTGCAGCAGATTGAAAGTGGAATGATTTGTTCTTGTGTACAATCACAGGAACTGAACTGGGTATACGTTTTTTGCACTCTTACGCTATTCTCATCAGTTACTTCATACTTGTATTAATAACAATTAATTATCATTTTATCCTGATATAACCATGTTGACTGAAATAGAGTCACACAAGGGATTAATTTGGTCCAGTATAGTTTTCCATCATTGCATTTCTTGCCTGTGTTTTTTCAAAGCGTTATTATAATAAATTAATTTGAAACTTGTTAATTGTTCGATTGTTAATTGAAAAGTTAATCTTATTCTCCAGATTCTCCAAACATAAAACCTCTGATTCTTCTCAGCAAATATTTACAGCCCGAGACTCGGGCAGTAACTGAGCACGCAGCCGTCAGAACTGCACTAAAATTGGAGGACAGTAGCAATTTTTAAAACCAAAGACAGTATTTACAAAGTATGTTGCACACAATGGACAATACTGTAAAAGAAAAATATAATACATGTGCACAGTAAGGTGAAAACAAATACCTTTTCATTTTTTATTTTGTTGACTGGTATACAAGGTTCTAAAAAGGATATTCTTTTTTGTGTGTGTGTGTGAAGAACGCACTACAGATTTACAATATTATATTCCACTGTATACATTTGCTAACAAAAAATACCACTACTGTATCCACACCAGTGACAAATCTGCCAGCAAGTGACTAGTTGATATGCCTTTTTATTACTGCAGCTGCCTTGTTTTTTCTAGTCAAAATAAAAGAAAATCACAGGATCCTTAAAATAATAGCTGACAGCAGGTAGTTACTGAGAAATGCATGTCCCTGGCTCTTAACTTTGTAGCATCCATCCAGATGGCAGATTAGAGGCTGGGATCTGCAGGTTGGTGACAAATACATGGGTAATAGCATTCAGCTTGCCTAACTGTAAAAGTGAATTCACTATTCCTCTTTGATTGTAGACCTGACATGTCAGATGAGAGAAGGCTCTGGAAGAAGCTGCCAAAGCAATAGCACAAATAAATGCCAGACACAAGCACCGCTTGATGTAGGATTACAAACACTGTACCTATCATCAATTCAAATTTAGCTGATATGTAAAGGCAGCGGTGGTGTTACATCAGGCGAGCGGCAGAGGCGGAGGGCTGACGGGTACCTGGGCAGGGCTGCAGGAACCGCGCGGCCCCTGATGACTTCTCCCCGCGACTCGGCGGCCGTGATTGGTTTTGCCACGAGATAACAACGCTCCTGGAATTGCAACGCACGGCACGCGGGGTGCGTAGCAGTCGCCACCTAATTTGTCCCTCTGCCCTTCCCTGCGCCGTGTTATCAATCACTTGACTTTTGAGCAGCCCTGATCTATCTCCCTCTCGCTCTTCTTATTTTTTTTTTCCCTATTTTCCTCCTCCTTCTTTCTTTTCCTGAGAAATGCAAAACCAAGCTCAGGAAAGTGGTGGTGCAAGCTTGGCGTTAATCTCTCAACATGACTTTGCATGGGGACAGTCTTCCAGCAGCTCAATTACTCAGTAGCCATTAATTAGAGGTGCACACCCGCTGAGGGTCTCTGGGCTGAGCCTTGTCCTCTGTATGAGTTACAGGGCATGCTGAGGGAGTTTTACATTGTCATTGCGTGGAAGCGTTCCTGCCAGGGACAGGAATGATGGTTTCTAGGGCTTCCTGTGGTCTTTGTGGGGAGACCTGAGAGCACGTTCCAGTACCTGAAGGGGCCAACAAGAAAGCTGTTAAGGGACTTCTTATAAGGGCATGTAGTGATAGGATGAGGGGCAATGGCTTTAAACTGGAAGAGGGTAGATTTAGACTAGATATTAGGCAGGAATTGTTGGCTGTGAGGGTGGTGAGACACTGGCCCAGGGTGCCCAGAGAAGCTGTGGCTGCCCCCTCCCTGGCAGTGTTCCAGGCCAGGTTGGATGGGGCTGGGAGCACCCTGGGCTGGTGGGAGGTGTCCCTGCCATGGCACGGGGGATGGAACAAGGTGAGATTTGAGGTCCCTTCACACCCAAGCCAGTCTGTTGTTCTATGATTTTATGACCCTCATACTTTCATTGCTGGTGTCTTTGCAGACAAAACTCCTGTGCTTTGCAGTGGGAGGAGCTTTATTCTGATATTCCTATTCCACCTCTTCTGCATGGAACATGCTACCATTTTATCAACATGAAAATATGGTATCTCTTCTTCGTAATCTTTACATGTCTTGTGTTTTCAATGAAGATGAAGAGTGCCACTATTGGTGGTGTTTGGAATGATGTAGGTGAACAAAGTCCTTACCTCATAATTTATTACAGCTCAGGGCTTCATGTTGATAGTTGCCTTCAAACTCCAGCCTGCTCTTTCTTCCCTAGGAATAAAGCACTACCCATTGAAGCTAGCTTTTTAAAAAGTAAAGGTTATGTAAATCTCAGGAAATCCCACTTTATATATGAATTTGTTCAACAGGTATATAAGACAACATGAAAAAACATATGGCAGGTTAAAAAAACCTATTTAAATAGGAGAAATAAGTATGCATACATATTGTTTTTTGTTTCTAAAATGTCTGTTTGTGACTTGGATTTTGCCTTGACTTGCAATGTCCATTCTTCTTATATAGATCCTTGTATAAATGCTTTTGCTTTTTTGTCACTATTTAAATTTTTATGATAAATTCTATTGAAAAAACAAATACAAGCAAGGCAATGAAAGCACAGACTAAAACTGCTGACTAATATTTTCCAAAAATCAAGTGCCTCCAAGCCAGTCACAGAGGGATTAGGTGAGCAGACCGTGTGGCTATCACGGATGTCCCGAATGAAGTAATCCTCTTGCTATCTCCTTTCTCTAGCAGGGCTTCAGTTCTGCCAGCCCACCTTCCCAGGGTGCAAGAGTCCCAGTGCTGATGGCTAAATCGTGCTTACATTGCACAGGTTTGAGGTTGAATTCTGGCATAGTTCAGGGGATTTCAAACAGTGTAAGGAGAAGCAGAATTTGGCCTAAATCTGTAATCTTTCCTCAAAATTACAGCTTAATCAGTTGAGAATGAGCTTTATTTATTTATTTATTTATTTAGTTATTAAACTCTTATCTTACTTTTGTAGATCAAGAAAACCTGCAGTTTCATCCAGGTGCCTATCAAATTGCTCCGTGTCACTGCAGTGAAAACCAAAGATTAATCTATCACAATCAAAACCTGAAAAGTATTATGAGGACATCAAAATCTGAAATCTTTTTAAGAGAATACAGATGAGTAATGAGATTATCCATTGGTTTCTCATACTGATCAAGTTTTAATGTTTCACTTAATTTGCTTTGATATTAAAAATCTTCCAGTTCTGTCTTCTTGAGAAGCCTTACGGCAGCAGCATTGGTCTCACAGCTCTCACCCGTCTCCCTGTAGTACCCACAAAAAGTTTCTTCACTGGAGATCTGCTTTTCGCTTACCTGATTTATTGCCCACAACTCTCAATGTTATTGCATCATTTTTTTCCTTAATGATGCTGATGCTCAAATAATTTTGTTTACCAGCTAGTCATCTAATCATTGCTTTACATAATCATATTTATATTAAGTAGATAGGAACAATTAACTTTGTTTTAAGTGTAGTTATTTGAAATACAGTAGTGGTAATATCTGCCAGAAGCAAATAAACATATTAGCAGGAAATGCTTAAATGATCTGGATAACCCTATGAGCCAGCATAGCAGGTGGTAATATCCTGTTTTTAAATTACATTTCAGCAAGTGAACATAATAAATCCTCTTGTGTTATATATTTCGCTGGTAGCAACTTATACTCACATTATTCTATTTGACCTCATTACTGCTAATCATTATCACATTTTTAATAGCTGCCACAGTGAGTGAAACAGTTAATACAGTATTTCTTGCCGAAAGAGAGCCTGTCAGGTTATTGATGACAAATTAAAATTAATAAAGAAGATCTGTGTTGAATTTGAGGGAATGGAATAACTGCGAGCATCCAGATGATTGGAAAGGCCTCTGGGGTACTCTGTGAAGAGTAATGTTTTTGGTGTACGTGTATTGTCTTGAAAGGAACGCTAAAACTGCCAAATCTCTGCTTTTGCCTGGAAGACTTCCTGAAATAGGAGCTGTATTCTTTTGGCCCTCATCACATGTAATTTATCCCTGGGAGAGTTATTTCCCGCTCTGTACACCTCCGCTCGGTGCTGTAATAACCGCCACTTGCTGGGGCTCTGCACTTTTATTTACCTCGCTGTGCATCTTTACAAGAACCATCACCAGCAGGTCTGGGTGAGGCAGTAAATAAGTAAAAGTCCAATCCTGAATTCCTGCCTTGGCTCTTTGTTGAAAATTTCACTTATTGCTACTTATTTAAAACTTTCTGGGGCGGTACAATCCTCCTGGCAGCGGTGGTGA
This sequence comes from Podargus strigoides, assembly GCA_028020825.1. NCBI lineage: Eukaryota > Metazoa > Chordata > Aves > Caprimulgiformes > Podargidae > Podargus > Podargus strigoides. Next base: position 1,772,856 of record CM051626.1, read on the forward strand.
AGCATCACGCCCCGGTGTCCAGACATCCCCCTGCTCTGCGGAGCCGACGGGGGGTACCGGGCGCTAACTAACTGACGTTATGAAAAATTAATGCATTTACATATCCTCCAAATGCTCGTGCCTGTGTTTAAAGAGAGGTGTTTATTAGAGGTGAGGGCTCCACGGGGACGGGGCGGCCGCGTGGCGGGAGCCGTTCCCCGTCGGGGAGGGCAGTTCAAGGCCATCCCGAGGTCCTGAATTAATTGAACGTCGTGGTATTAGCTCAGTCCTTAGCAGACAGTAGTCCACACCGCAGAATCACCAGACATAATTTTGACTGTGCCCAGGAGGCATACCAGGGAGACTGAATTATCTCTTACCAAAAGAGAAAGTAGTCCTCTGAGGTCAACGGCGGAGGTCGTCGGTGGGTCAGCGCAGAGAGACGCCAACACGAGATCTGCCCTAAAAAACAAAAAAATAATGGTCCAATTACCGCCCGTAAGCAAGTCATGCAGAATTCCTTCACACAAAGGGCTTTTTTGGGGGGGGGAATAGAGAAGGAGACGGCAGCCGGTGACAGAAATAGCGTTGCAGGGAGGTACTCGCATGAATTTTTTGGAAAGGAAAATAGAAGGCGCCACCGTTAATTGCTTGAGAGCCGTTAAGCTGCAAAACTGCTGGGTAGCATTCAACAAATTCATCTGTATTTTCTCAGAGTCTGAGACAAAGCTCTGGTGGGTCTTAGGCTCTTCTGGTCGGTAATATTAATGTGCTTTGCATACAGAAAAGTGATGTCTTTAAAAACATCACCTAAATGAGGAATGGTTGAATAGGGTTGGTTCTTTAGGAGATATTTAGAGCTAGCCCTGTTTGGAGGGGAGAAAAAAAAAAAAGTGGCATTATGGGCTTCTGAGTTGTAGGAAACTGGAGCAAATTTGAGAGCTATGAACTCTGTCTGAAGGTTCAACCACAGCAACCCCTTTTCCCACCGCCGGCCCGAGACACACGCTCCTTGTTGAGTCCCAAGGCATGGAGAAGGGTTGTGCAATTAAACCATGTCAGGCATTCAGACCCCTGTCTGCACCTCGAAATACATCTTTGCACGGTGGATTGAAGGGTGCTGAGAGCCTCAACACTGAAGGTAAAACTTTGTGCAGCTCACGTGGTTGACAAATACCACTCAAATTGCTCTGCCAGGGAAATTCGAAATAAAAATATAGGAAATGAGGAGTTAATTCAATTAAACATTTTCCCACCCACATTTTACCTTTCCTCACCACTCAAGGGAATCATTCATGGAATGTATATCACCAGCAGACTTATTTTTACCATTATTTTTAACTTAATGAGTATACCTTACACATCAGAGAGAAAGTACAAAGGTTAAATTTTACATTAAGAGCACATTGCAACACGGTATGCAAATATTCCTATGCAAATCTAAAGCCACTGGAAGATAAATGTGTTATATTTTTAACCAGTTAACTATGACTGTGAAGTATGGTGCAAGATATTCAGTAGTTTCATTTTATATCTTTCTTGTAAATAATGCATAAAGTATGTAGATGTTGTCAAAATATGATTAAGCTATTAGCTTTATAGTTTTCATAGTTAAGAATGTGTTCAGCATGTAGCTCATAATAACTCATTTCTAAACGCAGACACCATTATAAAATATTTCTTGTTCAAGTGAATGTTATCATGTGACATAATGATTTTGCTTAAAACCAAGTTAAATGAGGAGTAAAATTAAACAATATTGCATGAATTGTGTTTGACTAATTTTGTGTCACATTATATTAGCCAAGCTTTCAAAATATGTGTTAATGACAAATAGTGTAAGCCCCTAACATACTTTATATGTCTGTAAAATCACCCTTAAGTCATTAGCTTTTAAAGGTTCATTTTGTTTGCAGTTTTTGTAGCCACTGGCTTTTTAGTGATTACTTTTGTCTATGAAACTCGACATGATTAAAAAAGAGATATTTTACATAAGTCTTTGGGACTTATTGCTGTGTTATGGGGGCGTACTGCGTGCATTAAAACAATGGCTAATAATTGATGAGCTCTCCAGTTTTCAGGTAAACAGAGTTAAGGGCGAATTTTAATGTTCATGTCGTATTTACATAAGAACCACACTGAGCTTTTAATCAACAGTTTGTTTCTTTTATGACTGGATTTGTCTCTTGCCTGCTGCAAAATTCTTCCGTAGTGAATGCAACGAAAGTCTTACAGATCTCTGGGTTTAATTCAGGAGTGCCCAAATTTGCTTTAGGATGGTAACTGCCTCCTTTTGGGGTGCTGTAAGTGCCACCAGAGTTTGGCAGTGGGGATCTGCAGCCTTCACAGCATGTGGGGATAGGCTTCTTTGGACTTATTGTTGCCAGGGCAGAACTATATGTAAGGGGGTCATGGTGCTAAAACAGAGAAGGGTAAAAAAGCAGCACCAGTTTCTTTTCTGGATGGGCATTAGGGCTCATCTGAGCCTGCATATCCAGACAGACATCTCCGGTCTCTATTAAGCCTTTTTATTGAAACTGTCTGTTTTTAATTCCTCTCTCTGTGTCTCACTGCTGCGAGGACTTGAAAGAGAGAGGAAACATAAGCCACTCAGAAACACAGAGTGGTCTTTCCATGTGAGACCAGGGCCAGGCAGGTATAAGACCAGCTCTTGAGTCCTTCCTTAGTGGGGAAAAACAGACATTTTATGTGGTGATCTCTTTCTATATAGGTTTAGCTAGTGAAAAAAAGGAAAAAACCCCTCCCAATGGGCTGGAGTGATGCTCAGCAATGCCAAATGGCTGAGTGGGAGGTAAGGGCACATAGCAAGGAGGGTGGAAAAGTGCAGAGAGAAGGCAATGTGGTGTTTTTTAGCGTTTCAATGCTCAACTTCTTTGATAAAATCTTCATTCTGCCCACCCTACCCTTGTGCCTTAGAAAGCTACAGCTTTATCTCAAGAATTTTCCCTCTGGACACTTGTCAGAACAAAGAGTATGGACTTTGCATATCATTTATCCTCTTGTATATAAGGAGCTTGTCACATCTTAATGTTGAACCTCACCAGAGAGCAGACCTCTCGAGCACTCGGCTCTCTGCTTTGCATTTGGGTGGGAAAAGTGGATCTGCAGTGCCTCTCTGGCTCCTGCCTGCCTCTCCTGGCTGCTCTGCCTGCTCCCGCCGTGCAACACGCGCCATCCACTCCATGGCGTGGAATGGGGGCAAGAGCAGCATGGGAGAGGTGCTGGGCAGGGTGGCAGCTGAGGGACACCCCAGGAAAGACTGGAGTCTTCTGGAAATCACTCCTCAGGTGGCCAAATTCCCTTATTAACTGCTTTCATCAAACTTCTGACCTGCTTTTTGCAGTCTTTCCGTTTCCATGAAATAAAAACTGCTCGTAAGGGCTTCACTTTGGCAACTCGAGAATGGTGTTGAAATGATGATATTTGCATGCATCCTTCTTTAAGAAGGAAGAAATAACCCAAACAAATGACATTCTGTAATTATCCTTCTGATATATTGTCATGGTTTGAACCCAAAGCCTTCAGAATAATGACTTGGCCTTCTTTTGCTGTGAAAGAAAGAGTACATTGTCCCCTGGGGGAGGTCTCCTGGCACTCAGGTGACAGGGGCGACCTGGCTCATGTGTTTGGGTCCTGGCTGAAGAGGGAGGGCAGGAGCTCACACAGCTCAGCCTGGAACAACTCCTGTGGCTCTTCTGGTTCTGTGGTTGGGTTCCCAGTCTGCCATCCCAGTTACCCAAGAGCTGGGTGAAGATGTGCCCCATGAAGTGCCCAAGAGCTGTATGAAGAGGTGGTACATTAAAGTCTCACTACTCTTCTGGTTTCTAAAAATAAAGATCCCAACAAAGATCTTCCGTTTTATTTATTTTCCAGACTTTTTACCAGGTAAAATACATTCTGAATATTAGGATTTTTTGAAAGGATGTGCAAGAACCACTACGATTCCTTCATTTTGGTACTTTTCAAATTTCACTTAGAAGTTCAGTGGGCTTTCTGGCAACTTTCAGAAAAGAAAGGTCATCAAGGAGGATGTTGAACACGAGGATGGTTGGAGATGGTCCTGATCATATTAGCTAGCACTCTGCTGACTCCTGATTAATACTCTGGGTTCAATCTATCATGATGCAGTGATGGCTCTGCCACAGTATTACACAGAGGTGATTGAAGTGGTGATTTCCATAGCTATTTCTGGAAGATCAGCAGAAGAAAAACAAAGCAGGTGAAATGGATAGCTAGCAGTGAAGCTGTTTAAATATTTATAAAACAGTTAGCTAAGATTCAGGATCCATTTAACATATCCAAATTTGATACATTAAGATGAATAATTGCTCTTCTGTAATACCATTCCATTTATTTATTTATTTATTCTTTAAAATTGTATTGCTACTTTCCCTATGACTCGAAGAAAGATTTTGAAAGTAATATATTGTCCTTGGATCCAACTCTGAATGATCATAAAATGCCAGTCTGGAATAATACCATTTTTCTGAAGAGTTGTTGATTTACTTTGCTGTGTTGAGAACAGAATTTGGTCCTGAAAAGAGAAGAGAGAAGAGGAGAAGTAAAGAGAAGTAAAGAGAAGTAAAGAGAAGTAAAGAGAAGTAAAGAGAAGTAAAGAGAAGAAACTCTTGTTTACCCACAGGATTTTGTTTCAAGGAAAAAAAAGTAGTATTTTATTTCCAGACTGGAAAATCACATTATTGTAACAACAGAAAAATTCCATAAATGAATCTAGAAATAGCCTTTAAAATTAAAATAAAATCTGTCTCTTTTTTAGAATGCAAGAGCTACATTTGAAGGAAAATATTTAATGTTTTAAATTCAACAGTGTTCCCCAGACCCTCTAGTACAGCCCAGTGTATGCTTAGAAAGAGCTACTTCATCTATTTAATTAAGAGAAACTACTATCAAAGCAGATTTCGCATTTAAAATTCGTGTTTAAACTTCTCACAGATTAAGTGAGCTTAAACAGTTGCTATTCCTGACTTTAACAGCATTATAAAATACATTAGAGATTGAGAGGATAAAATTCTGCCATGTTAGGTTATAACCTAACTGCTATTTGCAGTTGTAAGGACTACTAATGGCGCAGGGACAAGATTTATTATAGTAAAGACATCCTGCTTAACATTACCCTTGTCATTCCATTAATAATGACTGCTTATGAGCCATCTCGTTGGCATCTTTGTTGTCCTGAAAACTTAAAACTCGCAGCACAATTCTTTACGATGTGCTACATTGCCCCCTCTGGGTATTCCTGACCATTATCCCATTTGGTTATATTCAAAACTGCTGCCTCCTGAGAGAGCATTAGGGCCGACCTTTAACCCTGCAATATTCTTGGTTCAAATGGCGTAATAACATGTAGTGAATATTTACAAGCATACTTATACTATAATAGAGTACTGCTGTGAACATTAGCACATATTTTCTGCTCAATCAGGCTTTGATGTAGAGCTTGGCTTGTACCCTGGAGAAAATGCAGTCCCCAATAAGCTGTGCTAGTGAAACACCCTTGAACCTAACCAGCTTACACGACGTATTAGCAGGCACACATACACATCTGCAGGGCTGTCAGTCCCAGCAGCGTGCTGGGGGAGGCACAGCCCCTCCTGCCATACCTGGGGTTTTAGCAGGGGGTTGAGAAAAGGTGATCTTACCCAGGAAAAGAAAATTCAAAGCAATGAGCCATAATCACAATGGGTGAGGTGTTTTCCCCTTTCCTGTCTGCTTTGAGTGGCTGTGGAGGTGTCTTGGTTCCCCAGGCACAGACCCATGGGCCAGCCACGAGTACCCTGAGTCAGTGGGAGATCCAGTCAAGGCAGGGACTCACAGGTGTGTCCCATAGCACCTCATCATGCTCAGTATAAAAGGAGGGAGCTCACTGAGGGTAGAGTTCCTCTGCCTGAGGTTCCTCTCTACTGGCCTTCTGCTGCTGCTGCTGACCCCAAGGACCAGGCTGAGTAGAACCTTGCACAGTTTATGTTGGTATTTGTGTTAGTTTTGTTATTTCATTAAATTTGTTTCTGCTTCAGCCCATGGGGCTTCTCCCTCTTTTGTCCCCCATTTCCATCCTCAGCTGAGGAGGGATCATCAGGTGGGAGAACAACTGCTGCAGTTCAGCCTTGGGTACAGGCTAAGCATAGACAGGGAGCAAGTGTGTGTCGTGCTGCTGCCTCCCAGCACTTGCAGCATTTCACTCTGTCCCCACCAGTGACTTCCTTATGTCCTGCTGTAGCAGTGCTGGGATGCTCCATGGGAATCCCTCTGCTTTTGCCCCAAACTTCCCTATCTTCTCTCTCCATCCCCAGTTGATAGAATTTAAAAACCTTACAGAGAGGGGTGTCGGATGGTAATTTCACAGGTATGGGAATTGAGCATTGGGGATTTTAGGTTTATAGGTGAACACCTCCACCCTTTTCAGTGAGGGAGAGTTTTGGCTTCCACATGGATTCACATGATGTTGTCCTCTGTATGCAGTTAGTGTCCTTCTCCACCCTAGTCCTGTCCTGCCCTGACTGCTGTCACTTTGGCATGATACACAGATGAAATCTAGGACACAAAAAAGGTCTATCTCAGGCAGATTAATGACTTTAATATTCATTTGGGTGTAGATTTTTCCAGTTTGTTCCCCTGGATCAGTTTTCTCCTTCCTCCAGATCAAGGCTGTTATTCCTTACATGTTCAACCCCCTTTTTCTGTGCTTTGCTCTCTGTTTCTGTAAAGTGCCCAGTGAAAGAGTGGAGGTTTGATTGATCCTGCACCCAGACCTACTCGTGCATGCTTTCTGGTTTTCATGCTGTGGAGGAGAAAGGGTCACTTCTTAGTTTTGTTGGTTTATGAGTGTGTAGTTAATCAGTTTAGATATGAGTCCAGCACAGAGGCAGAGTGAGCTTTTGAAATAAGAGTCTCTTGGGGTTATGAAAAACTTTGACTTGGCAATATCTGTCTGTCTTCAGCCAAAGATAGAATAAACCTTCCTTATTTTCTTGGTGTAACTTATAAACCTGTTACAGTTTTTGCATTAAAATCTTCCTAGACAAAGAAGATGTCCATTTTTGATATTTTATTCATAAGATCCCTCAAGGTGTCATTGAAATTCTCGCAGTCTTTCATCAGTGTGATCCACTCTTGGAGAGTACACCTGCACAATAGATGAAATGGTTGTCCTCGGAGAATAATGGCAGCCATCCTGATATTAATTTGGTTCCAAGTAATTATCAAGTTCATATCTTTCAGTTTGCTGGGTAACTTTTTCTTCCTTCTGACTTTTTTTTAAATCTTTCTAAATAGTTAGCAGTGATTGTTCATGCTGCTCCAGCCTCTCCTTACAGCCTGGTCCTCCTCACTGGGATTTCAGTGCAGGTTGGGACATTTAACCATGGCAGACTGCGTACAGCTGTCTGTCTTGTCCTGAAATTAATATTTGGTGTGTGTAGATCAATAATGTGCCACACAGAAATTTGTACATGATAGGTCTAGCTAATGCTTTAGGAAAATAAAATGCCTTATATAAATTTCATGCTGGTGTTGCTCTATTGATTACACTCCTGTGTATGTGATGGAGAACTGGGTCCAGGTCTGGTGTTTCCTTTCTACACACCATTTAGAGAATTTTTTTTCTTAAATAATATTGAAAAATACAGTTGGCATATGCCCACAAATTGTACTAACAGTACTGACAGCATTGAGTGGCATCTCTGCTGGGGACAAACCCCTCTCTGTCCTGCAGAGCCATGTGAGCAAACCACTGCTCCAACAAGTCATGGTCCTGTAACTGTGGTGGAATCACTCAGAACCTCAGAAGCCAGTCCTGAAAAGATGCTTCAGTGATTAATATTACACTAAACTTGCTATGGTGCATCTGCATTTTAGTGCTCATTAGAGGAGAGGCACTCCTGTAAGCCATCCCACAGCTCAGGCAGGGCAGCTCAGTGGCTGTGAGTACTTGATGTCTATTTTCAATATGTGTATAACTATATGCAGATATGTATATTCAATATGTATATAAGCATATATATATTAATAAAAAGTAATAAGCCATGAAATGGTAAGACCAGCCAAGGAAAAACCAGCAATATTTTTCTATGTAGATTCTCAGCACCCTTTTTAAAGATGATGCCATGGAACAGGAGGACCTTAGTGCCTCCCAAGGGGCTCAGTGCCAACAAAAAATGCGAGCCTTTTGTAGAGTAAAGTCCTTAAATCCAGCTCAAGCCTTGCACCACAAGGCCTGGAGGGCCTGGAGGAGGGCAGTGCCTGTACCTGGGGTGGACCAGCCCTGACAGGGTGCTGGTGTCTCAGAGTCAGCCTGTCCTCTTGCATGCCTGTGCAAGATGTATGTCTGAATGTCTCTGCCTGGGATTAAGACAGAGGAGCTATTTCTCTGCTTGGACACATACAGCTTAGACAAATGTTATCTGAAAAAAAATATTTTTTAAAGTTTTTATTATTATTTGGGGAAACTTGCCTATGGGTAGTGCTGCAGCACAGCGGTGTGGGCAGAGGAGGAGCCCAGCAGCTTTCTTCAGATTATTAGGGGTTTCTCCTGCTTTCCCCTGGCTATTGCCAACCAATTTATATTTTGAAGGAAGCCTGCAAGAAATTTTGTGTTTTCTTCAATTCTTCCAGTTTATTTCTGTTCACATAGCTCTCCTTTTCCCCCCATTGGCAGTAAATCCTTAGGGCTGAGCCATCCATTTATTACCAGTTGGCAGTTGTTCAGTCTTCCAGTCTACAGTGATCTGTTTTTAGCTGCCAATAGTGCAGCATTAACAAATCTGTTCTGATATTTATCTGTGGCAGTGTCTTTTGTTAAATGAAGAATACAAAGTTTAGGACATACTGTATTGGTATTTTTATTGCATCAGGTAGGGCACTTAAAACTTCCCTCCAATATTTTTCCAGCATGGGATAACATCTCTAGAATTCTGCATCCTATGATGCAGTTTTATTTTATGTATCTTTCAGATGCTGTTTCCTGAAAAAGGAAGGTTTTATGGGAATGCTGTTTGGTTTTTCTTTTGGTGAGCTCATAGAGGAATCTCAGTGTCATGGAAAACAGTGAATAAGTTACTGATCTGATTTTTTTCCCATTTTTCTCATGTGTAATTATCTGTGTTTTAACTTGGAAAAGTGTTTTGCACCCCTGTAGATCCCACCACCTTGGGCTGAGAGCCCAGGGCTTTATCAGCAGCAGAGCTCAGCCCCCAAGCTGGTGCCTACCCTTGCTGAGCTGGGCTGTGGGCTGCATGCACACCAGCATGCTCACTGCAGCCAAAATAAAAGGCCCTGCTTTTTCTTATTTATTTAGCCATTTATTTTTAAGGGTTGGAGAATAGTGTGAGTTATAAATTGCATTAATGTAAAGAAGAGCTCGCTTGATAATTGGGGTTTACACTCATTTTTGTAGAATGGTGGTGGCTTTAATTAACCAGCCTGCAGATGGATTGGATAAAAGATACTTTTCACAATGCATCTATATCTTTCTTCAGTCATTGTACACTTAAATTGCAGATTCTCATGAACTGTAACCCAGAGTCTTAGGGCTCTTGATTCTACATTTCCCTACAGATCTTCTATCTTCAGTCATGTCAGAGCTGGAGGATGTGACTGTTAGGAAAAGGTGTAGCTATATTTAACTGCAGAAACCCCCCCTACATTCAAATGAAGTTAAGGCTCTGATTTAAGACCGCTGAGACAGAAACCTGAGGAAGAACCTCTGTAGATATTGCAGTCCCACGTGTGCAGATGCTGCACCTCACGTTTGATCCAGTGTGCAGTAGTTGCCTGCACACCCTGTAGCAATGCAATGTGGGTGAAGAATCACTTGCAGTCTGTAGTGCAAACCATGAGGTTCACATACACTTTAGGCAAGGTCTGAGCAGGCACAGCCTTTGCAAAGATGCTCAGCTAAAGTTTGTTGAACAACAAAAAACTCATTCTTTTCCTTTCCCACCCATGACTGTTCCTGCATAAATCTGCCCAAATTCCAATTACTGACAGAAAGGCCATATTTCTGCCAAATTTTAAGTCCTGGTTTCACAGAATCACAGAGTGGTGTGGGTTGGAAGGGACCTCTGGAGATCATCCAGTCCAACCCCCTGCCAGAGCAGGGTCACCCACAGCAGGTCACACAGGGTCATGTCCAGGTGGGTTTGAATGTCTCCAGAGAAGGAGACTCCACAGCCTCTCTGAGCAGCCTGTGCCAGTGCTCTGTCACCCTCACAGTAAAGATATTTTTCCTTATGTTCAGGTGGAACTTCCTGTGTTCCAGTTTGTGCCCAGTGCCCCTTGTCCTATCACTGGACACCACTGAAAATAGTCTGGCCCCATCCTCTTGATAAGTATTGATGAGATCCCCTCTGTCTTCTCTGCTCCAGGACAAACAGCCCCAGGTCTCTCAGCCCTTCTTCATCACAGAGATGTTCCAGTCCCCTCACCTCTGTACCCTCTGCTGGACTCTCTCCAGAATTGCCTTGTCTCTCTTGAACCAGGGAGCCCAGAACTGGACAGTACTCCAGATGTGGCCTCACCAGGGTAGAGCAGAGGAGGAGGATCACCTATCTTGACCTGCTGGCCACATTCTTCTTCATGCACCCCAGTTTCCCCTCTGGAAACATTTTGTTGAGCAGTTTCAGCACCCTCTGGTCTGGAGGTGGTTGGTGCTGGGCTGTGGCAGCAGGAGCCCTGTGGTGCTGTTTTGCACATCTGTCGCTGGTTGCTGGCAAGCAGGGAGCTGTCCTGATAGAAACTCCACTCACCGATGCAGAAAGCAAAACCTCCAATAACTTCAGCTTGGCTACAGCCAGCAAGGATGTTTTTCAGCCTGAGATGAGGTTTGGCAAATTTCTAAGCATCTGGGAACAGGGTTGTAGGTTGGGGGAGTTTAAGTCCCTGCTAACACCAGTCTGTAATGTACTGTGACTTTACATGTGTAATTTTAATTTCCAAGAACAAACTTTGGTGCCAAGTGCTTTACAGTCAGTGGAACAACTTCCAACAAAGTTGAGTGAGTTTGATATCAGGCCTGCAATGACAAAACCCAAAGCAAACATGTTTTCTTGCACATAAAATCAAAGATACCTTCTTTTTGACATTTCAGCACTGTTCTTCCTCTGCTAGTGCTTGGTGGGGGTTTTTGGGGGTTTTTTTGACATGGCCATAAAAAAATACTCTATAAATATTAAAATTTAAAATATCTAAAAATATTTTCTCAAAATCCTGTGCTTAAAACCACAGAAAGCTCAAGCCTCAAACCCTTTTGCTGGAGGATGGGCTTCACTGAAGATGTTGCATGGACTGGTTTCACTCTTGGCTTTTTCTTTTTGCTGCTTGTGCTAATATTTGTGAGAGGTTGCTGCTATGGCACAGAGCTTTCTGTGGATATAATGTCCTGTGTTACTCTGCAGTAAAAAACTTACTAATCTCCTGCTTAAAATCGCTTTTAAAAATTTGTTGGAGCAAGGGTCTTGGTTTAGTACTCTGTTCCCTTAAGTGACTTCTTAAGATTCACAGAGTTGCAGTAGGGTAACAGTATTTTTTCTTTATCTTGGGAATGTCTCAGCAAAGATGATACTTTGCTAAATATAGTGAGTTTTAAAAGTCATTTGAAGGTGTAGGGGGCTTGAAGTCCCTTGAGGACAGGGATGAGCAGGGATCCTGGCAGCGGGGCTGCAGGAAGGGGGGTGTGGGATGCTGGCACATCACCATTAAGAGGTTAATCTTGTGTATATTGAAGATTTTGGGGTGATGCCAGTAAATGGGGTTGCTTTGTCCTGGGCACTTTAGGAGGTGTGTGCTGGAGCAAGGGACAGGATGAGGTCTTTCCACCTCTAACAGATTTCGGCTCAGTTAAGACTTTTTGTTCTTTTTTTTTTTTCTTTTTCCCTGATGCCTTTTTTTCTTCAGAAATGTAACTGTTAATAATCAGGTTAATGCAGATGAAACCATTACTACTTCACTCTTCAGAAACTCTTCATGCTTCTTAATTAAAGCCTTTGTCTGAACACAAAATAATTAATACATAAAATGAAGCACAGGGAAAGAATCGACTGTGAAACTAGTCACTCAGTTGTATATTTAAACAATATTTAATCATTAGAGTAACACAGTGCTTGCACTTTTGGAAAGAAAACAAGCCTTATGCTTCATGTTTATTTAACACTTTGACTAGTTCATTCTTGGAGGTATGAAATGAGGCTTATAGAGTGCCAGAGCAGTAAATCATACGTTCTGAAAATTACTGGGTCTTAAACAGTAGTGTCATTTTAAACCTAAACAGTTCAGTGGTGAACCAGCATATAAAACTGACCTCTTATAACAACATCTACTGTTTACACTGAAAGGCAAGTAAAGGAAATAAAAACAAGGCATAAAATATGGTGTAGTAAGGATGTCATTTACTTGTGTTTCTGCCTCACTTCTGGATACTGATGGGTATGATAACTTTCATACAGCTAATGCATTAAAGATGGGAGATGTAAAAATTGCCATGGATATGCATATATGTGCATATACCAGCTATGCACAGACAAAAACTTGGGCAGCATCTGACACCCAAGCACTTTTCATTGGTATTTGCTCAGATTTTAAACCCCATTTGTTTTGGCAACATGCTTGCTCACTTTATAATACCCTTTTTTTTTTTTTTTTTTTTAACCAATGTTCTAATGAAAGAGTTTCTTGTCAGGAATACTTGTTGGGAAAAAAATTTGAAGCAAATATTCAGTTTCTTTTGTGGAGAGTGAATGCTGAATGTTGAATTTGTAGGTGTGATTAGCTTACACCTTGCTTACCAGCACAAAGGCACTGGTTCACGATAGGTTCCATATAGGTTTTCACAACCAGCTACATGAGTACATTTCTTTTGAGTACAGAAACACCACAGTGTTTGCTCAAAAGCAATATTTTTTGCCAAAATTGTTGACTGACATTATTTCCCAAGTCATGCTTCAGAGAGGAGCGGGCAGACAAGGTTTTGTGCAGTGTGTAGGTGAACGTTTGCAGTGAAAACCTGGAGACTCCCCCCACCCTGAAACATCTCGCTGTTTGGTGGTGCAATATATTTAAAATCACTTCTCTGAGTCTGGCCCAGGTACTGATACATGTTTATTATCCAGTCTCAGAGGAACTTACAATGTTGTTCATTCTCCTAATTGGATAAATACTGGCTTATGGAGGTAAAAAAGTCAAAGCACCTTCCCAGCTGCCAGCCAGCCCTTGCCCCACTCATGGACCACACTGCCCATGGATGCTCCTCTGGCCCTGCTGCCTCATGGCCCCTCTATGGGTGGGCAGAAATGCTCCACTGCTGCTGTTCCAATGCATTTATGAGTAAGAGCTGCTGGGTTTTTTGTTTGTTTGGGTTTTTTTTAAGAGAAGGATAGATGTCTGAGCTCTCAGGACATACTTTGTATCGGTCATGTTCAAGGTTAATAGAGGGTGATACTGCTTTGCAGTTTGATTCTGTGATGCTTCTTAGGTTAAAAAACATATTGGTTTTAAGGCTATGGATTACCAGGTTCTCAGAAGTTGGTGACCAAAGGTGAAACCTCTGCTTTACTTTGCTTTTGAAGTGAAGAACTCCTCCCTTAAGAACAGGTAATGATGCTTTTTTCCATGTTAATGTCACCTTTGTCTGCAGTGCTTCTGTAAACACATCAAGAGGCTAACGAAGAGAAGTGATGGGCTTAAATTTGGAGAGCACCTGGAAAGTGCTTTTTATTAGTTTGCATCCTGAATGAATGGCACACTGAAACTCTAATTATGAATAGCTAAAAAATATGATCCTTCAATTAACTGTATCAGTTGTGTTTGTGAACTACTGAGAACTTGCATTATTAATGAACACACAAGGTTAATATTAGTTTATTTATCATTTGGAATATGACTTTTCAGTTAATCATACCAGTCATGCCACATTCAATTTTGTTTAATGCATGAAGTTCGTGCAGGCTTTGTTAAACTAATATTTATTATGTGTGATGTATTAAAAAGCAATAAAGCATTTTATTTCTCTATCTCAGGTCCTTTATACAAGTGTCTTCCAATATGCTGAAAACTTTAATATGCAAGAAAATATCCTCTTGTTTATGAGGAAACTGAATAAATAATGAGTCCCCTGTGTGATTTTTAATTTTTGTTTAAATTCAGATGTGATCTCCCTTGTGTAGAGGTGGTTGCAGTTTATAATGTCACGCAAAGTGGTCTGCACACACCATATGGGTTTTCAGATGCAGGTTGGTTTGTAGCATTGCTGCTATATTTCATCTCCTTGCTTCTACTCTTGGTTTCAGCACAGTTGGAGAATGTGGCTGCTGTTTAGTGACACACGTGTCGCGGAACTGGAATTACTTAGTGTTTAAATTTTGAACAGAAAAGGTATAAAGTGTTTCTTACCTGTGATTTCCTCTGTAGTTGGTGTCAGGGATGTGCTGATGTGTTAGGTGAGGCATGTGCTGACGTGCTCTCACTGCCTGCAGCCCCCTCTCCCTTGTGTTTGTCCATACCTTGCCCCACTGTGCCATGCAGACATGCTGTAAAATGCAGCACCATTTGTATAATGGCCAAATTATTAAAAATAATGAAGTATTTCAACAACTTGGTAATGCTGAAATACTGTTCTGTGAAGTTTTCAGTCTTTGCTCCCACATGTGAGCTCCAGGCTAGTGAATGCAATGGCAGGGTCTTTGCCAATGGATCCTGGTTTGAATGGAAGGAATATGTTTGATGTGGAATTTTTATAAAACACAATATTGTCAGTCACAAGTCTTTAAAATTGAAGAATGAAATCTGATATTATTAAGAATAGTAAGTACTCTTAATCTGTTGGGTTTTTTTTTGTTCTGAAAAGAGTTAAGAACTTAATTTAAACCTTAGTAAAAGCTAAGAGACAGACCTAGCAAGCTCGTTCAAGCAGTGCAAGGCTTTAAAAAACAAACTCCTTGAGTCACAAGACCGAAGGCATAACTCCCCTGAATCACAACATGGTTAATGAATTTCTTTTGGAAGAGGGATATGTTCTTCTGAAGGCCAATTTTGCCAAGTTTGGGCAATAGGCTACATCTTAAAATCCTTAGGAAGATTTAAGATTCATTTAGGAGTGAAATATATATTTTGTTTTAAAATATGTAGTTGTAGGTTATAATATATGTGTGTAATATATTCTGATCTAGATTATGCTCAGCCCCTCCCTCTATATAGACAAAGCAGGCACTTGGTTCTGAAAGGCCTGTGGATGATTCCATGGTTTTTATTTTCTTTTAATCTTGGCTGTGAAATATTTCATTATCAAAAGCAATTTTTTTAATAAATTATCTGGCAACAATACATGAATTCAACTTCTTTTTTGTTTGGTCAGTAAAATAAATACTTAGGCACACCTAACTTAGCAAGAGCTCAGGCATACTCCATTCAGACGTGTCTGCTTTAACTAGTTTCAGTGTAGCTGTTACAATTTTCATCCATAATATATGATCAGTTTGTAAGAATTTCCTCTACATGTGAGAAACATATTTAATGCTAACATTCTCAAATTGGAGCTAGTTATAAATAATGCACTAATAGATGTGAAAGAGTGTAAATGATTCCTTTGTGTTGTACCTGTGAGGTTGTTAGTGCTTCTTTAAAAAACAAACAAACCCTCTTTTGCATGATATTTATTCCCATCTCTTCCATCAAAGAGGTTACAGTCTTTGTACCTTTTTATGTAAATTAAAAATCTTTAGCCAGTTCTGTGTCAAAAATAAATAGTTGAATGAGCTTGCAGACAACATTTATTTTGTATGTACATTAATGGGCACTTCCATTTTTTCCTGCAGGCTAGAATCCACTTTGAAATTCATGTTTGATAAATTCCCTGGCTTTCCGAGTAATTTAGCTGTCTATAGGGCTGTTGATCCTTTGAGTGTATTGCTGAACCATTGGGACTTGTGCACCACATCTGCATATCCAAGTTCAAATATATACTCAAGATGATTGGTTTAAACTTTAAGTTGTTGATCTTATTCCTGATAGATTTGTTAGATTGTCTCCCATTTCATTTCTAAAATCTGCGCCTAATCCATAAATACCCCTTCTTAAATATGTCTCCAATAAACTCACTGATTGAGTTAGTCATTTTGTAAGCACAGGGCTAAATTAATATTCAGCATAGCCTAATAACCTTAAGACACAATGCTCTCTGATATTGTGTATCTGAATGAGAATTTGAGCGGGGCCCTTGCAGATCAGATCGAATCGAGGTGCCGCTTCCCAAAGTAGCAAGACTGCCTTTGAAAATGTTGTTACACCTCTGAGCATCTACAAGGAGATCCAGTTTTCACTGTGATATGATATTAGTGGGCAGGGGTTCAATATATCAGTCTTCCTCAGCTTTTTCAAGACTTAACTACTTCAGCTTTGCTTTTTTTCTCTCTTTTTTTCAGCGAGGTGATTTAGGCTCTTATTTGCTGTTCAAGCATATTGGGGACAATACAGCAGATGTAACAACCAAATTTACAGCACTTTGACAACTACAGCAAGAAACAGCCCACTGCAAATTCTAGCCAGGTTTATTTCACATATAAACTGTCCTGAGGTGCTGTGCAATACCCTCCAGACCAAAGGCACCCCATTCCTGCCACATGTCCTCCTCCTCCTCTTGGCAGCATGCATGTTCTGCCCAAGTGTGATGGGCAAAGGGCTGGGATGCTGTGCAGGCACCGGAAAAAGGGAGCAGTGGCAGTCACAAGAGTTGTGCAAACACTGGGTGTCGCTTCCAGTTTTTACTTCTTCCCATTGAGCTTATTTTAAATGTTGTAGACCCCCTTTGTATAAAGAAAGGGGGAATTTAAAAGATGTCCTCTAAATATAAGCTAATTCAGAAATCCTTTTGGCCATAGCAGCAGTCATTCTATTTTAAAGCTACTTGTCTGCTTTGCTGTTAGCAGGTACGATGTGATCTGAAATGTTCTGCAGTGTATGAGAATCATTCAGGTAATTTGAACTTGGAAGTATTTATGATGTTGTTACAATTTTTAGAGGATTCACATGTATTTCCTTTGTTCCATTTATTAAATTCCTCAACTTGAGCAGACTAGACAGGGGTGCTTCGTGTTGCTAGAGGCATGTGGTTGGTTCCCAGTGTGGGTGTAATAACCTATTCTGACACTGACAGAGCATGGATTGCAATTACACTTCTTTTTCTGTTTCTTTATAAGGACATTATTCTAATAATGTACCTTGTGTGGTCTTTCAAGGTAAATTCCAATAAGTTCCTTGTCTTAATTAATAAAACCGATCTGACTAGTGGTACCAAGAGTCAAATTTAGAGTCTCTCGGGCCTTTTTGTGACAGAGAGGAAAAGAGATGCAGTGGGGAGGGTTCTCTTCCTTGCATGGGTTTGGGTATTTGTTGTTTTTGTTTTAATAATATGTGAAAATTTATCTCTGGCTTTAAATTCTTAGCTGGGGTTTAATGAACTGAATTGATTAGCATCCAAAGGATTAAGGAAATAGGTTTTCTAGTTCTGAAGCAAGTGTAGATCTATGTACATATGCCTCTGCTTTGTTTCACAGAGGTTAATGTATATCCCCTTAAAAGTCTTTTGTATTGTGCTGCATGTGATATTTGTAGGGGAGAAAAATGTGTGCAAGTGCCACAGAAGGGAGGAGAACAGGAGCCCTCTACTCTGAAATTAAATTTTTCATTTTACATAAAATCAAGTTTGCTCAGGAGCATTACCACAGTGCCATAGTGTTTAACATGATTTACTACTTTGCTCACTTAAATTAACAAATCGGACCATATTTCATCGAGGTAATTAAGCACATCTATAACCTTAATAATGTGACTTTCTCACAGGTGCAGTTCTGCTGGAGTCCATCAGCCTAACTTTGTCTTGGAAAGTAAGTGCATCCAGAGCACTTTGCTAAAGCAGATCCTTGCCACCTTGTTTTGGGCTATCAGAGTCCTTTCATGTCTACTGCTCTGTTTTGTCTTAACAGCACCAGTATATATGTTTGGAATGATTATTTTTTATGCCAAAAGCAGCTTTAAATTGGTGATTAAGCCATTGATCTGTTTTTTGTAAGTAAAATTTATGTCCTGCCTATGAAAAATACAAGACCCAACTTCAACATCCTTGCTTGGGAGTGAGTGCTTGGGAATCTACATGATGTGTTTCCAGTGCTTTGTTCTGCCATTTTCTTCTCCGATTCCTTTCTCTGCTGAAATACTGGACTCCATCACTGCTGTGATGTTATATCTTGGTATGGAAGAGGTGGCAGGGCTTTGTGCTCCACAGAAGGACCAGCCTAAGCCAAGGGAATTCCTTAGGTGGAAAGTGGAAGAGCCCAGACAGAGTGCTCCTGCAAGAGTGCTGTAGGACTTCATAGAATCATTGAATCATAGAATGGCTTGGGTCAGAAGGGGCCTTTGAGGGTCATCTAGTCCAACCCCCTGCAGTGAGCAGGGACATCTTCAACTAGACCAGGTTGCTCAGAGCCCCATCCAACCTGACCTTGAATGTTTCCAGGAATGGGGCATCTACCACCTCTCTGGGCAACCTGGGCCAGTGTTTCGTCACCCTTATTGTAAAAAATGTCTTCCTTATACCTTATTCCATCACCCCTTATCCTATTGCAACAGGCCCTGCTAAAAAGTTTGTCCCCATGAGACCTCTTTAAATACTTCTGCTTGTTTGCTCTCTGGTTTTGCAGTGAAAACAATTCCTTAGGGGGACATGTCAAGGGAGTGGAGACCGAGGCATACTGACCAGCTCTGCTTCTTTCCAGTATGGATTTTCTTTGCAGCTATTTAGCACGAAACATCTTTTGAATTCAGTTTCCACATCCTTGAAGTGACACAACTGTAATAAGAAAACAGAGGTTTATCCGTGACGTGTAGGAGTGTGCACATTCAAATTGTAAGCCAAGATTTGCACGTTTGGAGTGGTACCATGTTTGTGAGTCCCTAAAGCAGGTCTGGGCAGATCTGGAGGCAGCCTGAGGCATTGGGCTTGTCTAGCATTTCCTACATAGATTTCTTATGCATGCCCACAAGTTTTGGCAATGCCTGGCAGCTGTCTGCAGGTGTGGGATGCGTGTGGGTTGGGTGTGCTTGTGCTTATGTGCACATCACATGCGAGTGCTGCTTCGGTCCAGCTTCAAGTGCTTCCATGGATTTCTTCCTTGATCCTTCTTGATTGTTAATGCATTCAACTGGATAGAGAACATTTCCCTGATTTTTACTTCCCCAAATCCTCCTGGGTTCTGCTGGGGTCACTCTGATTTAATCTGAGCAGTACCTGTACTACTTCTGGCCTCCACAGAGCAATTCTGGGCACTTTTCTCACATTTCAGACATTTTTCTATCATTCCCCTTTCCCTGCTCATTCTGAACTTCTTCCTCTGGGACTTCAGCTGATTTTTAGTCATTTCTAAGAGATTCTTTTGGTCTCTTTCCATTGCTTTACCAATGCCCAAGTTTTCCTGCACCCCTGTTTCATGTGTTAAGCTTCCTGCTCCCACCAGCCCCTTGGTCCTTCCCGGGGTGCCCATTGCCTCTGCTCCCATCCCTCCTTTTTCCTCCCCTCCCTCCCTCCTGTGCTGTCCTGGCTGGCCCAGGTTAGCTGTAGTCAATTTTTGTTTCATCCTGTAGTCAGTATTACATAAATAGTGGAAGTTTGTCCTTGCTGCAGGTGATTGATGGGGAGGTACATTTGTACATATCGATTGAGATAAAAAATTAGTAGTTTGCAATAGGAAAGGCAAATTAGTCATCAGAAGGAAGGTGCTTGGAGTATTTTAAGAGTTCCTTGATTAATTCTCATGCTGTGAGTTCTTCTGACAGTAAGTTTTATGTCCTGAGATGTGGGAGGATGAGGCAGTAGTATCGGGTTATTGCAAATTTTACTTTTACTCCTTGCTGATTTATTTTACTGGCTCTTGCTGTGATTAGACACAGAGGGCTAAAAATGACTTCATTTTGGGGTGACAACTGCACTTTTCTGTGCTTGAATTAAGATCCAGGGAGGAGGGTTCAGGTTTTAGCTACAAAATTATTTTCCTTTTGCATGAAAATTAATATTTAAAAGCTAGCCTGTATAAAATCAAAATAACCTTTATCCATGCTTTCAAGTCCTCCAGTTGGATGACACCTCTAAGGGAAGAAAGAACTAATGCTGTGATATACTGATAAGTCTGAGAAGTAATTTTTTTCTGCTTACTTGACAATTTTTTTCCCTATCACCTCATTGAAAGTAGTTTTTAATAAGCATCATAGGAGGCTGAGAGCTCTGCATCTCCTAAAATGTATTGCACTTTTCCAAGGATTTTGTGGCATGTTTTTTAGTTTTTCTTTATTACAAACTATAATAGAATTCTTCTCAATAAAAATTGGCTTATATTTGGCACTTTTAATTTGTCCAAGAATAATTTAGATAGAAATTCCAATTACTTTGCAAGGAACACATTTGCTACTGTCCTCTCTCAGCTTGTTTAAAAAGAAGTCTTTGATAATTTGCAAGCATTTCTCATGAAAGGCAATTTTACTTAACTTGAATCCAGAAGGAAAAAAAATGCACAGAGGTTTCAATTTTTAAACTGATAACAAAGCACTATATTTATGCTGTTACATTTCAGCACAAAGAGGCTGCAAAATAACCTTTTTTAGTTAATGGTAGAAAAAAGATTTAATTGCTCTGAAACACTTGCTCTGTGTATTATCTCTTTGATTAGAAGATGGTTGTAAATGACTTATTCAATGTAATTGCAAACTCTGGTATGGAAACCCAAAGTAAATTATATGCTTTTGCTGTCTGAGGAATGGCAAGTTTGAACACTTTTAATTGTAAGAGTTTTCTGAAATTAGCAGAGGTGCAATGTTTAGGAATTAGACTTTTCTTGGATGTTTGAGTGGTGGTGCCCATCAGACTTGAATCAGGACAACACTGTTAGCAAAGGATGTCATCAACCACACCAGCACTTCTGCAATTTTCTTAATGTCTGCAGGAAAGTTAATCAACTGTCTCATCTCCTCAAATACTTTCAAATCTGTTGTTGTTGGGTAGATAAGGGCATAGGGTGTCTCTGCCACCTCATCCATACCTTGTGCCTTTCTTGTGCCTTACACCAAGCTGGAGCTCTGACAGTTAGGGCTTTCTGCAACCTGAAGACTATTCCCAGTATTTGCATGGTGAAGATGTTCACAATAAATTAGACATGGGAGGTGATTGCTTCATGCTATGGATGCAGCTGGATGTTATAATCATGGTCATCTGCAGGAGTGAGAAATATTAATGTTAGTATGAGAAAGAAGGAAAGGGTAAGAGTGTATGGGCAGACAGATAGTGTGTGAGTGAAAAAAACAGAGGGCCTGGAAACCCTTTATTTGTAAAATGGAAACCTTAATTGTGTATTATTGCAATTAAGGGGAAGCACCGAGGGGTTTTCCACGAGCTGTGATGGCTGTCTGCGAGTGGCAACCACCCAAAATGCTGAGCAAGAAGTGGTGTACCAGCACTCCTGATGTCAAATTTACCCCAAATGTTGCTTAGCATGTGTGGGACACAGTGATGCTTGCATCTGCCCTGCCTGGGAGCACCATCACACTTGGGAGCATCAGAAATCAATTAGGTGATGGTGAACAGGAAGCAATCCTTGTCTGAGGGCTTTCAGAGGGGATCCATTGAAAATGTTCCCACCCTGATGTGAGGTGCCTGCCTGTTCTCTGATGCAGTGCTGAGGTTCAGATATTAAGCTGAAACATCTGCAGTTAAAAAAAAAATGTTCCTGTGGAGTGGATGGGGAGAATCTGGCTGTGCATTTTGTGTTACTGACTTTCTGCAAGTTGTGGCAGCACTGGGGGCTGTATGGAGAAGTGAGTGTCCTCCACGGGTGGCTGCTGTCTGCCTCTGGCTTGTGTCACTTCACTCTGATTTGTGCTGCTTTCCCAGTGTAACTGAGCACCTTGCAGGTACTGACTTCAGACAGGGCTGCTCGAACGAGATGTGACCCAGGGGTCGTGCACTGAGCAGCACAATGCTCTGGTAGTGTGTGTCATGCAGAGTCACCACCCAGGAAACAGAGGGTGAACCAAGGCAGAGAAAAAATAGAAGAATCATGTTATAAAAACCCAAGCCACATATGCAATTGCATGGTTTTCTGCTGAATTTCCCTGTGGCTTTGCTGCAGCTGCATGTATTCACTAGTTTCTTGTTAGATGGAGGAGGAAGGGATCTGAGCTGCCTGTGCAACAACTCAAACTGTATGTGTGCCTACCAGCCAGGGCCACTGAAAGACTCTGAAAACACCACCTTTCTTTGCCTCAGTAGTACTAAGTATGAGTTATAGCTATTTACTTGAGACTAGCGTGCTCGATTATTCTTCTAAGCCATTGTTTTAGACTTTCCAGTGAATACAGTCAGTTCTCATTAGTTACTGGTTTAGAAGCTCATGGTATATTTAGACATCATATACATTTGTCAGTGAAGAGTAGCTTAAATGATCTACTTTGTTCACTGCTTAATTATGTTATTTTACTGTTCCTGAAAACCTGACACAAGGCAAATTTACATTACTGTGCTCCTAATTAGCCAATAATCCTTAAGGATTTGAATGATACATACCCAAAGTAATTTCCCCGTTCACTAAATATGAATTTCCTTACGTTGGGTTAAGAAGATGGCACAATGACAGCAGGCATCTTGATGGTGACAGCTCTCAACATGTTTGTCTCCTGAGTCAAAATCTATTAAAAGACACATAATGATCTCAGCACTTTCTTAAAGTGTAGAATGTGAAATCAATAGAGTTGTATACCAAGAGGAATGAAATTTACCTCTTTTAACCGTTGTTAGGTTGTCCACCACTCCAGACGACTGAATGGTTCAAAATATTGCCAGTCCTTGTTTCCCAACCACAATCTCAGCTGTGTCCCTTCATGCTTTCATCATCTCTGCAGCTTCTTAGCTCAAACAAAAATGCAGACTTGAGGCAGGCTGCTCTGAAAGAGGGGCCTCGTAGCATCCATCATCTTTCATTTGGTGCCTGATTCCAAGTGCACTGTCTCATGCATGTGGTAGAATGCATCATCTTGGCTTTGTCCACATCTCCAGTTGTTGGAACTCTGTGTGTTGGAAGATCCTGGGTTTTGTTGTTGCTGTTGTTGTTGGGCTGGCTGGGGTGTTATGGGGGTGGTAAGAGTTTACATTTTCCACTATCGACAGTTTAATTTAGGGCATTGCCACATTTAATCTTTGTAGGAAATCCAGATGCTACAGTGATGGGTGCATAAAAATAATTAAGGTTAAATAGACCGTAACAACTTTACTGTTGCCAGTTGTTGTAACAAGGAGTTACACATCAAAAATGTACTGCCAGAAAATTATTTCAATTTCTAACTAGTGCAGAGAAACTTCCCATGGACACTGGCCTGTGGCTGGCATACAGAGCTCATTACCATTTTCATAGGCTAAGGTTTTTCCACATGTCCAAGGCTAAACTTCATGCAACTAAATGGAAATTAAAAGTTTTCAGGCTCCTTCTGTAACTTTTCCAGTGATTTTGTTTGTAAAATAAAAACTTCTGAATGCAGAAGTGGTGTATAAAGGCCACCTCTTTCCTCTGCCATGCCCAGTGCTGCTGACATGAGACAAAGATGCTCCTTACCTGAGCAATGCTGTTTCTCAGTGTATCAGGACTCAACATCAATATCAGAGGCCATGAACGTGGTTAGTCTGGAGCTGTGGTGTGGCTTTCTGAACCAAGTACCAAGGAGAAGACTGCTGTTGACTCCTGTCTCCCATCCCCATGTGCACCCACTGCAGAGGCAGGGCACTGGCAGTGGTTGTGGTCCCTGGGCTGGGGATGTGGTCTCAAGGCTGCCCCATGAGTGCTTGCAGAGATCCCACAGCACTCGGTGCAGCAGTGGGTGCCCCACCTCTGTCCTGGCCAAATTCCAGCATAGGTGGGCACTTGTATTTTTGTTACCTAAGTTACTTGTGCACTTTTAATTGGATATGGTATTATTTTTCCTTATCCCAAACTGGTTTCTGAAATAATTCAGACTTTTTATGGATCTCCAGGGTGGTTTCACTTCATGGTGAGTGAAAGGACTCCATTGCACAGGGAGGCACAGATGAGTGGATGATGCAAACATCCATGCTGACACTAGAACAGGAAATTTATACTCTTCTGAAGGGGTATGTCTGGACACTGGGATGAGCAGGCTGCTGCAGTAAATGGCCCCCCATGTTCCAGGACAGCAATTCTGTATTCCCCTGTCCAGCAGTGCATAAACCACTGTAAAAGTAGATGGTGGAGATACCTCATATTGATAGGAGAATAAAATTTCAGCATAGTTTACTTAAAAGAAATGAGTTGGGTGCTTAGAGGATTTGTCTCAACCATGTCAAGAGAAAAAATACTCAGTGATGAAACTGCCTTGTAGCAGCAACCTTTCCTCTAACCCCTGGCAGATGCACAGGCTTCGCTGCCTGCAAGATGTTCTCCTGCTGATACTGTTAATGGAGTTTCTTGGGTTAGGGTCACAAAAGGCTTCAGCTATGACATTGGGTGCCTAAATACATATGACTCCTCCAAGCTTGCCTAATCTGGGAGGTATGTGACTGCCTGCCTTTGGCCCCTGTGCCAACCAGGTGCTCCCGTGCCCCACTCGTGTCCTCCTCACCCTGTGTTTCTGCTCCATTTTGTTTAAGACATTGTAGTGTTGAGATCTTTTGTTCCTGTTGTGCACTCAAGCACCACTGTGGCTTGATGCTCCTCTCCTCCCCATTTCCCTTTTACTTGGTTGGTTGGTGGTGGAAGTACCCATCTATGGTGTGCTGGGAGTGGGTTTGGGTGATACTTTACTGGGGGCTGGTGGGAAGGGGAAGAGCTTTACTGGAGAGGTTTCCATGGGTGTTTGCCTCACTGCAAGGTGGTTTCCATTTTTTCCCCCCAAAAATATGGGAGAGCAGCCTTGAATGCCACTAGGGGTCTGTGTGTTGGTTTCATGAGAGGTTCAACCCAAACAAATGATGAGCTCTGATGGAGTGCTGAGTCCCCATTAATTGCTGTGGGGGTTTATGGTGCTTTGCCTGAAATGGGACAACCTGGGAGAGGTTGGACACTGAACTCATGTTTTGCTCACGTATCAGCAAAGTACATGTATCTACAATTGAGTATGTGTTGTTAGGTTAAGAAACATTTCTTTATGGTCTGTAAAGCAAGTGAATAAAATTGAGAGAGAAATATATACTGTGTCAGCTTGCTGGTATGCAAAAATTATTTTCTGTTGTAAAGACAAAGCGTGCAGAAAGAAAAAAATGTAATGGTGTGACTGTATGATCATCCTATACAAGCACATTAGTAAAGCACTATGATACCAGTCATATTGTGAACTTAAAGCCCACCCCTAATTAAACTGTCTGCATCCCCCAGCATTTTCCTGTAATGATGTCAAGCCGTGCAGCAATTAGTTGTCCCTCTATGAATGTAAACACTGTTTGTAAATCATATAAATTTAACCTTCTTTGCTTATTGAAAAGCTCCTAAAATGGAATTAATTATTGTTGTAGATTTTGGAGTTATAATTTATGGAATCATTTCTGAACATCTTGATATAATGTTTTCTGTGATTCATGGCAATTAATTTTGGTAGCAAAGGTAGCACTTATTAAAAATCTCCGACATAATTTGGGGTAGGGCTAATGGTGTGTACAATGGCATGCAGAATATTTTATTGCACTAACACAATTGCTGTGGGTTTATTTTAAATCAAGATTTAGTCCATTCAAAGGAAGCGAGTGCCCTGACCTTTCGGCTTGCTCCATTTTGTACCTCCCGTCCTACTTCAATCTAATTTGAATGTTAGGTTTGAATACTGAAGAAGTATGCCCTTATGCAGTAGTTCATCTTCTCTTTAGAGATCAGACTAAATGCCCGTGGCAATATGCTAGGAAACATAGCACATTACCATGAAATAGCTCCATTAGAGACAAAGAAATGTAAACAAAACAAACACATTTGCCACTGGTTTTAGCTCAATTATATTTCTCCTATTGATGGTGCTGCATAAAATGAAAAAGTGCTCTGGACCTAAATTTAGTAAACCTTTTGTTGCAATTTACTCCAGAAAAAAAAAACCCTCTGTTGCTGGAGGTGGATGGTTTACCTGAGCCATCAGCTACATAGCACGTTTATGGTTATTGTATTTTACAGGTTGATAGATTTTTATATTCTGTCCAAGTCAGGATCTTACACCACCTGGTTTATTATTTAGTAATTTACAGTGCAGTCAGGCATGTTTGGTTTAATGTAGGATAAACTTATAAATCTATTGTTCCTCCAGTTGCTGGGGTTGGTGTGCAATGAACTACAGAGCTTGATGCGTACATACATTTCAGCTCTGCTTATTTTCTTTGATAGGGAAGCAGGCAATAGATAACACAGTGACAGTGGCATCCCAGGGGATGGCAAAATGTGAGAGCAACACACCGTCAGGTTAGTAGGTCATTATTGTATGAGCACTGAGCCATTAATTGACTACTGTACCAGGCTCAATCTGTGTCAGATTATGGCTTTTGGCAGCAAGGACTGTTATCTAATAGCTAACTTTGCTTCTTTACTATCTTTTTATTAGGTTTTCTGATAAAATTAGGCATAAAAAGGTAAATATATTTGTTGTACTTTTTTTTTTTAAAAAAAAGCAGCAATAGTGGTAATGCCAATAGATAAAATTTCATGTAAGGTACTGTCTAGTGGAGTGCTTTTGCTAATACTTTTGAGAAGATTTTTTAAGAACTTATTAAGAAACTGAGTAGTGAGGTGCTTTATTTAGGGGAATAGATATTCTGGGTGCAAGGTTATCAGATATTGACACCTCACACCTGAAGTATTTTGCTTGGGTAGGAATAAGTGAATAAGCAGACTTTATCAACAGCAATAAACAGTGTTTGGATGAACCTTGCTATTTTCTGGTAAAATCTGCCTGAAGAGGGGGTGGTCAGTGCCAGCATGGCTGAGGGCCACAGCGAGAGACCCCTGGTGAGGCAGAGCTGTGGCTGGTCCCCCAACACCCAGCTCGTGGTGGCAGAGAGTGCATGGCTGATTAGTGTAATAAGGGAAGAAATCAATGATGTGAGGTGGATTTGAGGAAAAATTCATCTGTTCTTTGGGAATGGGAAAATACCCCTGTCTCCCTGGGGGTGGAAGTGTGTGTGCCAGTGAGCTGGGGCACAGGAAAGGGTATTTCTGCTGTTGCTGAAACATGGGGGGAAAGCTTCCCCCTTAGAGCTCCTTCATCAGCCACTGGGGTGGCATAGGTTTTGCCCCACTGGAAGCCAGGTGACCCTCTGCCTCCCATGATGGTTGAACAATAAACTCCTGGCTGTCCCAAACAGGCTGCTGAAGAAGTCAGTGCTCAGCCCAGGGCTCTGTTTGGACAGGGCTTTGTTCAGGGTTTAAGGGCGAATCCTGCAGGAGTTCAGAGATGATTCCAGGTTTCTGCCCTGTTTCAGTGAGATCTGCAGGGATATTTCAGGCTGGAGCTGAGATGCTGGTTTATCTCATCTCTACACCTGCCAAAACCAAATCCAGATATCCCAGTCCAGACCAGAGCATAATATTGCTCGTTTTTAAGAAGTGCTTTGCTGTTGTCTGTAGGATCACGTGGACCTTGGCTGGGTAGGTGTGTGTGTTTATGGCCAGGAATTGGTATTTTCCATAACTCCTCCAGAGGAGTGGAGGGCTGCTGGGCAGGGTTTTGGGGTGCACCAGCTGGGGCTGCTCGCATCCCTGCTTTGCAAAGCATCTGCTGGTGTTTGACAGTGGTGTTCAAGTGATGGAGCTTGAGTCTAATTTCTGTTCCCACCCATAAATCGACCTGCTTGTGACCTTGGGCAAAATAGTTAATCCAGCCAGCCCTCAGTTTCCCTGTTTTGCTCTCCATTAAAAATGATTTGCTGCCTGAGAGTGTCAGGTACGGCGGGAGAGCCCGGTGTGATTATTAATAATTATCAATATGGGAAAAAGCGTGAGAAGATGGAAAAGGAAGACAGAGACCTTTATTTCATTAGAATTGTATTTAGATTGAATGTTATTACAGTTAATATATTGCGGATCCCATTTTTCTGCCGTGTGTCTAAATTTGAATAACTTCCCCTGGATCCCTTGCACCTTTCATGGATAAAAACATGCAACGACTGAGGTCTGGGCATTTCATCTCGTTTTGTTATTCTGCACTTTCTCCTTTCTCTTATAGCAAAATCATTTCTGGAAATTGGATAGCAATATGTAAAATATGTTTTTCAGGCAGTGATGTCTGATTACATTGATTCTACGCTGTGTAGTGCTCTTAATGGAGATTTCTGGTTTCCATTTGCTGTAAATTTCTGGTTACCATTTGCTGCATCATGTGATGAGGCTGTTTCTATGGTCTCTGCTGCAGCTTGTCCCCCTGGTATTTTTTTAGAAACTCATTTGGAAGAATTAACTACCTTTTACGTATTTAAAATTTGACTCCATGGAAATCGATGTACAAATAATTTTTATGGTTACAATAAGTAGGTTCCATAACACAATACAAATATCTGTATGTAAATCTTGCCTTGGAGGTAGCTATCTGCTGTACATCCCAGTACTTATCCCACTTTCACACCTAATTTTCTTTGTGAATCACACATAAAACTCACATAGTCTCTGCTGTGCAATGAAATCATGAATTCTTAGCATGCCCACACATAAGATGTTTCTCTGAGAATAATATCCATAACTATTTTTTAAGGGAAAAAAAAAAAAAGTCAGCGAAGGTTTTGGTGCACCATTTATTTTTATGATAATTTAAATATGTTAATACTATACCTAAGAGTTTTATATACATACACATTTTGCATAAAGAAGAGCTTTTACTCCCGAGCCTCAGTTTGCAAGGGTGGGAGGGAGAGAGAAAAACCTGTTCAGCGCACTGAAGGCATCTTTGGACACAACATTAAATAACGCCGTAAAACCACATTCTCTCCAGACTTTTAACAACTGTCTCGTACCGCACGACAGCTCAAAAACATATATTTCCTTTTGCAAACAGGTGTTTTAAAATTAATCCTCACAAATTTGTGAGAGCATTTAATAAAAGTATATGTGCAGTCGGTGTGGCCCTGGATCCCAGGCTGTGACAAACGGCTTTGTGCATTGAAATTTCATTTTATTTTCTTTTTGTTCCCCACTTCCTGCTGCTTCTGCCCACGAAAGCTGCTTATGGCAGGTGTTGATGTGCATTGTTCTTAGAGGCTGTTAATGCCAGAACCCTTCTTGAGCATCCATCCATGCCTGTCTCTGGGGGACAGGGGTCCCCAACAGCTGTGCTCCCCATGGGACTCTGCTGTCACCCATCACACCCTCTTCACATCTGGTTATTTCCCCTCCCCAAAACAGGGGCAATTTTGTGCAATGCTGGTCAGAGGGATAAATCCCTCCTCTGTTGGGGCTGGGGGCAGGGCAAATCTTCTCTAACCAAAGACTCAGTGTGATCTGTGGCTACTCAGGTCCTGAGGATGCCACAAAAAGTTGAAACTTTGCTGGTTTGCCTTTGATGGCAATACAGAAATTCTTTAAAAAGAAATACAAACTGCAGTACAAGCAGAACACAAATGCTTAGGCTCACTA